>VWZE01018795.1:1887851-1920938 GCA_013396675.1 Eubucco bourcierii
TTTTTTTTTTTTTTTTCTTCCTCTCCTTTCCCTTTCCCCCTTGGCAGTACAGACAGTTGCTGCACATGACGAAAAAAATAAAATATATGTATAACTAGAGGTGGATTGCCAGGTGTCACAATGAAGGAAAGAGCAGAAACGATCCTTTCGCTGGTGTGAAGGTTTTGCTAGGACTTGGTCCGGGCTTGCTTTATGTCAAGCACCATCTGCTGCTGAGACGTGTGAATCCAAAGCAGGACTGCACTGCCCTCCTCTGTCCACAGCGGGAAAACCTTGTGAAAAAGGAGAGGTTCGGGAAGCGCAACCCCTGCAGGGAGAAAAACGCTTGGGTCTGTACCGTGGATGTTAAGACAAAAAGAACGGCATATTCCTGTGCCCGGTTGCTAAGAAGAGAGTATAACCAAATTAATTTTGCCTGCTCAGGTTCACCCAAAACGTGCAGAAAAAGTGGATAGCCCAAACGGTTTGGTGTTTTCCCAGCTATGCATTCATTGCCTAAACGTTTTGGAGTTTTTGTGAAGAGGCTCTGCTCTTACAAGTAGCCAGTTCAGGGGGGGCAGTGAGATTTTGCATAAATATTTTGGGGCTTCTGACGATTTAATAGCAGTTTTGGTCCCAAAACCATCATTGACAATACATCCCACAGTAGAAAGCTGCTAATGCAGATGTGAGGTTGCCCAGTTGGTTCTTCTTGCCACCACAAATAGTGGCTTCAGCAAATGCTTGAAAGCAGAAAGGAGGGGCTGAGGCTGAAGCATCTGAAAACCAGGTTGTTCAACACAGAGATGCTCATGCAGCCTCCATATGACCTCTACCGGAGCTGGCAATGGTAACCCACAGGGTTCAGCTGATGCACTCCAGTGGCATTCACTGTGTCAGGTACAGCTACATGAAATCTCATCAGTGTTTACTAATATGTGCAGGGTGAGTGCCAGGAGGCTGGAGCCAGGCTCTGCTCAGTGGTGCCCAATGACAGGACAAGGGGCAGTGGGCGGAAGCTGAGGCATAGGAAGTTCCACGGAAACATGAGGAGGAATTTTTTCCCTGTAAGGCTGACAGGACACTGAAACAGGCTGCCATGGGGAGTTGTGGAATCTCCCCCTTTGGAGATATTCAAAACCTGTCTGGATGTGTTTCAGTGTCACCTGGTATAGGAGATCCTGTTCTGGCGTTTGGATTGGACTGGATGAGCTTTTGAGGTCTCTTCCAGCCTCTGACATGCTGTGATTTTGTGAAAGAGCCCAGCGGTTAATCTAAAGGGCTTGGGCAGTGCTGTCCCAGGACATGAGATGATGGGTAGTAGAGTATCCCTGGGTTGCATCTGGGTGTGCCAGCAGCCCCTTCCCTTTCTTCAGCTTGCACAGGCTCCTGTAGCAGTGATGGCTGTGAACTGTCCTGTCCTTCCTGCCTCTGCACCTGCATGGCTACCAGGCAGAGACTTCCAGTAAACAACATACAGTAACATACAGTTTGCAGAAGCAGGTGACCCCTGGCACCAGGTGAAACATTAGTGGAATAACTCTAAATTGTGACAATCTGTGATGATTCACAGGGGTTATTCCTCTGGGGGAGAACTCTGGAAGAACAGCACACTCAGCCTGACAGAAAAAAAATGCTTTCTTATATCAGTCAGTGATTCCTTAAGAGCAGATTGGTAATCAGAGGCAAGAGCTGTAGAAGCTGTTACATCTAGACCACATTGTTTGGCTGCATTTACAGTCTCTTTCAGAACTGGTGCTCTGTTATCAAGGCTGAGTTACAGAATGGCTGAGGTTGGAAGTGACCTCAGAGATAATCTACTCCATGGGCATGGATGCCTCTCAACTAGATGAGGTTGCTCAAAATGTCATCCAACCTGGCCTTCAACAACCCCAGGAACAGGGCATCCACAACTGCTCTGGGCAACCTGTTCCAGAGTCTCACACCCTCCTACTTCTTCCTAAGGTCCAATCTAAACCTACTCTTGTTCAGCTTCAAACCATTCCCTCTTTCCCTGTTGCAAGACATCCTTATGAAAAGTCCCTCTCCAGCCTTTCTGCAGGATCCTTTCAGATATTACAAGGCAGCTCTAAGGTTCCCCTGGAATATTCACCTCTCCAGGCTAATCAAGTCCAGCTCCTTCAGCCTGTCCTCATAGCAGAGGTGTTCCAGCCCTTCGATCATCCTTGTGGCCCTCTTCTGGACTCACATGAAAAAAAACCCCAAAAAACAAACAAACAAAAAAACCCCAAAACAATTGATAAAAGATGTGCTTAGTCCATTTTAGGTTTAGTTAACTCCTTCAGTGTCAATGAGAACTCAAACTAGAGCTAACTGTTGTACTGAAGACTCAGGGCTGCTGATTTCAAGGCTTGTTTCAGGCCGAGTACATGCAGCGCTGCTCAGGCATCAGCCTGCCAATGATCCTTTCATTGCAGAGAGCGCAGGTTCTACAAGAACAATAATTCAACAGGGACACACAGAGAATAACCCAAACTGTCTCACCAGGACTTGAAAATCAGCATCTTGTTTCTGGCAGCTTCATCTCCTCAGCATGTGCCTACTAGTCCTGCCTGTCTGCCTTGACCTGCTGACTTACCCTACATCATGTAAATGAACTATCATTGTATTAGTATCATGAGCAATGTCTCTGGGGTGAGATGGGGCATGAGTGAGGACAGGTAAATCCAAGAGGAAGTATGTTTGTAAGGTTTGTGCTCCACAGAAGGTGCCTCCATCACCCAATGTGCAAACAAAGGGATTATTAAGAGTGTACCAGGCGTGCCCAAGCCTGTATCTGTAAGTTGGACATGAATGGCACACAGTTCAAAAGTACAATGGTTAGCTCTCTTAGGACTTTATATATTGTAAATCAAAGTAGCTTACTGCTCTCTTTCTCTCACTCCTTAGTTCTCCAGCCCACAGACTAAGCCAGAATTTACCATACTGCAGTTAAAAGAAAAGGGAAGGCTCAGAAGCTCTCTTATTCTAAAGTTTCAAACCAATGGATTGAAAGTGAAGAAGTAAATCTGCTGAGGGCTTGGTGACCTGAGTTTGAGCACATTTAAACTGCAGAACTTTGACATTTGTAAACGTCCAGTTAAAGGCAACATTAAAGAGAACAGAGCCCTTTTCCCTTTGCAGCTTTGCTTACCAGCCACAATGTCCCATATCAGAGCAGGAGGGTTGGGAGGAGAGGGGAAAATCCATCTGAAATCTAGCAGCTTAAAAAAAAAAAAAAAAAACACCAAAAAAACCCCCAAACTCAAAACGCTTATAATCAGCTTGAGAGCTCAGTGGATTTGTGAAATCGTTTGGGATTAACAGGCTATTGATTGCTAATAAAACAATATTTAGCTTTGTCTGATGAACAGCAATGGAAAAAGGTGTGGGCACCTTGTCAAACAAGACCCATTGAGGATGGATGATGGGTTAAGTGTGGGGGTCTGAGTGGCAGCGTGGGTGCCCAGGCTTCAAGGAGAACTTGTCAGTTGTTAGTAAGGCTGGTGAAAGGAAGGACGCCAGCGCCTGATGGCTGGGGTAGTATTGATGCAAGTTAGCTGACTAATCAGATTGAAAAAGTCCCATGGTATTTATGTCACTTTAATTTTCATCAAACAATTGGAGACGACAGCACTCTATTAAGAAGAGGTTGATCCAGAACTAAAGCTAAATAAATTAGGGTTTCAGTTTAATCAAATTATCCCTCTACTGGCCTTGGATTAACGGAGGGAGACAGCGTCGGTCTAGGCACTTTTCATTGGCTGATTTACTTAATTTAAAAAAAAAAAAAAAAAGAAGCTGGTACAAAGAATGGCAGATTTAACACACATAGCTACTACTCATAATACCTCAAACAAGCACCTTTTAAAGAAGCAGCAATTAATATTTATCAGGAGAATTTGCAGTTTTACCGAAGGATATTTCCCTTTTTACCTTAGTTTTGTTCAGTGAAATGAACTGAAAATGAAGCCAAAAATCTCTCAACAAAACCGCTAAGCCCAGAGGACTTCTAACAAGCTGGCACAAACAGTGAAACACTTAATGTTTTCTTGTTTGGTTCACAGTGGATAGTTGCTTTGATAGTAATTTGATTTACTTGTAAGTTTTGCATTTGCGCACTTACATTTTGCTATTGTTTGTTACATTGTGCAGGTTAAGCCTTTTTTTTTCCCCTTTCCCAAACTCTTCAGACCTCGGAGAGAAGCCTTTTTGGATAGCTAGCTCACCTCTGAGATAATAATTTTCCTAAGCTGTCTGGTATCTTCTTCTGCAAAGTGTTTTCATTTGAAGCTTGCACCAAGAGATAGCAACTAGTTTTTCAATACTGATAATCAAAGAACTGTGTTTATAGATCCTCTGCAAAAACTCTGCTGTTGCAGTCAATCTTTTGAAACCTCTAATTCCTGACATACACCCAAATTTGTGTTGCCAAAATCACTGGATAAGCCTCTCCAATTTTCTAATTATAGAAGCAAGAGGAAACTGTGCACTCTTTGCTGCAAGGAGTTAACCTAATCCATCCCACTTCACTATGACACTGGGTTTTGAGAGGTGCAATGTGGTGGATGCTCCCTTCTGTCTTTGTTGGAAAAGCAAAAATTATTTTGGAGGAAAAGCCGTCTCTGTGGGTGTGGTCCTGTGTCTGATTCTTTTTTCTGATTTTATCTCTTTCTCTGACTTGGTTCTGTCTGCTCGTGATCATCAGTGTTGTTCCTCGTTCTGCTGGGGCAGTCACAGCTGGGGGAAAGTGAAGCTGACCCAAAAAGTGTCTGTGTTTTTGTCCCCTCCATCAAAGTGCAGAGACTAGTCCAGGCTATGACCTAGTGCACGTTAAGGGAAATCATTGACACTGCACTTGTAAGAGAGAGGAGAGGTGTGACTAGCTTCTGCTGGTCCATGTTATCCTGTCATCTACAAAGTTTCACAGCCTTCCTCTACCTACATGTCAGTTCTTCTCCTCAGGATGTTCTTATCAAGCCCTCGATTCCTTAAACAGCTATGAAAAATGTGTAATGCTCTTTTTGTTTATGTTTCTAACTTCTTCAGTTGGTGCTGCCACTTCTATTTCAGATCATTTGCAACTCTTGGAGTTTCATGCGCCTTTGTTCTGTTACTTCTTATGGGCAGAGACCAGAGCTGCTTCAGGTGGAGCTACTATCCTCAGATGCTCAGCCCCTCAGAAGGGCTTTTGTTTCAAAGTAACACGTTTGGATATTTACATCCAAAGTTTGCTAAACGTTTGATGTTCAGTGTTGTGACACTAAACATTTTGTAGGTATTTTAAAAACATTCTGGGCCAAATAGTTGCTTCTGAGGGTTTGTTTATAATTCACAGCCCTCAGAGTTCCACTCGTTTGATCTTTCTGCCAGCTGATCTGGGTGCCACCTGTTCTCACTTGTTTTCTTGATGTGAATATGCAGAGATAATGTATTTCCATGGCAAGATGCGGCCTAAAGAAAACACTTCCTTTCACTTCAGATGGGGACAGGACTTCTTTCATAGTTTATCTCTACAGAAATATTTTTTCCCCCCTGTAGCAATACAGATACAAACAGATAGAAAAATCTGAATTACTTTGAGATGGTTTCTCTGTGAACACTGTTTTGTCCTTAAGATGCTCACAAGTACTTCTATCAACAAACCTTCTGGATTCCAGCAGTGGCAGTAACTGCAGATCTGTGAAACGTGAGGCTTTTGCATCTGTGTGCTGCACCTAGCACTGCTGCATCTATGCTCTTCCATTGCTGTGTGATGCTTTGTGTGAACCTCACGGCTACACATCTAAAAGACTTCCCCAAACAGCCAGCTTTTAGATTACCTTCTGCAAAGATTTTGCATCATTAATTCAATCAAAGGTGTAACAATCTGGTATGGGTGGACTGAGCTCAGAGATTTTGGAAGTACCGTTCTTGGTCAGGGCTGGGTTTAGTACTCAAGGAGTGTAGTATAACATTTGAGACACTTTGGACATCTTAGAAAGGGCTTTTGAAAAATTGCCTTCAGTCTTGAGTTTTCATCATTTGTCTCCTTTCTTTCCAACTTCCTGTGGTTTAAGCTGGAAAAAAAAAACAACAAAACAAACAAAAAACCCACCCAAAAAACTCTGACTACATGATAGACTGAGAAGTAATTTGGTTTCTCAACATTAGTTTTTAAATATTTTTCTCTCTCTCTCTTTTTTTTTTTTTTCTTCCCTAATATATTTTACACAGGGACAAGTCACAGCCACTTAATAAAATGTTTCAGTTGTTTGCTACACAATTTCTATTACCACATTTTCTTTGCTTTGCAATAAAGGCAAGCACAGTGAGCACAAAAGAGTGGCATAGGTAGAGGGTAAAGTTACACACACTTAGAAATCAAGATGAAACTAAGCCCCCAAGAGATATTTTGATGCCGCATTTTGTGTATAAACACCCTCTAGTAACGTCCCCAGTGATGTGTTTTTGAGGTCTGGAAAAGAATTTTGAAGTGCAGTAAAAAATGGTAAATATTTGAAGTTTCTTCTCCTTGGCCCGGATTATGAAATAGTCATCCATTACATTGTAAATCTTCCTGTACCATGCAAATCCCTTTACAAGGATTAGGAGATCGTAACAAAGATGCTCATATTTCAGAAGATAGCAGTGTAAATTATGCCCATCTACTGCAAAGCTTCCATACACTCTTTGCCCCACATGTTACATACGTTGACCCAAATGAACAGGTGCTTTGCATCTATTGAGAATCTTAATTCAGGCAATAATAAAGAAGAAGATTTGGTTACAAGGCACATTCGGTCTGTTGCTCTCCAAGTGGATTCAACAATAGCTGAGGGTGTGCAATAGAGCAAGAACTATGCAATCAGTGACCCCTTGCCCCTTTGGAGGGGGAGAATTTCAGTAAAACACAAAGAAGTTGCTGTTTCTGCTTTTGCTGCTATCAGCCCAGGCATCACTGACAGAGCAGTGGCTGTTAAACTTACTCTGTGATTAGCTGCTGGAGCAGGCATAGGGGAAAAGTATATCAGCATTCTGCATCTTCTCTTTCTTTCACTGCATCAGACTCTACTTTGTGAGAAAATGTAGAAGCATCTGACTTGCCTGGATTTCTTCTGTGATCTAAGAGTATGCAGCATTTGGCAATAATTCTAATTCAGTGAGCAGTACTGAAACCCTGCATGGGAAAAATTTCCATGAGAAGCATTGGGCTACACAATTAAATAGTATTTACAGAATTTGTGTTAATTTGCTATACCTATGGAAGTAATTCTGAATGGATGTGGAATTTAAAACCAGAACAGAATTCGTGGAGGAGTATGGGTTAGGAGCTCTGAGGTCTTTTTCCACACCTGCCATTCTGATCTTATCTAAACCCAGTTTCCATAGTTAAATTTTTCATATCCTGCTGGACTTGCCCATAATCCCGTTGGATTAGGCAAAATGAATCTGTTTAATTAGTACCATACTTAACAGCTTTCTTTGTTAGCTTTGGGAGATAGGAGGACAAGTGAAAAGGAAAATTAAACGGCGTGGGACTGGCTTACTAGTATAAGGCTGGATCATTTAATTTATTAATTTGACATAAGTCCATGCAGGATGCCTAAAGAGATGTTTGGGGTTTCTATATGTTATTTTTGTAATATGTAAGTTTTTGTAAACTTCTCCTTTTCAAGGAGATCTTCAGCTACGAGTCTGTTGCTAACCTTTGTTTAAAAGCCGACACGTGGCTGCTATTTCCTTTAACTCTGTCATCGCACCTAGGATATTTGTAAGAATCAGAAACCTTTTGATTGGGGCAGTCTCTTGTATTTTAGGCTGCCTGAGGCTGTGACCTAGGACACCTGCCTGGGTGCTGCTGACTGACACTGCCCGGCACCGGCAGCCGGGGCTGCCCTTGCAAGCGCCCTGCAGGCGGCAGCAGGACCCCCACAAGGTGGCGCCACCCAGACTCCGCCACTCCCGCGCTGTTCAAACGGAGCGGCCGACGCTGTCGTGCCTGGAGGACCTCGCCAGGGGGCGTGCTAGCTCTCTTATGCCCACCCCTTCGCGCCGACGCACGGGTGGGGGCGGGGCCAGCGCCCGGAAGCGGCGCACGTGTGGCTGGGCCGCGACTATGGAGTCCCGGACGCCTTTCGCAGGTACCTAGCTCCGCTGAACGCCGCTTTCCCTTCTCCCTCTCCTTCTCCTCTTCTTTCCCGCTTTTTTCCTTCATCTTGATGTCAATAACACCCCTTTGCTGTGGGTTCCGCAGGGTCCAGCAAGCTGCCAACCGAGGAGGAGATGCCCGAGCTGTCCGACGATGAGGACGCCTGGGAGGAGGAAGAGGAGGAAGGCACCGCCAAAGATTTGCGGACCCGCTGTCTCTTCTGCGACAGGTAGGGCCGCGGTGGCTTTCGCTGGCCCTGTGCTTCCTTCACCCGGCGGAGGAGCTTGCTGAGGCGGGGGGTTGCGGTAGCCCGAACTGTGCCTGCGGGAGCCAGCCGCGACAGGGAAATGAATAATAAGTAGCTTGTAACAGTGCTCTGTGGCTTAGGATCTTGTGTGCGGCATCTTGAGATCTACAGGTCTGTTAATAAATCTTTTCCTTTGGCCCTGAAGCAATGTGAAAGCTTCTTGAATTGTTTCTGTCATCTTTTCCTGTTGTCAATGAATAGATCAAGTTTCTCTGGGATGCCGCCAGTCTAGTCCGGCAGCTCGCCTCGGAGATGTCTACTGCTTAAATCTTGCGTTCGGCTCTCAAGGAGTTTGTGGAAGTTGTTAACAGGGTTCGTGATTTTGTCAAACGCAGGTTTCGCATTGATTGTCTTCCGTTGTAAAATCTTTAGCAGGCAAGGGGAACGCTTCTTTGGGAGTAAGCAGACGCCTGTTCATCTTAAAGGCAAAAATCTAGGTTTTGTTTTGTGGGCCAGAACACAGCACATAAAACTCCTAAAACAGTGTTACAACTGGATGTGTTAGTGCTGTGTATTCACTGAGTTATTATTTACAGGTCCTTCAGTGCTGCTGAAGATGTGTTCTCCCACTGCGAAGCAGAGCATCGTTTTAATGTGTGTGAAGTGGTCAAGAAACATGGTAGGGTTTTGTTTGTGATTGTAAAATGTGTGTGATCTTCCAGAATGCAAACTCTCTTTTAAAAATTTCTTCCCCTCCCCTTTCTTTCTTTTCAGGACTTGATTTTTATGGATATGTTAAACTAATAAACTTTGTTAGATCAAAGGTAGGTGTGCCACATAATACCTTCCGTAAACTGTCTGGAGAAGGGGAAATCAAGATGCTGTGCTGACATTTTTCCTCTTGTATTAACCACTAGATTTTGTGTTCTGTATCTACAAATAAGAAATCATAGAAATTAAAATGGTTATGAATCAGTTTATATAGCTGTGAAGTATTTTGAGTTTTGCTGTTTCCAGAAGAGGATGTTCAGACTTGCAGAAACCCCACACAGTGTACTCTCCTGTTGTTTAGTTCATTTTGGTCTCTTACTCTGCTCTCTCCCTCCAGCAGTGGGTTCACTTCTTGATAACAGAGGTTTTTCAGCCCTTGCATTTGTATTGGAGTGAAAGTGTCTTTGCTGGGGACACAAGCTGTGCTGTTAGTAAGGACAGCACAGGATCCCTTAGGTCACAGAATTTTAAATTAACCTCTGCCAAAATCATAGTAGAATTGAGGAAAGCTGATGGAAATTGACAGTTTTAAGTTAGACCTGGGCATACAGTCTCTGAATATCTTGTTTGGTCATCCCCTTAAGATTTAGGTTCAGCCTTAATACCACTTTACATAATTAAGCGTTTTTTTGAATCCTCAAGTCTTAAATGCATAAACAGTTATTAAAACATAACTAGGTGTACAGGATATGCATAGAAATGGGATAAAATGAATTCCAGAATCTGACCTCTTCTTTCCTGATCCTTGCTGTCAGGATGCAAACAGGAGAGACTAAGGCATTTCTGACTTTTGTCCCCTGCTTTGTAAAAGCACCCAGACTAGACTCAGCCAGCTGAAAGTTAAGGACTGAAGCTCTATTTACACTTAGTACAATATACAAGCAGAGATATACACTATAGACAGGAATATCTATAGAAATATACAAGTTAAAGGTAGTACAGAAACACAATACCCCTCCCAGAAATCACAGTCCCCAGGAGGGACTCCCAACCACCCTTCCACCTTCTTCCCACCCCTCTACCTTACCCCAGGGTTTGGCTTATGTGCAAGGTGAGTTTGGAGGATCGGCCAGGGGGGCTAGAAGTAGAGTGGTTAGTTAGGTTACTCAACAGAGAGGAGAACCCACTGGCTCCCAGAGAGGGACCAAGAGATACTGTCTTATCTGTGTTTGTGTTCTTATATATCTCAGCAAGCCTATGAGTGAAGCAGACATCACCATTGTTTGCTTTTCACAGTCTATAATATAATTTGTCTATTAAAATATTCCAATTAGCCTCAAACCAGCACAACGCTTTACTCTGTTAGTATCTTGGGCATACTGGTTTGTACTGTTCCAAGTTACGGGTCTGACACAGCCAAACACCTGAGTAAACTTGAGTCTTGATAGCAGTGTAATCCTACAAGGATCCTTCAGTGTCTGTCAACCTCTTGTGCTCTGCTGATTGTATTCAGTTCCTCTATCTTGTACCTTCCTGGCTTTGAGACTGACTAGCTCATAGGTGTAGTTTCATTCTGTTCTTTGGCCACCATGAGTGTGCTGTCAGTATGCTAAGGTGAGGACTTGCCAGAGTGAGGATAGAAGCCAGCAAGTAGTTTCTTTGCTGTTAACACTACTCCTGATTTAAAATAATATCTTTCTCAGCCTTTGCTGCAAAACACACAGGATGTTACTAAAGTAGCTTTAATGGGTGGAAGAACAGATCTCTATTTGATTTAATTGAGTTTGGAAGGTTGGTGTTTTTATGGAATTTTTTCTTATATACTTGTCTTCTCCCTAGAAACCAACAGGAGAATATTTGAGTTCTCTCAGCAACCCACTGCCTTGGGAAGGAGAGGAATATTTGAAACCAGAGCTAGAGGATGATCTTCTACTTCAGTTTGGTGAATAAGTTATTTCAGTATGACTGTTGTGTTGTGGAGTAGATGCGGCGTTGGCAGAGTTGGTGTCCTTATTGCTGTTGTTCAGTTGGCTTATGTACATGAGAAAATGCACATAGGAGCTGAAGTAATGACATGAAGTCACCCTCTGAAATTTTTACCATGTGTTACAGGTTGATTTTTTAATGACTGAGATTTCCTTAACCCTGTTCTGTTATCTCTATTTTCTTACTGTGGATAGAATGTTCATAGCAGCGATGCTATGCATAGTGGTTAAGGAGGTTGAAGGGGCACTCCACTGGAAGATTTATAAAGCTGTTAAAGCATCTTCTTTAAGATCAGATGTGTTAATTAAAAAATGTATGCTGTAAGTAAGGAGCAAGTTATCTTCCTTCTTGAAGAGATCTTTATACAAATTCTATCTTGGACCAACTCAGTGTAAGATACTATATTACTGGTACTTTAGTGGTTCTAGTGATCAATGCAAGCATACTTAGTTCCTCAGAGGGTCCCAAAGGAATTCCGTTTGGCTTTTGAACTTACTTTTGCTGTCCACGATCCTCTCACTTTCTTCCTGTTTTACATCTTTCAAGACCTAAGGTACTTAGGGCTTGTGGATTTTTTTTCCCTCCTCTGTGTGTTCTGGAACGCAGTCTTTTCCTTTTTTGAGCAAGTCCTGCTGCATAGTAACAGAGACAGTCCCATGGGCTAAATAGTCACTCTTTCATTCCTCTTTTGTTGTGGGTTTTTCACTGAAGTCTTTTGCCTGCTGACAGTAGCTCGTAGCTATATCCAAATCCACTGCAGCACCATTTCTAATCTAAAATGTGTTGAAATCACCAGTTGAATTTACAAGGAGTTGAATGGGACATAATACTGAGTCTGAGTTTTGGTAGGTGAAAAGCAACATTTCATCTAGATTTGTTCTGCTTAGGCTGCTGTGATATTTATGTCTTTATAAGCTTTCTAAAAGCCAGAGGAATTGGTTTGAAGTTTGTGAGTTTTAGAAGAAATTTAAAACATCTCTACCTTTTTTTTGCTTCTACCAACCCTTTTGGCCTCACAGTGTAACTAGAAAAATGGAGGGCAGGTCTGTAGTGTAGTTAAATAGAGACTAAATGTGGTATATTAAATGACCAGTAACCAAACACTGATGTTTAAAGAAGCCTGAATTCTGAATTTATTTGTTTTGTTAACTTAAAACTTGGCTCTTTACAGTGAGGGTGGTGAGGCACTGGCACAGGTTGCCCAGGGAAGTTGTTGATGCTCCTTCTCTGGAGGTGTTCAAGACCAGGTTGGATGAGGCCTTGAGTGACCTGCTCTAGTGGGAGGTGTCCCTGCCCATGGCAGGGGCATTGGAACTGGATGATCTTTTAAGGTCCCTTCCAACCCAACCTGTTCTCTGACTCTAGCATACTTGCTTTCACTAAGTAATGTCTTGGTTTGTATCTAGTCCTATGAAATTCAGTGGTACTTCTTGTGAAAGCTATCTAAGGACAGAAATAGCAACACTGAGGAGATTGTATGTTTATGAGCTGCTGTGAAGCAACATTTAACACTGGGTTTTTTCTTCTCATCTCATCAGATGTAGAAGATCTTTGTGAGCCTGCAAACATTTTGCCGTGTAATGGTTTGAACGAGTCTAAGATGCTCTTTGAACAGCTAAAACATGCAGAACACAGAGCAAGACTTGCAGAAGCAGCCTTGGCTAGAGCACAAGATGATCTTCAAAAAATGAAGTAAGGGTTTAAACTGAAGTTTTGGATGGTTTTGTTTAGGTGAGATGAGATGTTCATGTTCTAGTAGAATTTCAAAGAAATGCTAGAACGTAACTGAAGTAAAAGTCATGACTTGTGTTGGGACTGTAAGTTTGACTTTTATAAGCACACAACCCAGAAACATTAATTTTCCTTCAGACCATTCTTTGTGTTTCAGACTCTTTGCATTAGTCTTTTAGAGATGAATTTAAACATAGTCAATGCCACATGTCCCTCAGTCTTTCTTCATAGCAGAGATGTTCAAGTCTCTAGCAGGCCAACTGAGAAACCTGACACTAGAGACAGTATTCCAGGTATGGTCTCACTGGAGCAGAGCAGAAGGGCAGGACCTCCCTAGACCTGCAGGACACACTTTTCTTCATGCGCCCCAGGATGCCATTGGCCCTTTTGCACACAAGAGCACATTACTGTCCCATGGAGGACTTGCTGTCCACTAGGACTCCAGACTCTTTCTCCATGGAGCTGTTTTCTAGCAGGATGAGCCCTAGTCTATATTAGTGCTTGGTGTTACTCCTCCCCAGGTGCAGGACTCTGCACTTGTGCTTGTTCAACTTCCTGAGGTTCTCCTTTGTTCAGCTCTCAACCTGTCCAGATCTCACTGGATGGCAGCACAGCCTTACAGGGGTGTCAGCCACACCCCAGTTTTGTATCATCAGCAAACGTTGAGAGCCCATTTAATCCCCTCATCCAGGTCATTGATGAAGACACTGGACAAAACTGGACCCGGTACTGATCCCTGGGGTCCTTGGTTTTTTTTCTTAATTAAAAAAAAGAGGAGGACAAGTTCTGCATACATAGACTGGAGGAACTATTGACTGAATCCATTTTAAAGACTTTTAGACTTGGCTTAAGTCTTAAAAAATGCTATTTGTGCTTAATCATATGTCACACAATTTTAAAGTGGTTTTTTTTTTTTTTTTTTTTTTTGCAAGTTTAGTTTTTTGTCATTTTGGTCTTTAGCCCAAAAAGTAAGGAAAATGCAAACTGCCCTGGTAAAGAGCAGTGTTGAAAACAAGACTCAGACTCTGCCTGTATGTCAGCAAGTGTAGAAAGTTTCAGATACTGGCAAACGTCTAATACAAACTCCCTTGCCACCTTCTTTTCCCCATCCAAACTAGTTTAGTAGGAGAGTATATGACCTGAACTGGTACTTTTGGGTTTGTTGCTCTGTAAGGGTGACACTGGTAATGAGATGCTACCTGCAACTACTATACATTAAGCTTCTATGTAAGAAAGTTTGACCACTGTTAAAGGTGAGCTTTGGCTGTTTTGGAGTGATCCAGGATGCAGGTTTTCTTGCTGTTGGGCTTGTAGACCTTGGAGGAACACTGTCTGGCTGAACCACGTTTGCTTTTTCAGTTCATTGTAGGTATAATAGCAGCTGTTTGCTTGTTAATTGTGTTTTTGTAGTAAACCTCTTAATTTGTGTATTTTGTCATCAAAACTGCTATGATGTTAGGGGTTGGAAGGGATGCAAAAGATCCTCAAGTCCAACCCCCCTGCCAGAGCAGGACCAGACAATTTAGTTTAGGTCACAGAGGAACACATCCAGACAGGCTTTGAAATTTCCAGAAGAGACTCCACAACCTCTCTGGGGAACCTGTGCCATTGCTCTGTGACCCTTACAGTAAAGAAGTTCCCCCTTGTGTTGAGGTGGAACCCCCTGTGCTGCAGCTTATATCCATTGCTCCTTGTCCTATCCCAGGGAGCAAGTGAGCAGAACCTGTCCCCCTGCTCCTGACCCCCCACCATCAGGTATTTATAAACATTTATTAAATCCCTTCTCAGTCTTCTCTTCTCCAGACTAAAAAGCCCCAGATCAATCAGGTGAGCATGTATATCAGGAGTGGAAGGGCATGGAGGAGAAAAACTGAGCAATGTGAAAGCAAAGTAATAAACTGATTTTAAGCCCTGGTATGTTTCCACCCAAATGCTTTATTTTTCGAGTGCTTCCAACTCTCTGCTAGTCCTGCAGTGTTGTGCGTTTTGTAGTTCACAGGATCACAGGATGCTAGGGGTTGGAAGGGACCTCCACAGATCATTGAGTGCAACCCTCTTGTGTTGAGGCTGCCTGCATGTCACACAGCCTGAAACACGTCTTGTTTGCACACTGTGCTGCTGGCTTTTGCCCTAGGGAGTGCAAAAGAAAGAATTCCTCTTTCAAAATAGAAGCGAGTCCCGAGTTTGTCGCTGCTGCTGTTTGCTGCTCCTCGCAGGAGGCTGCTGGCTGCAGAACGGTGGTGCAGGGGGCTGGAGGAACCGGCAGAGGGAGGTTGTGCACGCTTCAAGCTGGTCCCATTGTTGTCCTGGCACAGCCTGGATTCCTCATCTCTTTGTAGCCCCTTCTCCCCCGACCCCCTGCTTTCCCTGGTCCCATAAAGATGTCTCAAGGGTGTAATTCAAACTGATTGCAGACAATTTGCCCAGGATTTTGTGCTGAAAGCAGATGTGGGGAGCAACTCGTCAGCCAGCGCCATTGCAGACCTTCGGGAGGATGAGGATGGTGTTTACTTCAGCTCCTACGGGCATTATGGGATACACGAAGAGATGCTAAAGGTTAGAAAGTCATCTCGGCTGCATCTTAGTAGGACTGAAGAGAAAAGACGGAATGAAGTGGGCTGTGTGCCTGTAAATACACTGCAGAGCAGCTGCATTTTTAACCCTTTCTGTACATCAGCTTTTTTTTCCTAGGGGATAGGTTGAGAGAGCTTTCATTTGCTTTGTGGGGAGCATTAGGAACATAAAGTCATTTACAGATATGCTTGAAGATATGTTACAGTCTGTGTTCCACAACCTTAGCTTGCCAAAAGCAGCATTTACCCAGATAAAGGATAAAACATGGTAAAGGCAGAGAATGTTTTTCTTTAGTTTATGTTTTCCTAGCAATTGGAATTTACAATATTGTGGCTTCCTTTTGCACTAGAGACACTGAAATTGTTGACCTTTGTGCAGGGTACTGCTAACATGACATTGAACAGCTAGAAAAAATCATATTCTCCATTTATATCCTAAAAAGATCAATGCTTTGAACTCTTCAAAAGCAAACTGTGTCTACCTTTTTAAATTTAAAAAAAGCCAAATAAACCCCAACAATTTATAATTGGCATGTAAATGAAAATCTCTTAATGCTTCCTAGAAAGTACCACAGCTGTAAAAGACACAAACATTTCTGTTATTTTAAGGCATGAATAAGAATTCCTGCCTCATGTAAAGATAGAATACAGAGTTGTGAAGTGACTTGTCCATGCAGGTAGCACGTATAGTTTTCTGCTTTGCAAATCATTTAGTGGCTCCTCTGTAGAAATACACATGAATTTATGTCAAAAATAGTACAAGGGTGTTAAAAATAGTATGAGAGTGAGCTTAGTTTTAAAGGAGGGAGGGGATTTTGCAGAAGCACAAAGATGTCTGCAGAAGAATGCACAGAAAAAGATGGTTTTGCTCTTGAAGATAAATAAAAACGATCGAAGCTTGGTTCTACAGTTGTATAAAGCTGTAAACAGAGATGTTATAGGCTATAGGATGAAGAAGCTTTTCTCTTTGCCTATCAAATTTGTAAGATTATACATTTCTGCACAAGGAAATTGGGACAAAATTGTGTTTTATTGATTTAAGGCATGTTTGTCAGAATGTTTTTAGGAAGGCTTTTGACTTCACTAAATGGAGGAAACCAATTGCCTTTTACCACCTGCACTGATTTTTTTCCTGTATGTTAGGAATTTTTTTTGTTTGTTTGTTTAATCCCTCTGTGGTTTTGGTGTTTTGGCTTTTTTTTTTTTTTTTTTTTTTTTTTTTCTTAAGCCTGGTAGTGGTAGGATGAAGTTTCAGATTTGTGAGTTTTGATGGAGGTACTTCAGAGATAAGGGAAGAGTGTTGTTGCTGTACACTGGCCAAATGGCTGTATTTGCTTCCCCAAGAATTCCTTGACTCTCACCTTAATGAATTTCCTTACCTTTTTTTTTTTTATTTCAAACCAACCAAACAAAAGCATTGCATTGAAATGGGAAGTGGGAGAATGGAATTGATGAATAGGGGGACCTGAAGTGAATGACAGTGCTCTACTAGAGCAGCAGTGCATGGAGTGGAGGCAGCAGCAAGAATTGTATTGATCGAGTTGGGGCAGTGCTGAGGCAGTGTGAGTGGGCAGGGTGGAAGGCTGCTTTCCAACTGACTGCCTCCTGGATTGATGCTGAACATTCTAATTTTTGTTTGATGATTTTTAAAAATTTTTTTTTAAACCTTTTTTTGGTCATTCCAGTAAATCTTATTACATACTGCAACAGAGGTGAAGTACTAAAAATAGTTGCTCTGAATGTAACTTTGTAGGTAGACCAATATGGATTGAAAGGGATCTCTTTCTTTATTTCATCTTAATTAGTAATTAAGATGAAATAATAATTAATAATAATTTTTTATTATTATTATTTTAGAAGTACAATTCTCTAAAATGATCCCTAACTGCCTCTTTAGGACTTGTGTATGTAATTAAACTTAATTTAAAGGTAGATTGTAGGATTTTTCAAGCCTCAAAATAATTTTTCTCTCCAGAATTTTTATGGGCAGGTTCATGGTTCTCAGTTTCTGCTGTTGATCTTGTTCTAATAGAATAGACTTTGTTCTATTCCACTGGAGAAAATTTTGGTGGCTACTCTGTTGTTTGTAAAAATTCTTGCTTGCCACAGTAGCAAAATAACAATTTAAATATACACGATTGGATTTTCTGCTTCGGGATTATTTATAGGCTTGACTGTGCTAGATAAAAATTACTTAGTTTTTCTTTTGCTTTGTTCTGACACTTGAACTGCAACAGCAATTCCAAAACCTGTACCTGGCTGTCAGTTTGTGCACCTGCTGATGCATGTTAAGAGAATCAGTGTTTTGATAGCTTACCTTGCTGGTAGATTGAGCTATGCTGCTAGCTCTCATACACTAATATACTATAAATATTAGTCATATGCTAGAAAACATTCCAGCTTCTCAGGTCATGTTGTATTACAGTAGAGTTTGTTTATTTTATTGGGCTTGAATAGAATGGCCTCTGCAGCTTCAGTTACTAGCCTGTCATTAGAGATTTGCATGTCTGCAGTCTGTTTGGAAATAGAAAAGGTTAATGTGATCCATAACTCTTTTTGAAACAATCTGTGTGGTACAGGAGTGGCAGAAAACAAAATAATACAGAAGTTTTTATAAACTGGAGGCTCAGATTTTTACCATCATCTTGTAAAGTTGATGCATTATTGCCACTCTGTTCCTGGAAAGTGGTAAAGTGGGATTAAGAACTTTAAAATACCCAACTGCAACAGGTCAGGAAGCTGTTAAGTTCATTTCTTATTTGTGCTGTGGAGGCTCAGCCGACTTCATTTACAAAGGCAAAGTCTAAAAGCATATTGTATGGAAAGTGTCTTGATTGCCTTTATAAGTGCAGTAGCCACAAAACATCTGGAGGCCAAGTTAAAAACCAGGTTTTTCTTTGTTTCTGAACAAAGTGCTGTACCTAACCAGGAAAATGAACACATTTTTATTCTGAAAACCCTAGGATAAAGTGCGTACAGAAAGCTATCGTGACTTCATCTATCAAAACCCACATATCTTCAAGGACAAGGTAGGTAAACCAGCTCAAAAAAGGCAATCATTTCTCTGCTGTAATTTTTCTCCAGTGGTAGAAATCCTTCAGATTGGCTACTTGGTAGCTTTGGGAAGGGAGTATCATGCAGACAAGGTCTTGATTTAGTGTGCGCTCCCTTTATGAGGTGGTGGAGTGCTGCTGAACTGCTGGAGGGTGCAAAGTGCTGATAACAGAAGTGCTGATCACTGTTGTTCTGTGTGCCATGTTGGGATGTTCATTAATTATGTTGGTAGGGTTAAGTTGAGCCTTTGTCTACTCTGTTAAGCAGAATCTCTTAGATGGCCTCTTTACCCAGATTTAAGGGAATTTCAATTTGTTTCTGGTACAGTAAAAGCATCCTAGAAACACTGTGTGAGTAGATCTGGGTGAGAATTCATAAACAGCTGATGGATTGAATTAGTGCTGTTCAGGCTCCCCAGACTAGATTATTATTAAGGGACTTGAAGCCAGGAACTAGCATATCACTTGCAGTGAGGAGAAATTGCCCTGAATGTGGTAGAATGGTTTAAATCAGAAGGGACCTTGCAGGTCATCTCTAGTCCAGCCCCCGTGCCATGGACAGACACCTTCCACTAGAGCAAGTCATTCAAGGCCTCATCCAGCCTGGCCTTGAACATACCCAGGGAGGGGGCATCCTGTTCTGGTGTCTCAACACCTTCAGTCTAAAGAATTTCTTCCTAATACCCAGTCTAAATCTTTCCTCCTCAAGCTTAAAGCCCTTGCCCCATATCCTATCACTAGAAACACTTTTAAAAAGTCCCTCCCTACTAAAAGTTCATTGATAGAGTTGATGTAGTTGGCCAAATTACCTGACCTCCTCTGTTTCTGAATTTGAAGTAATTTTTACCTGTTCCTAAAAGCAGAATACCAGTTTTGATTTGGCTACAGAGAAGGATGTGGTTTTATGGTGTAGTCAGATTGCTAGCCCAGTTACTGCAGATCTCTGGTGAGGAGCCATATGTGATCACGGCAAGAATACTTCAGCTGTAGACCTTTGTCCTTAGGCTAATTGGTGATCATTCTGCTTGTCTTTCCATTCCTCAGATGTGTTCCAGCTTGTATCTTTTCTCTCCTGTGCCTTTTTCTCCACCCTTTTCCCCTGCCTAAGGCTAGATGAGTTCCATCTGGGTTTTTAAGTGACTGGGGCAGCTGTCCAAAGTGGTGTCTGTTTTGATTTTTTTTCCAGTTTGTGGTGATTGCTCTCTTTCATGCAACTGTGCATCAAGATCATTCTTTCACAGACGTTTATTTCTGGCTCTGACTTCCACCCTTTATGGCTCAGCTATTTTGTTAACTGCCATGGGTAAAGCTTTAGAATAGAAGATGTTGGGGGGTGTGAAATTTCAACAGCTGCAAGAACACTGGTTTTTTGTTTGGGTTTTGGTTTTTGTTTTTTTTTTTACTTCCTATTCCTGCCTTCAGAAGACTTCAACCTAGAGATTTCTGTAGCCATGACACAATTGTATGTAACTTGCGAACGAGTTGCGGAATTGACTACTGTTGGAGTATCACTTGATAGGTGTAGTGGTTCCCAGCACACTGGGGCAGAGCTCAGACTACTGCTGAGGAGAACTGGCTATTTTTATTCATGCTGACTTCATTGTTCTGTGTCTGTCATCAGAAGGTAGAGAACTGTGTACAAGGGAAGGCAAGCAGACCTATCATTGCAGAGCATTAAACTATTTGCTTTGATAGCTTTTGTCAGGTGAAATTTAAAAGTGTACAAGCAAGGTTTTGTTCTGCCAAAGCAAAAATGCTCAGTAGCTCAGAAGCTGGAAAGTTTGCATCAGTAAAGATGCATTATTGCCTTGAAGTGTTTTATAAACTGAGGTTGCAATTCTCAAGTGTGGGGTTGGTCACTGAGTGATTTTATGATGCCTTGGGAAAAAAAAATAATCACGGAATCAGGGAATGTCAAGGGTTGGAAAGGACCTCAGAGTATTACTTACCAAAGGTAATGTCATGA
This sequence comes from Eubucco bourcierii, assembly GCA_013396675.1. NCBI lineage: Eukaryota > Metazoa > Chordata > Aves > Piciformes > Ramphastidae > Eubucco > Eubucco bourcierii. Next base: position 1,908,229 of record VWZE01018795.1, read on the forward strand.
AAGTTTGAGCAGCATCTTCACCTTTGGGGCGCTTGCTGCAAGAAAGATTTTCTCTGGAGCAGGTCCAGAGATGGACAGCAAAGCTGGTGAAAGCTCTGGAAAATAGATGTTGTAAGTTTGCTTCAGTAGGAGGTAGTAGGCAGTGCAGACATAGAACTGCAGTTTGACTTGGATATGTCTGATTCTAATGGTCAACCTTGATGTTACTGTTGGAATGTAGTATCTCACTGATGTAGAAAGATGTCTACAAGAATTGTAGCAAGGGCAATCAGATATTTTTACCTCCATTCATTTGTTTCAGGTGGTTTTGGATGTTGGTTGTGGAACTGGAATACTCTCCATGTTTGCTGCCAAAGCAGGCGCGAAGAAAGTGATTGGAGTTGACCAGTCTGAAATTATCTATCAAGCCATGGACATCATTAGGTAGGAAAAGTTCCAAGAAAAACTTGTTGAATTCTTCTATAAAAGCTTACTAACATGGTGGTGTAAGTTAACAATCACCTAGCATAAGAAGTGCTGTTGCTGCAAAGGCACACTGCTGACCTATGTTCAGCTTGTTCACAGGCCCCTTGTCAGCACAGACTGAGGAATAGAGCTGATTTCTGATCAGTAGGAACCAGCTTGTAATGTTTCATGGGGTCATTCCAGCCAAGGTGCAGGTCTTTTATTTTACTGCATCTCTGAGGTTCTTCTCAGTCCGTATCAACAGTTTGAGGTCCCTATAAATAGCAGCTCTATCCTCTAGCTTATCAACTGCCTCCCCCTAGTTCAGCATCATCCACAGAATTACTGTGCTGGTTTGAGGCTAATTGGAATATTTTAATAGAGAATATTATATTATAAGCTGTGAAAAGAAAACAGTGGTGGTGTCTACTTCACTTGTAGGCTTGCTGAGATGTATAAGAACAAGAACACAAACATAGATAAGATACACTCAGGCTCAGAGAGTCTCGGTCTCTCTAGCTTTTTGCCTTCTCCTCTCTGCTGGGTAACAAACTAACCACTCTGCTTCTAGCCCCCCTGGCCGATCCTCCAAACTCACCTTGCACATAAGGCAAACCCTGGGGTAAGGTATAGGGTTGGGAAGAAGATGGAAGGATGGTTGGGAGCTCCTCCTGGGGTCTCTGATATCTGGGAGGGAAGTTGTGTTTCTGTATTACCTTTAACTTGTATATTTCTGTAACTATTCCTGTCTATAGTGTATATCTCTGCTTGTGTATTGTGCTAAGCTGTAAATAGAGCTTCAGTCCTTAACTTCCAGCTGGCTGAGTCTAGTCTGGGTGCTTTTACACAGTGTGGATTGTGGGGCAGAGAACACCCAAACCACCACAGTCACTAATAAAGGTGTTAACTGTTATCAGAACTAGCACTGAACCTTGAGGGACACGTCTGATACCAGCTACAACTTAGACTTCATACTCCTTGTTTCACCTCATTGAACCTCGTGGCCTGGATGGGTTTCCACCCATCTAATGGTTCATTTATCCACTCCCTGTTTTGGTATTAAGGGAGACTGTGAGTGTACGGAAAGATGAAGCAATGGCATCTGAAGACTTAAAAATTATTTTGTAGCGTGAAGTAGGAGAGAAGTGAAAGTAGACTGTTGATAGCTGGGGTGTGTAGGTGTTCTTGTTTTGACTGTTGTTGTAAAAGCAACTGTGTAAAAGAAAAACCAGGTAGGTACTAAGAAATCTGGAAGTGACAGTTTTTATGCAAGCATAAGTCAGAATTAAGGTTGTCTAGGCAGAGTTTTTAGGAAAGATGCCACTTTACACATTGGAGATGCAACACTGCTCACTTGGATGCTGTAAAATTGCTCTATTAAAGAATTGCCTGTTTAAGAAATGTACCATGTTAAGCTTTTATGGTACAAGAGCCTGTTCTGTAAAAAGAATTTTTACCGGGAGCCCTTGACATCTTCAGAGTGCTTGCAAATATGAAATAGTGTTCTCTTGCTAATGTACTAGATGGCAAATTTAGGATTGTTCATACCTTTCAACAAGTGCAGAGAAAGTCCTTTATGTGTTATTTATACCTAGAGGAGGATAGAACTGTCAGCCAGCACTTTGCCTTTGGTGAGGAGAAGGGAAGGCCTTTAAGAAACAAAAGGAAACAACTCCTAGAGTGATGAATTGCCGCTTGAAGTATGCAGTGAACCATCAGTAAGGCTACACGTTTATAGATACCTTCTACTATAAAAGGTTCGATTCACCTTAAAGTCTTCAGCTGACATCAAAACAATTTATATTTGTCTTGTTAAACCTCCTTTTCCTAAAGGAGTGAAACTGACCAACTTGAAATGGAGTAACAAGTATCTGTTGGAACACTAAACAATTCTGTGTAGCTTAAAACTAGTTTCGGTGTGCAACTGCCTGCGATTCCAAGTGTGTGCTCTCAGAATTTGAGTTGATGTCTACTATGCTAATAACTTGAAACTGTAACTCGTGTGCTTAAGTGGTCTGAGTGGCATGATTCCTTCCATTGTAAACTTACTGTTCACTGAATGTTTGCCTGTTACTGGGAATAACTGCACATAAAATTTCTAGTGCAGTGAACAACTTGATTTTTGCCACTCATCGTTGCTATGCTAGACTAGAAAGTTGAAGCATACTTCCTGAATAGCATTTCAGCNGAACAAGAACACAAACATAGATAAGATACACTCAGGCTCAGAGAGTCTCGGTCTCTCTAGCTTTTTGCCTTCTCCTCTCTGCTGGGTAACAAACTAACCACTCTGCTTCTAGCCCCCCTGGCCGATCCTCCAAACTCACCTTGCACATAAGGCAAACCCTGGGGTAAGGTATAGGGTTGGGAAGAAGATGGAAGGATGGTTGGGAGCTCCTCCTGGGGTCTCTGATATCTGGGAGGGAAGTTGTGTTTCTGTATTACCTTTAACTTGTATATTTCTGTAACTATTCCTGTCTATAGTGTATATCTCTGCTTGTGTATTGTGCTAAGCTGTAAATAGAGCTTCAGTCCTTAACTTCCAGCTGGCTGAGTCTAGTCTGGGTGCTTTTACACAGTGTGGATTGTGGGGCAGAGAACACCCAAACCACCACAGTCACTAATAAAGGTGTTAACTGTTATCAGAACTAGCACTGAACCTTGAGGGACACGTCTGATACCAGCTACAACTTAGACTTCATACTCCTTGTTTCACCTCATTGAACCTCGTGGCCTGGATGGGTTTCCACCCATCTAATGGTTCATTTATCCACTCCCTGTTTTGGTATTAAGGGAGACTGTGAGTGTACGGAAAGATGAAGCAATGGCATCTGAAGACTTAAAAATTATTTTGTAGCGTGAAGTAGGAGAGAAGTGAAAGTAGACTGTTGATAGCTGGGGTGTGTAGGTGTTCTTGTTTTGACTGTTGTTGTAAAAGCAACTGTGTAAAAGAAAAACCAGGTAGGTACTAAGAAATCTGGAAGTGACAGTTTTTATGCAAGCATAAGTCAGAATTAAGGTTGTCTAGGCAGAGTTTTTAGGAAAGATGCCACTTTACACATTGGAGATGCAACACTGCTCACTTGGATGCTGTAAAATTGCTCTATTAAAGAATTGCCTGTTTAAGAAATGTACCATGTTAAGCTTTTATGGTACAAGAGCCTGTTCTGTAAAAAGAATTTTTACCGGGAGCCCTTGACATCTTCAGAGTGCTTGCAAATATGAAATAGTGTTCTCTTGCTAATGTACTAGATGGCAAATTTAGGATTGTTCATACCTTTCAACAAGTGCAGAGAAAGTCCTTTATGTGTTATTTATACCTAGAGGAGGATAGAACTGTCAGCCAGCACTTTGCCTTTGGTGAGGAGAAGGGAAGGCCTTTAAGAAACAAAAGGAAACAACTCCTAGAGTGATGAATTGCCGCTTGAAGTATGCAGTGAACCATCAGTAAGGCTACACGTTTATAGATACCTTCTACTATAAAAGGTTCGATTCACCTTAAAGTCTTCAGCTGACATCAAAACAATTTATATTTGTCTTGTTAAACCTCCTTTTCCTAAAGGAGTGAAACTGACCAACTTGAAATGGAGTAACAAGTATCTGTTGGAACACTAAACAATTCTGTGTAGCTTAAAACTAGTTTCGGTGTGCAACTGCCTGCGATTCCAAGTGTGTGCTCTCAGAATTTGAGTTGATGTCTACTATGCTAATAACTTGAAACTGTAACTCGTGTGCTTAAGTGGTCTGAGTGGCATGATTCCTTCCATTGTAAACTTACTGTTCACTGAATGTTTGCCTGTTACTGGGAATAACTGCACATAAAATTTCTAGTGCAGTGAACAACTTGATTTTTGCCACTCATCGTTGCTATGCTAGACTAGAAAGTTGAAGCATACTTCCTGAATAGCATTTCAGCAGCTTTGCCTACTATGTGTAAACTGTATTGGTTTGTCTGGGGGTTTTCTACCTTAAAATTGAGATCAAGTGTGTAATAAATTAAGTAATTTTTCCTCTCTCTTTTTGAAAATCATCTTTTATCATAGAATCATAGAATGCTAAAGTTGGAAGGGACCTCAAGGATCATCTAGTTCCAACCCCCTGCATAGGCAGGGACACCTCCCACTGAGTACAGGTCACTCAAGGCCTTGTCCATCCTGACCTTGAACGCTTCTGGTGGGAGAAGCCACAACCTCCCTAGACGACCTGTTCCAGTGTCTCACCACCCTCACTATAAAGAACTTCCTCTGAACATCCAGTTACAATCTCTCCTCTTCCAGTTTAAACCCATTGCCCCTTGTCCTGTCATTGCAAGACCTTGTCAGTAGTCCCTCCCCAGCCTTCCTGTAGGCCCCCTTCAGATCCTGGAAGACCACTCCAAGGTCTCCTGGAAGCCTTCTCTTCTCCAGGCTGCAGAGCCCCAACTCTCACAGCCTGTCCTCAGCAGAGCTGCTCCAGCCCTCTGAGCATCTTGGTGGCCTTCTCTGGACCCACTCAAACAGTTTCATGTCCTTCCTGTGCTGGGGGCTCCAGAACTGCACACAGGACTCAGATGGGGTCTGAGGAGAGCAGAGCAAAGGGGCAGAATTCCCTCCCTTGTCCTACTGGCCATGCTGCTTTTGCTGCAGCCCAGCACACAGTTGCTCTCTGGGCTGCACTCACACTGCAGGCTCATGTTGAGCTTTTCACCAGCCCAGACCCCCAGGTCCTTTTACTCAGACCTACTCTCAACCATTCACCAGCCAGCCTGGAGTTGTGCTTGTGGTCGTTTAGGAAGTTTTCCTTAGATCTCTTTTTGCCTTTCTTAAAATACTGATGTTAGTGCTTGCTTTTCACCATTTCATTTCTCACTTTGAACTTCTGGGTTTACTTTTCTTTACAGCATTAAATATGGTAATAGTGATGAACTGCTACTCTTCCAGCAGAAGACTGTTGTGTGTATTTAATTGATCTCTCCAGCAGCCCACATGTTCAAGCAACCGTTTGACCCTTTGCTTTCCCTCTCTTCATTCTGATCATTCTCCCATTGTGTTTCAGATTGCATTTTTAATGTGGTTACTGGTCTGCATTGACAGCCAGACTGAATGTTGGAGTAAGATATCAGGAAGAGGAGGGAAAGGGCAGAGATAAGAACTGTGGTGGAAAGATAAATGTTATTGGTTGGAGGGAAATACTTCTCTGCCCTCTGTAAGCCTCCCTATTGTATGTGGTAATGCTAAGTGCAAGAAAAACTAGGAAGAAGAAAAATAAATTCCAAGAATGTGTGTATTTGGTAATTTCACTGTCATGCAGCTTTTATCACAAAACCTGCAGTCACATCCAGTGCCTTCCTGCTTATACATTACTTACATATGAGGTAATCCCTGATTACTGCAGTTAGTAGACGCTGCAGATGATGTTGGCCAAAATCTCAGTGGGAAGGATGCCTTCATTGTGGGATAACTTCAGTCCTGACCTAGAGGGAATGTTTATTCTCGGCAACTTTGCAGCTGGTTTTGTTAAATAAAAAAGCAAGTTGTGCAAAACAGCCCTGTGAGGAAGTTGATATCCATTGCTGTCCTAGTGTGATGAGTGGGCTCTAATTGCTCATGCTACAGGGTCAGTGAAGAAGAACCAGGAACAAGCAACTCCAAGTCAAAAGGGGTGTCATTTAAAATTGTCCTCATCTCTGTTTTCCTGGTTTCTGAGGCTTAACACATTTGCATGCACAGCATGTTGGAGCTATATGGATCTGCTGTGTGCCATCCTTATTTGGCACTTGATCTACTGCAGTTTTTGGCCCTTAAGAAACATTCCCTCTGAAATAGGAGAAGAGGAATATTGCATTTTAGTGCTGCTTTGAGTAAAATGTTATTGGGGGTAGAAATACAAAATACAGGCATCAGTACATCTCGACAGCATAAATTGGAAGTAAAAAAAACTAATTTGGTTTTTTTTGTGGCTTGCAGATTAAATAAACTTGAAAACATAATTAAACTCGTCAAAGGAAGAATCGAGGAAGTAGATCTGCCTTTGGAAAAAGTGGATGTGATTATATCTGAATGGATGGTAAGGTGCATGAATGTTCCTTTCAAGACAGTTGTTTTCCTAAACAAACAAACAAAGTTCAACTTGTTTAATTGAAAAAATTATTTTTTAAGTGATGCTATTTCAACCAAAATTCTGTCGTGCTTGCCACGGTGCCTTTGGCAGTGTGAGAGATGGGGTGACAGTCCTCGTGGTGGTACTCGGGTATAACTCCTGATTCCTCTTGTTTACAGAATGGTTCATAGAATGGTTTAGGTTGGAGGGGATCTCGAAGATCATCCAATTCCGTTCTGGCAGGGACACCTTCTACTAGACCAAGGGCTCACGCAGCCTGGCCTGGAAACCCTCCAGGGAGGGGGAGTCCACAACTTCCCAGGGCAACCTGTTTCAGTGTCTCCCCACCCTCAATGTCAAGAATTTGTTCCTGATCTCCAGTCTAAATCTGCCCTTCTCAAGCTTAAAGCTGTTGCTCCTTGTCCTGTCACTACAAGCCTTTATACAAAGTCACTCCCAAGACCTCCTGTAGCCCCTTCAGGTACTGGAAGGCTACTCTAATGTCTCCCGAGAGCCTTATTTTCTCCAGGCTGAACAGCCCCAGCTATCACAACCTGTCCCCATAGGGGAGGTTTTCTCCAGCCCTCTGATTATCATGGTGACCTTCTCTGGATGTGCTCCAGCACCTCCATGTCCCTCTTATGCTGGGGGCACCAGAACTGGAGGCAGTGCTGCAGGCAGGTCTCAACAGAGCAGAGGGGCAGAATCCCACTCCTGGTCCTACTACTCTCCCTGCTTTGGATGCAGCCCAGCACACAGCTGCCTGCTGGGCTGCAAGAAACAATTGCCAATTCTTGCTGAGTTTATCATCAGTTGATGCCCCCAAGTCCTCCTTCTTGAGACTGCTCTAGAGCCACTCATCACCCAACTTCTGTTTGTTCTCTAACTACAGCTAAACTGGCTGAGTACAGCATTAAGTTGGTGTTATGTACTTAGTAGGTAGATCTACAAAGGTACTCCACTGCTCAGCTGAAATGAATGGAGGAATATTGCATTAGTCATCCAGCTAGATCATTCTGATGAGTAAAACACCTTTAGTCTCCAAAGACTGCTAAAGATCATCCTGACTGTCCTTGGGACAACCATGAGGTGAGGTGTGCGCTCACTGGAAATCTGCAGACAAAAATATCTTGAAAACAGTGTTAGTAGTCATTGCATTTTTTTGGTGTGGGGTCAAAATAAGTGATTATAAGAGTACATAGTAAAGATGATGGCCAACTGGAAATGCAGCAATGTGTAAATGGAGCATTTCCTGCAGTCTGTTGGATTTCAGCTCTGGGCCTGTTGCCTTCCTTTTACCTGCTGGCTGGTGACTGTTACACAGTTGTACTTGCTACCTGCCATTGATCCTAATAAACAATTATGTGACAAGACCCAGGGCCAGCCTGAACTTTATAGCAACTGATTAAGTCTGTCCCCTGCCCCCTTCCTGCCAGGAAGCTTTCTTTAAGCTTTTTTTTTTTTTTTTTTTTTTCCTCAAACTTGTGCTATTCAGTTTCCTCATACCACAAACCTTCAAAATAGATTTTTCTTCATGCTGTTTCCCACTGGTTAGACTTAAAAGAATTTTTTTTCCTGTACTTCACATTCAAGGTTAGTGATGACAACTTGCATTCAAAGTTACTGGTTGGTTTGCTCTGAGTTTCTTTGGTTTGGTTGGGTTGGGTTTTTTTTGCTTGTGGTTTGGTTTATGGTTGGTTTTATTTCAAACTGTGGCTTTCCTACTTAACCATACACGGCCAAGTTCACTGTAGATCCATGCACATCTAGCTAGTTTCTAGGTAAAGGTGGAAATAAATCATTTGGTTTGGATTTTTTTCTGATTTTTGGTATGTTTTTATTGTATTTTATTTAATTATCCAGTGAGTTGAAAATACACCAAAGTTTTTCTATCATTACTATAATGACCATTGTTTGAAACTTAATTTAGTCCTGAGATCACTAGCTTCAAACAAAGGATTTAAACTATTGGCATAAAATAGTGGTTTAAAAATAGTGTGTTATGGTTGGTGATTTCTAACAGTATAGTGACTTCACTGGGAGTTTAATTATAGTTCTTTCAGGGAAGCTTCTGATGAGTTACCTAATACATGCACCAAGAATAATGTTCTCCAAGTCACATTGTTCATTCTGGAACCCAAGATTTGATTTTAAAAGCAACTTGGGCAGTTAAGATCTTAAGTGATGCTGTAAATCAGTGCCTCTAAGGTGAGGGAAAGGATTTTGCAAAGCGTCTCCTGCGCTTGGGTGTTCCATGTTGCCCATTTGTGTGCTAATTTACCTTTTAATGTCATAATTATATAGCCATGTGCATTGCACTTAATTAGGTGTTCTAACTATTTCAGAACGTTAGCATTTTTATAGGTTGCTGCAATAGAGAGATAAAGAGGACAATGCTGTGGAAGTAAGATTGATAGCTGGGCAGAATGCATGCTGTTCCAGCACTGTCCAGAAAGGAACATTGTGTTGCTTAGATGCAAATGAAGATTTCTCTTTGTCTGGCTTTCTCCTGTAAATTTGCTTTTCCTTTTCCTTCCCTGCGTGATACTGACCACTGCGAAATGCTTGTTAATAATGTGAATCTTGCTGCTTGTAAATATTGGAGAGCAAAAGGAATCCAATATTTAAGTTTTCAGCTCTTCAATTTAGAGAGTCAGTGCAGACTGGCAGGAAAATTACAATGGGAACAGTGTTTTTCCTTTGTAACACTGTTTAGGAAGCAAGTTGCTTTCACACTAGTGCTGTTGTGGGGCCACAGCTTTGTTTTGCTTAGTACTGAACAGTGCTTAAGACCAGTATGCTGTAAGCTTCTTTTAGAGCTATGTCTAGAGCATCAGGAAACTAGATTTTGGTTAAAGGGAGTGCTGGGCAGGAAAAAATGTGCTGTCAGTATTCAAAGGTGGCTGCTATTACTGCACATGGATTTTGGTGGTGTAACTGTAAAGTTCAGAGGGTGCTTCTCAAAAGGATGCATGCAGGAATGAGCAAGAAGGAAGGAATGTTCTTAACCAACTGTATCTCAGACAGAAGTGAAACATATGTAGTGTTTTTTCTTGGAATATTCTTACTCAGTTGCCATATCTGTGTGCATATTTTTTTTTTTTTTTTCTGTTGGTAAATTCTTCCTTCCTCCTGTGGCTAAGGCTATAAAGCCAGAGGCTGAGAGTTTTATTAACTTGGAAAAATATCTACATTTCTCCCCCCTGTAAGGGAGACAATTGTCTGAGGTGGCTGTCTGCAGTACTGTGTGTTCTCAAACTGCTGCAGTGCTTTGTGATACTGAGTATGCTGAGTTTTACACAAGGAAAAAACTGGTAAGGAGACAGATTCCATTAAAATAAACCAGGGACAGAGTGTAGTACTCTTGTCTCTTAGTCATATAATTGCTGAGGTAGTTAGTACCTTTTTTTTTTTCCACTTCCTCCTTTTTTATTAGATAATTTTGAAGGATGGGCTGTGAATGGAAATTACTGAGGATCTAGGGGAAAAAAAGTAAGGAAGGGAGCATGTCTGAAACCCTAGGAACCATCTTTTCTTTCCTCTTTCTCTCATACTTCTGCAATGGATGTACAATGGTGGTGCTTTGCTTTAGCACTTATTCGTCTTTCTGCACTCTCAATATTCTCTTTTGTTTGTGTCAGTGTTTGGAGGTGCATGAACAAGTTCTTTACCATGAGGGTAGTGGAACCCTGGAACAGGTTGCTCAGGGAGGTGGTCAAAGCCCCATCCCTGGAGATACCCAAGCTCAGGCTCGACAGGGCTCTTGGCAGCCTGCTTTAGTGGAGGATGTCCCTGCTGACTGCAGAGGGTTTTGGGCTAGATGGCCTTCCAAAGTCCCTTCCAGACCATTCTGTGAACACAGGTATTCTGTTTCTAAATGCACACAGTAATAATGTCTAATTTTGTGTAAGAATTGAGCTTTTTTTGTATTTTTTTAATAGTGCTGGCTCAGGAGCACATCATGTAGCCGAATGTCTTCATGTCTTTGCAGCAAAGTGGGTTTTAGAAAGGAATTGTATTACCTTGCATGCAAATATTTCATTTTTCATTTTCATTCATATCATTTTTACCCACACCAGCAATTGGTATCACTTTTCTGCTTTTCACATCTCCCCCTTTGGTGGTCTTGCTCATCCTAGATTTCTTTAAGGACACAACAAGGTGTGCATAATAACAAAATGAAGTTGTGTTTTTGCAATGTGTGAGCTTGCTCTGTCAGTAATGAGTTCTTTCCTTGTTTTTCAACAATTAAATCACACGTGAGAGATCAGCATGAAGGCTGACCTGGCACGAGGGAAGCGATGCTGCAGCAGAGCACCCCAGGGTTTGCACATAGCTGCTGCTTCTCGTTTATATGTGTCACACGTTTTGGGGAGGAGTTTGTCTAGTAAAAAAGGGAATTTGGTACAGAATTGAGTGGCCCACACCAGTTTTGTCCAATCTGTTAGTGCAAGGTGATGATTTATCTTTTTAAACGAGATCTGTTGTCTGATCTGGTTTGCATACCCTCTATAACTTGTTTTATTCTCTAGCTCAATGCAAACCTTGTAGTTAGAAATGTCAGTTTAAGAAAATAATTACTGTTTTATACTGATAAGGGTTTAAGAAAGCAGAAGTCTACTCTGCTCATACCTCAGGCTCCTCTTCTCCAAGACCTGTTTCCCTCAGCCTTTCCTCACAAGGAAGATGTTCCACTCCCTTCAGCATCTTCGTGGCTCTGCTGCACTCTTTCAAGCAGTTCCCTGAGGTCATTATTGAATTGAGTGGCCCAGAACTGGACAATGTTCCAGTTGAATACCCACATCTTTCTGGATTCAGGATTTGTGAGTAGATTGGTGCATTAACAGATATGACATAGGACAGGCTTGTGCTTGAAGAGAGTAACTCCATAGTTCTATATATCATCGAATCACAGGATGTCAGGGGCTGGAAGGGACCTCAAAAGTTTGTCCAGCCCAACTCCCCTGCCAGAGCAGGATCACCCAGACCAAATGACACAGGAACACATCCAGGCAGGTTTTGAGTATCTCCAGAGGGAGACTCCACAACCGCCCTGGGCAACCTGTTCCAGTGTTCTGTCACCCTCATGGGGAAAAAAATTCCTTCTCATGTTTCCATGGAACTTCCTATGCCTCAACTTCCACCCATTGCCCCTTGTCCTGTCATTGGGCATCACCCAGCAGAGCCTGGCTCCAGCCTCCTGGCACTCACCCTTCACATATTTATAAACACTGAGGTCCTCTTAGTCTTCTCTTCTCCAAGCAGCACAGTCCCAGCTCCCTCAGTCTGTTCTTATAACAGAGATGTTCCATTCCCTTCATCTTTGTGGCTCTGCACTGGACTCTCTTAAGCAGCTAATAGTATGAACTGTAGTTCTCTTCCTGTGCAGACCTGCTTATATGTGTGTCTGCTGGTAGCTGGGGGAACAATCACTTCATTTCACCTTTGAAAATGTGAAAATAAGGAACTTCATGTTGATTTTGAGGAAGAAGTGACCAGCTTTTCTTTTGTGTCTTAGTTTAGCCACGAGCAAAGTGAATTATTAATATGCAGCGCATAGATTTGTATCGTGGAGATCCCTTTGCAGTAATTAATTTTAAGGATGTTAATACACACTAAAGACAAAACAAAGCCCTGAACCTTCTTGGGGTGGAATCAAGAGTGCCCCAGAGCATCACGGGGAGGAGACATCAGGTATAATTCTCTTTCCAGACGGCACCCCTACAGGTGAGGCAGCAGCCTGTGAAATTACATTCTAAATTACACTACAGATGAGCAAAGCCTTCGGTGTGAGTAATAAATGACTTGATTCAGTACCACTGACGCCTTATGTAACTTAGAGGAATACTGTAATGAATTGGTGTGGGTGGGGGATAGAATCCAGAGCTGGGGGAGAACCAGTAGTGCCAGAGTGGAAAGGATGGGGAAAGGAGAGTGAAGAAAATTCCACTTTATTTCTTGTGAGACAGTGTGGCTGTGCTTCTTGCGCTGGGCCGGCAGATGTTCTAGGTGCTGGGCGTTTGAGGTAGGAAGAACTAAGTGAAAAGTTGATCCATTAAAATGTATGTACTGGTTTGAGGCTAATTGGAGTATTTTAATGGAGAAAATTATAGGCTGTGAAAGGAAAACGATGGTGATGTCTACTTCAGTCATAGGCTTGCTGAGATGTCTAAGAATAAGAACACAAA
>VWZE01018795.1:1921418-1935106 GCA_013396675.1 Eubucco bourcierii
GAGGCCTTGAGTGAGCTGTACTAGTGGGAGGTGTCCCTGCCTATGGCAGGGGGTTGGAACTGGATGATCCTTGAGGTCCCTTCCAACCTTACCATTCTATGATTCTATGATTCTATGATTCTATGTCTAAGAATAAGAACACAAACATATATGACACTCTCTCTGAGAGTCTCGGGCTGTCTGTTTTTGGTCTTGGCCTTTCTGCTAACTTAACCACTTTCTTTCTAACCCCCCTGGTTGATCCTCCAAACTCATCTTGTGTGTAAACCAAAACCTTGGGGTAAGGTATAGGGGTGGGGAGAAGGTGGAAGAGTGTTTGGGAGCCCCTCCTGGGGACTTTGATTTCTGGGAGGAGTAATGTGTTTCTGTATTACCTTTAACTTGTATATTTCTGTAAATATTCCTGTATATTGTGTATGTATCTGCTTGTACATTGTGCTAAGCTGTAAATAGAACTTCAGTCCTTAATTTCCAGCTGGCTGAGTCTAGTCTGGGTGATTTTACAAAAGGGGGAGGGGGGGCAGGGAACTCCCAAACCATCACAATGTGACTTTGTAACTTACTGACCAGCCTTAAGATATGTCCTGGAGGTCACATTTTAAATGCTGTGGAAAAACCTTGTTTCCAGTGAACACTGGAAAAGAAGTTTTATGACCTGAACAAATTCTATTTATAAAACTGCAAGAACAAGATTAAAAACAAAAAAAAAGCTTCAGTTCCATTCTATGCTTTTGGCTTGCTGTAGGCATAAAATCATCTTTCCTGATGCAATTTGAGCTCATGGCCATTGCAGCTGTTCTGCAAAGCTTACCAAAAATGACACTGCTCACAGAGCTGCAGTCTTCATTTTGGGACTTAGTTTAAAGACTTCATAGGGTGAAAGTGAAAGAAGTAGAACACTGTTCTGTCACCAGGAGTCCTGAACTTCAAGCACATTTTGTTCTAAGAGTGAATAAACATCCAAGATGGCGTAAGTGTGGTGGTCTTAGCAGTGCAGCTCCCATGCAATACTGTCTGGCTGTCTTCAGGAGTGTGGCATGTTGACTTGAAAGGAAAAATAAATGTAGTGATCTCTGTGATTGTCCAAGTAGGGAGGTGTAGGAAAGGTGAAGGAAAAAAAAAAATCGTAGCTTTGCTCTTTGTGGGGTTGTTCAGCCTAGAGAAGACTCCAGGGGGACCTTAGAGCTCCCTTCCAGTACCTGAAGGGATTCTACAGGAAGGCTACAGAGGGACTTTTCATAAGGGTGTCTAGAGACAAGACAAGGGGGAATGGTTTGAAGCCAAGAGATCATAGGAAGAAGTTCTTCAGTACAAGGATGTTGAGACTCTGGAATAGGCTGCACAAGAAAGTTGTGGCTGCCTCCTCTCTGGGGGGAGTTCAAGACCAGGATGGGTGAGGCCTTGAGCAGGTGAGCCTAGCTGAGTGATGTCCCTGCCCATGATGAGGAGATTGAAGTGGATGATCTCTGAGGTCCCTTCCAACCCAAGCCATTCTTTGGTTCACAGGTTACTGTTGACTGCTTTTACAGGACTGCAGGTCCAGAGCCTGGAGTTGAAGTCATCTTCCTTATTCTTCCTTACCAGCAATCGATGTATAAATCAAACCAGATGGCTGAGATGTGTTTTGAGCAGAAGCAAAATTAGGACACTAAGTGAAAATCCAAACCTTAATGCTGCTATGATTTGTCTTAATTGATTTGATGTCCTGTGAAGGTGTAGGTGGATGAAATGTGTTACAGCACCCAATAAGAGTAAGAATCGTACTCAGACCTGGAAAATAGGAAGGGTGTAAAATCAGTAAATCACCTGGAAAACAGAGGGCTCTTCATCTCTTGGAACATCTGCAGTTTATTTAGTAGTTGGGGAATCCCAATGTAAACAAAACAAAATGCTGATTGTCTCTAATATTGCAGTGTGTTTGGTATCTTGAAAATGTTTAATGAGGGAATTACTTTTTTTTTTTCTGCTGCAGAAATTGGCTGGCTCAATGACATCTACAAATAGTTATTCTATAGCCATTTGATTAACCTGCTGGAAAATTAATCCCAACACCAAAAATGCTCCACAGATTTTGTCCTGTTTTTATCCTGCGACCTTTTTATGTTCGGGTGCTGCTAAATGGTGCAGGATATCTGGAGAACCTCTGTCTTTGGTATATAATTTATTTCCATCTGTCTTAATGAGCACTGCTCAAGCTGCAGGCAGTGGAATGTCTGCCTGTGAGGCCAGGCTGAGGGAGCTTGGAGCAGAGGAGCCTAAGGGCTACCCTCATTGCTGCTGATAAAGATATGCGGAGCAATGTCTGGAGGATGCAGCAAGGCTCTGCTCAGGGATGTCCAGTGACAGGACAAGGGGCACTGGGGGCAAGCTGGAGCGGAGGAGGTACCATGGGAATGGAAGGGAAAACTTTTTCCCTGTGAGGGTGCTGGAGCAGGCTGCCCAGAATGGTTGTGGAATCTCCTTCTCTGGAGACATACAAAATTCTCCTGGGTGTGTTCCTGTGTGACCTGCCCTGGGTGATACTGCTCTGCCAGGGAAGTTGGGCTTGGATGATCTATGGAGGTCCCTTCCAAACCCTAAATTCTGTGTTGATAAAGTCTATCTGTAGATTGATGAAATAGGCTACAGAAGCAACATAATGATTTCTAAATCCTTCCCCTTTCCTATAACCAGGGTTATTTCCTTCTCTTCGAGTCAATGCTGGATTCTGTCATCTATGCAAAGGACAAGTACCTGGCAGAGGGAGGCTCAGGTTGGTGTGCATAATTCCTTTAATAAATTTAGCTCTGGGGGGAAGCTAAATGAATTTGGAAACTTAGAATAAGCTATGCATGGGTGAGAAAGTTGCCCATCTAAATGAGAAATGTTTCCATTAGTGTGAACTTCAAGGCATTAATTTACTGTGTGGCTAATAGAAGAACATTAGGTGGGGTATCAAGGTCTCCAGTTAATGGTGTTTTTAAGAACAGAGGGGATTGTTTATTCTTAAGTACAGTCTAAATTTTTCCTCCCTACTTCTTTGCACTTACATGGGCATTTGTTTTCCTCCTTCAAAATCCCAGCTACTGCCTCACTACAAACAGGAGAAGAAGTTCTGTTCTGTAAAATGCAGTACTGAGGAAACTAATATGAAATAGAGGAAAAGTGGATAGGATATTGTTGGGTGGGGAGAATGTAGTTTCAAACACAAGAAGCCATGTTAAATAACTGCTGGAATGACACTGTTCCTGTTCAGCATAGTGACTCTGTCCTGGTGGAAACGGACACTGTATTTTTGTCGTGGTTGAAGGGTAGGGAAGGAGCAGAGCAAAAGGATTTATTTTGAACTAGAATTCTCTCTGTCCTTTTAAATAGCCTAGGTAGTGTCCTCTTAAGCAGTGTTTAAATACCTATGAATACATCTTCCTCATGTGATACATTTTCTGCACCAGTTCTGCTTGTGCTTTATTCCTTTGTCACTATTGTATTTCATATTGACCTTTTCAATCGTAGTCATCAGTCTGGGTTTTTTTTTCCCCTTTTGTGCTAACCATGCACATAGTTAGTTTCACTACACTGACTTAATGATTGGATTAATGACTGTGTAACGGTGCTCACTGCAGTGCTTCCCTTTGCAGCAAGCCTTTGTGTGCTACAGAATGCAGGAGGAGAAAAGGGGTTTATGCTGTTGTTCAACGTTTGATCACAAAGCTGAATGTGCAAGCAAGAGATTTTCTGCTTGTATATTAAAAATATTTAGAAGCCACTTGATGTCAGAGGGAGAGCTTTTGTTGTTCTCAGTAGTGTGGAGTAGCCCAACCAGATGTGGAACACACTGCGGTGTGTTCTGTGTAGATGCATGCTGATAATTTCACATGGCAGTGGGGATGTCTCCTGAAATGGCAGAGAATAACTTTTATTTAGTTACTACTTCCAAAGCCTTTGAAAAGGGCCAGAAATGTTTGACCTTTAAGCTGCACTGATGCCGCCTCCTCTATTTGTGATATTGGCATGTTTGGTATTGGCTTGTGCCTCCCAAAGCTTGAGAGACAGGATATTCTGCAGTACACTTAGCCTTCATGGCCTGAGAATGCTTTTGGGCCCTTGTTGGACTCTTCCCAAAGCATAGAGCATTGTACAGTGACTGATTGATGTGGCCAGCTTTATATAGAACACTGTTTCCTCAAGCTGCCTGCAGTTAACTGCTCTTCAGCCAGCTCCTACCGCAGGTGGGTTGTGCCTAAGACCACTGAGGAAGCTGCTCCACAGTCAACGTAGCAGGACAGACACATCTGCAGTGTAGGTGAACAGCAGCAGAACCATGGAAACATCCAAATTCATACCAGGCAAAACTAAGAGCTCATTCTGAGGTGAAGTCTCACCAGAGAAACTCTTACATCTGCCGTAAAGCTTCATTTTTGTCTCAAACCACTTTGTGCTACTGAGCCCAAGACAGTTATTACAGGGGCTGTTGGAAGACACAAAAAGCAGCTGTGATTTGGCCAGATCTTTCTGTGGCTGAACTGGGAATAGAATCCAAATTTCTGGACTTGTGCTCAGTCAGTCATATCATCATTGCTTCTATTCAGCCTATTGGCATGCTTAAGTGGATGGACTATGCCAGACTGTCTAGGGTAATGTGTACAGTGTATAATAGCTTTATTTGGGAACATAAAATTCTTGCTGCCCAGGACCCATCTGTTTGTTCTTTAGAATTGTTACTTGCTTCAGTGTAGATTTTTGCAAGCATTTGCAGGTTGGTGAGGAGGGGATTGTTCAAGACGTAGTATTGTTTGTGCACGTCAGAGTGACGACGGAGTTCACTTGGAATGATCTCCATCTATCTGGAGGATTGCTGGCTTACCCTTCAGCATCCTGGAGTTTGTGAGGCATTGCTGAGAGATAAAGGATTTCCCATTGTGTTCTGTTCACCACGTGAGCTGTTACTGGTGACAGATGACTTCGGGGCGCTGAATCGAGAAGGACACAGATGGTCAAAACGATGAATCTGTGAGAGTGGTGAGGAGTGTGTGCTTTTGTCCAATCAGCACTTTGTTCATTTCACCTGTGAGAAGGAATAATTACTAAGTTACAGACTTAATTAACAAAAAAAAAAAAAAAAAAAAAAAAAAAAAGAAAAAAAGACAGATTTGTCAGAATTGCCCAAGGAAGTGTTCAAGGCTGCAGACAATTTCCAGAGGTACGGAAAGGTAATGGCTGAAATGGCAAATGCCGATTTAAGCAGATGCTTTTTAAACTCTTAGGAATATTCAAATGACTTTATAGTAGCCTTCCAGCATCTGAAGGGGGCCTACAGGAAGGCTGGGGAGGGATTATTGACAAGGTCTTGCAATGACAGGACAAGAGGCAATGGGTTTAAACTGGAAGAGGAGAGATTTAAACTGGATGTTAGGAGAAGTTCTTTACAGTGAGAGTGGGAAGACACTGACACAGGTTGCCCAGGGAGGTTGTGGGGCATGTTGGATGAGGCCTTGAGTGACCTGTACTAGTGGGAGGTGTCCCTGCCTATGGCAGGGGGTTGGAACTAGATGATCTCTGAGGTCCCTTCCAATGGTAAATTCTATGATTCTATGACTTAGGCTCATAGCCAAATAACATGCTTATATTTGCAGCGCACAGGGGTGGGTTTGTACATGTGAAGGTTAATGTATCGCTTTTGCCTGGACCACAAATTCCTTTCTGTGAAGGCCAAACGTACCTAGAAGCATTGCAAACCTGAAAGTGTTCAAAACCAGGTTGACTTGGACCTCGAGCAGCCTGGTCTAATGGAAGACCTCCCTGCCCATGGCAGAGGGCTTGGAACTTGGAGATCTTTGGGATCACTTCCAACCCCAACCACTCTATGAATCTATGAACAGGCATTGTCTACTCTTTTGCTAGTAACAGGCTAAACTGAAAGTACAGGTTAGATGGGAGCATTAGTGTTTGTATTTTACTTGTTCTTGAACACCTGCTGCTGATGTAAGAGTTTGCTGTGTGGCTGGCTGAAGAAACTTTTTGCTGTGATTTTTGTTTTAATGTGCTACTAGAAGTGTGTTTTGTAACTGAGGACTTCAGTCTCTTTCTGTCCCTCTGCTCCCCACAGCCCTGTAGGCTGTGCCTGGAGAAACTTTCTGCTTCATTTTCCTCATCTGCAAAGTAGGGGTGGTGATAGCTTAACCAATGGGATTCCAATTTAAGCATGCAGACACTTGTTCTGGTTTAAACAACTGGAAAGTGAGAAGAATGTCAGTCCAGCTGTAAGGGTGGTTGCTTACTGTAGAGTGTCCATATGATTAAAAAAAAGGCTTCTTTAAAGATTCTTTATTGTCAATATGTATAAGATGTTTCCTTCAGGCTAAGCTTACTCTATCTAGAAGGTCTAATTTCAATCTTTGGTTTCTATCTGTTTCTACCGTTTCTGTCTTCAGTGTTTTACAAGGCAAAACCTACTGTTTTTTTGACTCACTGTGCTGTACCAGTGATTTCCCAATGCTCATTTTGACAATTTCAAGGAGACCTGAAGGCAAAAATTAATTTTACAGTTGACCAGATTTTGGGGAACAAAAGAGAAACAACTTCAGTTTTATTAATACCGACTTTTTATTTTATCTTTTTATTGATATATTAAGGTATTTATTAATAGGCATTTTTCTCTGACCCAGATAAGAATTCAACTTATGTTCCTTTAAAAGCTTTAAAACTCTAAAAACGCAGCATGGGAATTTGCGGAAAGAGACCTATTGAAATTTTAATTGAACTGCTCTTAGTATTTGGTAGTGCTGTGGACAATCCTGCTCGTAGCAGGTGTTCTTTGCATCTTTCCCTGTCAGCAAGAGATGAAGATTGCCAAGAGGTTGCCTGGCTTTGCTGTAGGCAGCTGCTAAAAAGGCAGATGTCAGTCTTCTGTTGCTGTGTTCTATACATCCTCAGAAGGGAAAGCAGAAATGTGAAGACTGTGTAAGAATGAGAGTTGTCGTCATAAAAAGGTGGAATCAGTGAGGAAGTTTTCTGTCTGTTGGATCACCTCCATGCTCTCCAGATGCTTAGAGTGGTTATTCTTTTCCAGTACCCAGAAATAAGTTCTGTTAGGTTGCAAGGCAAGTACCAACCAGAGCTGATGAGAATATTTGCTGTATTCTAGAGACACAGAGGTTTCTTGTTACGGCAAAACCCTCACCTGAATTTGCCTTTGGATGTCTACAGTTGTTAAATACACTTTGAGTCAGACAGAGTAGAATGTTCCAAATTATTATTCTTTTTCAGACACGAAGTTTCCAGTCATTTCCTGGCAGTGGGATTCAAGTACAGAGATATTTTACCATGAAAGGAAAATCCTGTTATCAGAGTGTGTGCAAATGAAGTTCCGATGTCTAGTTCCTTCTGGAAACAAACAGAAAATCCAGTAGCAGAAAAAGTGTTTTTCCAAGAGCTGGAATAAGTTACTTTATTTGTTCTTTTAAGATGTTAATTGCTCAAAGAGAAGGGGAAAGGTCCTCTTTATGCATGTCTAAAGCACTGCTGTGTTTGTGTTGTTCCAGTTTACCCTGACGTTTGCAGCATTAGTCTAGTAGCTGTTGGGGACATGAACAAACATGCGGAGAAACTGCTGTTCTGGGAAGATGTATATGGCTTTGACATGTCCTGCATGAAGAAGGCTGTTGTTCCGGAAGCTGTGGTGGAGGTGCTGGATCCAAGCACCCTGATATCTACAGCAGCTGTTATTAAGGTACCATATTGAAATTTTTAGTAGTCAGAAATTCCTTTTCTTTGTGGAGAAGGGGAAAAAAAACCCACACCCACAAACTTTGGCGTCTTCAAAATGATACAAATGCATTAAGATTCTTGATGCTAACACTGCAAGACTTGTAATCATTCCCCCCCCCCGCTTTTTACCAAGTTTCAGCTCTTAATAATCATGCCATATTTAGATTGTTCTGTCCTGCATTTTCTTCTATCCAAAAGCAAATTTACTTACATTTTAGTAAGTTGCGAGTTGGTTTGAGTTGTGTAACTGAAATGTAAACTATAAAAAACAAAACCCATCCAGGAATATGGAGTTTTTGCTTCTGCTTTGCTTCCCTCTTCACCTCAGGGTACTGAGTTGCAGGGGGACTTCTTACGTATTGCTGTGTCAGTCTAGCTGGCTTTAAAGGTTTTTCAGAGGAGGATCGCTCACTATCACCCATAACTTCATCCAACAGAATGACCATGTGTGATGGTTTGGGAGTTCCCTGCCCCCCCACACACTTTGTAAAAGCACCCAGACTAGACTCAGCTGGCTGGAAGTTAAGGACTGAAGCTCTGTTTACAGCTTAGCACAATGTACAAGCAGATCTATACACAATAGACAGGAATATTTACAGAAATATACAAGTTAAAGGTAAAGCAGAAACACAATCTCCTTCCCAGAAATCAGAGTCCCCAGGAGGGGTTCCCAACCACCCTTCCACCTTCTTTCCACCCCTATACCTTACCCCAGGGTCTGCCTTATGTGTAAGGTGAGTTTGGAGGATCAGCCCAGGGGCATTAGAAGAAGAGTGGTTAGTTAGGTTAGCAGAGGCCAAGACCAAAACAGCTAGAGAGAGCAAGACTCTCTGTGAGAGTGTCTTATCTATGTTTTTGTTCTTGTTCTTATACATCTCAGCAAGCCTATGAATGAAGCAGACATCACCATTGTTTGCTTTTCACAGCCTATAGTATAATTTTTTTTCATTAAAAATATTCCAATTAGCCTCAAACCAGCACACCATGCCTGAGAAGGTGGCAGTAGGTCCCACAGTACTCAGTGGTGGAATTTCATGCTCACTTCTCTGTGCGGTTGTCTTTTTTCTTCTTCCTTTTTTTGTGGTAGCTCTGTGATGAGGAATTGATGAGGAATAGCAGCAAAGTTGGTAGTGATTCATTGCAGAGAACACTTCCAGGACAAGATAAAATTGCAGAATGTGGATTGGTCTGAGATGCTGACAAACTTCATGGTCAGCAGGAATTTGGACAGTTCAGATCCTCCTCAGAGGAGGACTACTACAAACCAGGATTTTTTTTGTCATCACAAAGGTAGTCTAATTATTGTTCATACAGCTAGTTTTCTATTGTAAACCATGGAAGGTAGTAATGTTACTGCCCTTCAGGGAGAATTGCCTGTTTAGTAAAGAGGTTTCTAATTAAATACATTTTTATCCTATTTCTGTGTAGAATAAAATGTGTTAGCATAATTAATTCCTGAACTTGGCATCATTACTGAGCGAGTGCCACACTCTTCCAGCACAGAAACTGCTTGCTGTGCTTAGTTGTTGTTTTGCCCACAAAAGCAGTACAGTTTTGTTCTAAGTATATCCTGATGAAAGTTGAAGCTTTAGCCTTTTCTTAAGTACAATTTTATTACAGAGAAGACTTAAAAGTACCAAGGTTTTTAAATCAGGGACTCTTAATGGAAGAAGTACTACTTCAACTTGAATCACTACTTTGGCCTTCTTGTGCATCTGTCTTTTTTTCTTTTTTTGTGTTGTTGTTGTTGCTTCAGGATTCTTTATTCATAGCTGATGAAACCATTACAGACATACCTTATGTTTTATTCTCTGAGCATGTTGAGTAGACTCCCTCTAGAGTTCATAAAATAAAGTTCTGAAGAACACCTATGTTAAGTTGAGCGACTTGAGGCTTGCAAGTGTCTGTTTTCCTTGAGTGTGAGGACAGTGATCAACTCAGATGGACAAATCTGCTGTTATAGGGAAGATAAATTCCACTTTTAATGAGTGAATGTACAAGTGCAGAGGTGCTGTGCTGGTTTGCGTGCAGAGGTGCTGTGCTGGTTTGAGGCTAATTGGAATAGTTTAGTGAGAGAAATCACTAGCTGTGAAAAGAAAATAACAGTGATATCTATATCACTCATTTGTTCTGCTGAGACATATAAAAACTAGAAACAATAACAAAAATAGTCAGACTTTGTGCCTGCCTGCTTGCCATATTAACTCCTCTGCCTGAACCTGCATATCTCGAACTAATCATTCCTCTTCTAACCTCTTGCCGACCTTTCCCAGCTCACCCTGCACATAAGGAGGGTTCTGAGATAAGGGAGGGGGTGGAAAGAAGGTGGGAGGTTGGTTTGGAAACCCTTCTGGGTGGCTCTGCTGGTCAGGAGGGGTTTTTTATCTCTGTATTACCTTTTAACTTGTATGTAGTTGTAAATATCCCTATATATTGTATATATATACTTGTAAATTGTGCCAACTTTAAATATACTGCTTCATTCTTTAACTTCCAGCTGACTGAGTTAGTCTGCTGAATTCCTAGCAGTTGAGGGGGAGGGAAACTCCCAAAACTTCACAGGTACCAAGTCAAGACTCTGAGATCCTCATTGTTAACTGTCTGTCAGAGTTGATTGTGCCATGAGTGTGGCATGGGCACTTGGGTAGCTGTTTGGTCAGAGTTGATTGTGCCGTGAGTGTGGCAGGGGCACTTTTCTCACCTACCATTTTTTAATAATGTTTTGTACATGCTGGTTCAAGTGAAAGTGTAGTTGAATACTTCTTGCAGATAGGTCAAGTTTGACGCTCAGAAAATGAGGAACATATAAAGGTGCTCAAAGCAAACAGCTGCATGGATGAGTTGGGCTCTCTTGCTTTGTTAGGCAAGCAAATAAATCAAAGCATCTTACCCTGGAAAGTGCTGTTAACAACAACTAGTTAGCTCTGTCCAGGCTGCTGGCATTTTAGAAACCAAATGCTTCGCCTGTACTAATACCTGTGCCCCTTTCTCATGTGTGCTGTCCTGAGCAGTGTCCAGCTCAGGTGTATGTGCTTGCCAGATGCTACCATCATGCAGCACTGCCCATAAGTGTTATGCTTAATGCTTTTATACTTGCTTGTTCCTGTTAGCAGCCATGGCTTTTAAAATAACCTAGAGTCAGTGCACGAGGTTGTTTGCTGGAGTTACAGTGCAAAGTAGGAAAATTAATGAGTTGAGCAACAGTGGCATTATAGGTAAATTATTTTAATCAATAACCATTTCACAGAGCAAATGGATTGTATTTTTGAGGGGAAGTTGGAGAAAAGGTGCCAATTTATCATATGATTATTTCAGAAGGTATTTTATTGTGTTTGTTCAGATTAGCTGCTGATTGGGTTTTGTAGTTTGCAGTGTGACTTCAGGAAGCAAAATGTTTCCTAAAGAAAGATGAAAGAGCATCAGGGAATATTGTTTGGCGATGTACAGGACATTTAACTTCAGCATTGTTGGATAAAACATTTTAACTGAGTACCTAACTCCAGAACTTCATGCAGTGAATAAATGTGGTGGGATTTTTGTGAACTGAGATCTGAAACTTATTGGTCTTTTAAAAACCACTATTAAAAAAAAAAAAAAAATCAGTCAATCAAATATTGAACTGCAGGTTGCAATTTCATCTGGCAATGTCCATGTTGTTATCCTGGGTGCCTTTGGTTTGTGTTTAATGTTAGCAGCGTGCAGGTAGGATTAGGTGGATTTTAAGAGTCATTTTTGGAGAACTGAATTAGTGTTACCCTCAAATAGTTGTCTTTTTATGGGTGTACCTGAACGACCTTCATCCAAAGGAAGATCTTAAATTCAGCACTGGTACTGACAGAACTGTACTATTCCTTTCAACAGCACATTGACTGCAATACTGCATCCACTCCAGACTTAGAGTTCTCCTCAGATTTCACCCTGACCATTACAACGAGCACAAAGTGTACGGTAAGACAATTTTAGTCTCTTCATCTGTGGTCAGTATCTCCTTGGACTAACAGACAATGCATACATTAAGCTTCATTTATCACCAGTTCTTGCCTTGAAACAGTTGTTTCTGCAGTACAGAGATGTCAAGGAAGACCTTTTTGTAAGGAGAGATGGATGTGAAACACCAGTAATGGTGCTACAGGTAGCTGAGGAAAGGGGAGGATAAGGAGGCTTCACATTTGGGTCATTCTGATGTGTTCTCTAGCCCATTTTCTGAAGGAAAAGGGGGTTGTTTACATGTTGATTCTGTATTCACACACACACACACAAAAACCCCCAATCAACTATTATTAGTTGGCAGAAAATTACAGAATAATTCCAGTTGCCTCAGGACAGGATCTGCTTTGATTTGAGACCAAGCTCCATTGCAGTCCTGGGTTTGCTTTCTTTATGTGGCTATTTTTGAATAAGTGATTAGTTAAGGAGAAACCTTCACAAAGCCTTGGTGATCTTTATGACATCTGAGTAAAGCAACTTACTGTAAAAATATGTTTTTCCCTAGCACTAGGTCCTTACAAACACTCCATTTCTGCCCTACGATTCTATAGTAGACTTATAAATCAAGATTCATACCTGCATTCTCTGACTTCCAGGGAGAAGGAGAGGGTAGAGCAGGGTTTCTGAAATTTTGTGGTGAATGTAGGTTCTAAGAAATGCTCAGAACTCTGCAGTATTTTGCACTTCATCACTTAGGTTTATTGACACTGAGTGAAATTTCCACTCTTTCTATGATGGATTGTAGAAGTTTAGTTGGGGGTTGACAGTTCATCCATCATATCAGGCTGCCTAACCTTGCAGCAAATGAACAATAAAAGTCCATTATTTATATTGAGAATTTTTGAGGAGATGCTTTAAGATTGCAATTTATCCTTTGAAAATCACAGTTGATGTTTTGCTGTTTTGCGTCTGGTTTGTGGTTCTGGCTTTTGATCTTTTGTACACAGTGGGAAAGGTGTTTGCATTTTCCAGAATTCCAGCTTTTTTTGTGGCTTTCTGTCATGGTTTTAGCACTTTATACATACAAGCATTTAAAAATACTTCTACTGTGTTAAAAAAATTCTTAGCTAAGCCTATCTTTGCGATCCGTTCTCATATGTTTCTGTGCCTTGCAATTTTTTAGCTCATAGCCTAAAGTTAATTTCAAAGCAGCTTTTTTTTCTCATACATTTTTCTCACTGACATTAAAGTGTGAACACAGATTTAGTTGTGGTAGGCCTGGTGTTGGCATCAGCAGGCAAGTGAATACTTCAGACCAGTGTTACAATCAGAACCAGAGTCATAGAATGGCTCAGGTTGGAAGGGACCTTAGGCATCAGCTACTTCAACCTTCTTACCGTGGGCAGGGACATCTCTTAACTAGACTCAGCTGCTCAAGGCTTAATCCAACCTACCCTTAAACATCTGCAGGGAGGAGGCAGCCACAGCCTCATAGGGCAAC
Source organism: Eubucco bourcierii (assembly GCA_013396675.1). Classification (NCBI taxonomy): domain Eukaryota; kingdom Metazoa; phylum Chordata; class Aves; order Piciformes; family Ramphastidae; genus Eubucco; species Eubucco bourcierii. The sequence goes on from VWZE01018795.1 coordinate 1,934,593, forward strand.
CTATTCCAGAGCATCACCACCCTCATACTGAACAACTTCTTCCTAAGATCCAGTCTAACCCTGCTCTCCCTCAGTTTTAAACCAATCCCCCTTGTTCTGTCTCCAGACACCCTGATGAAAAGTCCCTCTGCAGCTGTCCTATGAAATCCCTTCGTGTATTGGAAGGCAGCTCTAAGGTCCTCCTGGAATCTTCTCCTCTCCAGGCTGAACACTCCCAGCTCCCTCAGCCTATCCTCACAGCAGAGGTGGTCCAGCCCTTGGATCACCTTTGTGACCTCCTCTGGACTCTCTCCAACAGCTGTGTGCCCTTCTTTTGGTGGGGACACCAGCACTAGACACAAGATTCAAGGTGGAGTCTCACTAGAGCAGACTCAAGGGGCAGAATCTCTCTTGCCCTGCCGGCTGCGCTCTTGATGCAGTCCAGCACACAACTGCCCTCTGAGATGCTTGAGGGCACTGTTGGCTCCTGGGGAGCTTCTCATTAATCAATACACCCAAGGCTTTTTTTTTTTTT
>VWZE01018795.1:1935131-1963927 GCA_013396675.1 Eubucco bourcierii
TTTTTTTCTTTTTTTTTTTGTGGTTTGGGTTTTTTCCCTTCAGAGCTACTCTCAACCCTCTCTGCAGCCAGCCTGGATTTGTGCCTGGGTTTAGCCTGACCCAGATGCTGCAGGGACCTCCTCTATTAAGTACTCTGCCTTTGAAACCCAAACATATGGAAAGCTTAGGTGAACAGCAGTGTGTTAGTGCTGTGGCCAGTCCTGCTGCAGATCAGGTACACTGGCTTGTAGAGATGGGCTTTCCATGCTACTACTTTCCACTTGTGCCTGAGTGCAGCAGAGGATGCTGTAGGCATTCTGACACAGAAATGTGGCAGCATGGATTGCATGGTTGCTCTTGCCCAGCTTGGATCTGCAGAAGTTTGGCATGGTTGCTAAATTGCTTTCCAACTACTCAGAAGAGTTGGAGTCTCCTCTGGTTGTTCTCTGCAACACGTTGTTAATCTTTCGAGAGCTAAATGTTCAGCTGGCATCTCTGGAGGCATTATCCATGTTACAGAGTCACAAAATGGTTTGGGTTAGAGGGGACCTTGAGGATCATCCAGTGCCAAGCCCCTGCCATGGGCAGGGTCACCTCCCACCAGCCCAGGTTGCTCAAGGCCTCATTCAACCTAGCTTCTGGCACCTCCATGAAGGGGGCATCCACAGCCTCCCCGGGCAGCCTGTTCCAGTGTCTCTCCGTCCTGACTGTCAGGAACCTCTTTCTGATGATGATCTCTAGTTTTCATGGCTGAGTGCTCTCTTGGCCCTGAGGGTCAGCCACAGCTGAACTAACTTCTGCCACTTCAGATGGCAACTGCTGGCAGGAGGAATATTACCCTGCCTGAAGCAGGCACTTTGAGCTGCAGCTGAGGGTTCAGAGCTGCCTTAGGGAGGAGACATGACCCCTGGTGATGTGTACCAATGGCAATTATGTTGTAAGCCCCTGAGTGCCTACTGCTTTGCCACAGGATTTCTGGTAGCTTTGTACTGCGATTTGGCAAGGCAGTAAGGGACGCAGATATCTGCTCCTCAGCACTGAATGGGTCCAACTGGTTGCTATGGTCATTGCATAATAGAATCCTAGAGTGGTAGGGACTGAGAAGGAACTCTGGAAATGAAGTTCAATCCCCCTGCCAAAGCAGGATAACCCAGGGCAGGGCACACAGGAATGCATCCACATGAGGTTGTTTGCTTCCTCCCATCAATCTGTTTGCATGCTTTTGGTAACAGGGCAGTAAGCTGTAAAAGCTGGCAGGAAACGGAGCCATGATGCAGTCTTTCTACCAGCTCACAAACACATTTGCTTTGATTATGACTCAGAACACCCCCAGGACCCCTCAGGCAGCAGAGGCTGCACTTCTCATTTCTGAGATGGCCTCTAAAAGCTAACATTACTTGGCCCTCAGGTTTTTGTGTGTTGGTTGGATTTTTCTGTTGGCATTTTTGGGGGGATTTGTTGGTGGTAGCTTTTGTTTTGTTTTGTCTGTTTGAGAGTTTGTTGATGGTGTTTTTATTTGTTTGGGGTTTGGTAGGTGGTTGTTTTTTCTCCCTTGAGCAGATACTGTGTCAAATTCTGTGTTTGTTTTTGTTCTCATCAGAGAAGCTGACCTCTTTGTAATTTTCCTGTACTCAATTTCTGGTTTTGTAAATTGTTCTGGGAGGATTTCATGAAGAGTACAGGAAAGTTTGACCTAGGAGGGTGAAACTGAGCATAATGAGGTATGACTGAAAAAAAACCCCACTTGAGCAGAGTGTTGCTTGAGTCATGGTCATAGCAGGTCAGCCTGGTGTGTCTCTGTACACCCAAAGTGTGCTGCAGATGATTTTGCAAAACGTTTCTTGAGTCATATCCTTAAAAAAAATACTTATTCCTCCAGCTAGATTTTTCTTCCAGGTGTTCAGTCAGTTCAGTCTTGAAGAAGAAAATTCCTACTGCACCTAGAAAGACTGAGGAAAACAAATAAACATTTTTCTATAGGACCTTGTATATGCTGCTTTGTCTTTCAGAAGTTACTGGGAGCACTGTCAAGGCTTTTCTCAGAGCATACTTTCTGTGGATTTGTCTTCTATCTCTCCCTGTGGTTTACCACAAAGTAACATCTTAATAGAATCATAGAATGGTTAAGATTGGAAGGGACCTCAAAGCTCATCCAGTTCCAACCCCCTGCCATAGGCAGGGACACCTCCCACTAGTACAGGTCACTCAAGACCTTGTCCAACCTGGCCTTGAACACCTCCAGGGAGGGAGCAGCCACAACCTCCCTGGGCAACCTGTTCCAGTGCCTCACCACCCTCACTGTAAAGAACTTCCTCCTAACATCCAGTCTAAATCTTCCCTCTGCCAGTTTAAACCCACTGCCCTTTGTCCTGTCATTGCAAGACCTTGTAAATAATCCCTCCCCAGCCTTCCTGTAGGCCCCTTTCAGATACTGGAAGGCTACTATAAGGTCTCCTCGAACCCTTCTGTTCTGCAGTCTGAAAAGCCCCACCTCTTGTAGCCTGTCCTCATAGCAGAGCTGCTGTAGCCCTCTCAGCGTCTTCATGGTCCTCCTGTGGACCCGCTCCAACACTTCCATGTCCTTCCTGTGCTGAGGGTTCCAGAACTGCACACAGTACTCCAGGTGGGGTCTGACGAGAGCAGAGTAAAGGGGCAGAATCCCCTCCCTTGCCCTGCTGGCCATGCTGCTCTTGATGCAACCCAGGCCTCAGTTTCTGTCTGGGCTGCACTCACACTGCAGGCTCACGTTGAGCTTCTCATCAGCCCAGACCCCAAGGTCTTCTAGCATTAAGTTTATTTATCGATACTTTAGCTTTCGGAGAGTGAAGATTTTTCAAAGCACGGAACAGTTGCATGGAACCATTACATGAAATTGTTTCCAAGTGCTTGTAGTGTGAGTTGCCTTGATTTCTTTCAAAGATAATGACCAAAAATAAATTTAATTAGCCTGCAGAAGTGCATTTTCCTAGCAAAGAGCTAGGGTTTGTCACTGCTGATTTTAATGAGACATCTGGCTAATATCATTTAGTGGATGCTGCTAGGAAAATATTCTATTAATTGTATTCTGAGTTGATCACTGTGTGAGCTTTGGAGATAAAATATAATGGTGATTACTCGCAGTGTAGAAATCAATTGACAAACTTTCCCTTTTGTTTGGGAGCATTTCCCCTGAGAGTCCATCAGGGTTGATCTTTCCTAGCTGAATACAAATATCCCCTGGGAGGAAAATGGCAGTGTCTCTTCATTGCTCCCTGGAGATCTTGTCAAAGAGCAGGGGATGTGTATAAAAAGTGGGAGGGAGGGGGCTGAAAGGAGGATAATGAAGCAGAGGACGTGACCAATGTATTAAAATCTTCAGGATAGAGGAAGTTGAATTGACTGGGGAAAATTTTGACTAAGGAGGACTCTCTGTTAAAAATCATCATAAATGCTAGACAGTTTCATTTCTTAGTGTCCACTCTTCCACTTGGGAACCAATAGTAAGTATTAGCATATAAGCCTTTAATTCCAAGTCCAGGTGAGAAACTACATACTGAAGCTAGAAGTTGGGTGCAGTGAAACACACCTAGAGTGCCTGGGCTCTGTTTAGAGGAAAGGCTGCATTCTCTTGTTACAGAACAAAATCTGTCCTCCTTCTCTGCTTAATCATTGGTAGCCTCCTCTACAGTGATTTCTGGGTTCTTAGTCGTCTTAAACCACAGAATTGTTGGATTTTTAATAGTGAGGGGTTTCTTTTCCCTGTGATGAAAATGCAGCAGCAGCTCTGCTGTGTGGATGACAAACATTCCATCTCCATGCTTGGATAAACTCCATCAAAAGCACATTATCTCCCACTTCTGTGGCCAGCTGTCTAATTGTATTTGTTGTAGCCACTCACTGCTGGAACATGATACTAGTGAAGAGCAAGAATGATAAATTACTCACTGTAGGTGATAGCAATGATGATAATTTTTAATTTCCTTGTTCCTAAGTGGATTGGTAAGGTTGCCTTTACAAGCTCTCGGAAGGAATCAAGCAGTCTCATTTATTTTGTCCTGTTAGAATGCTTCCTGCACAGCCAGCCATTTTCTTCAGGGGAAAAAAAAAATAAAGCCTTAGTGTTTAGGTATATTTGATTTAAAATTTAGACTCCTTTTCTTGTTCCATCTAAGGACTTCAAATAGGAGAGGATAAATAATATATACTAATATTCATCTAATACACATGGTAAATCATTTAGTGATTTTAACGTGTTCGGTATGTGTTATATGAAGAGTGGGGGAAGAAAAAAGGCTCAAAATGATTTGTCTGGGAGGGAAGGAAAATGTGTTTAGGAGCAGTAACTCTTACTCTTACTGGGAGGACATGCTTGGATTACAGCTTTTTCATAGGTTTCCATTAACACCTTAACTGTCAGTGATGGTTGAAGATCTTAAGCTACTTTGCATGAACCCTTCATCAAAACTTGGGTTTGACAAAATCAAGTGGGAGTTGGTGACTCCTACTGTGTAATTTCAGGAATATTTTACTCTTGGTTGAATGAGCTCTTTGACCTTTATGAGGCTTTACAGCCTCAGTGATGTGCATCTCTTCCTAATTATTTCCTTAGTTCATTATTTAACCTTCTCAGTTCCCTGGGTAAATATGGAGACTGGGTTTGGGGGTTGGAATTTTTGTCCAGATATCTCTGCTTTTCTCCTAGCAATTTATTTGCCACCAGGAAGAATAATATTTCTGCAGTGTTTCCTAATATTTAACCTCCTTTGAGACTGGAGCATGTGTCAGGTTGGAGTTGCAGTTATTTATTATCAGCCTAGAAGTCATTATTTTTGTTTTCCTCATGATATTCAAGAGTCTGCCACTTGAAAGATTCTCCCAGAGAAGGCTTAAGTTCTTGCTGATTAGTCATTAGTGAGGTTGTAAATGAACTGTCAGAAGTAGAGCAAAAAGATGAGGCAAAGTGCAATGGAAGAGATAAGTTGTGCTTAAAAAAACACCAACCAACCAACCAACCAACCAAGAGACCCACAGCAGCAGCTGCACAACAATCTAGAATTTTGAAGTGTTATTTACTTGTCCCTGTTCTTTAGTTTGCCTCCTTGTAAAAAAAGATGCCACCTTTAATAAAACCCTGGCCAGCAGCATAGTCCATTTTAATATACTTATGGCTTTGGTTGCTTCTGGTATGCCATATGTAAGTGATTTTATTTCCCCCCCACACACACATTTTTCTTCTTAGCTGCATGCATTAAATTTTACAAGAAGGGAGAACTTAATCTTCCTTCAAACTGTACACATTGGAAATGTCTTTCTTTGTAGCCTCACGTGTTTAATAGAAATCAGTGATTGATAGTTACAGCTGCTTCAATTTGTGATAGTGCTCAAGAGTGAAATGAAAGGAAAATCTTTTTAAACTTCACTTTTACAGAATTCTTTCACTGAAATGTACTTAAGTGTAGCAGATCTGCAGTGTGGATTTCAGCACCACAGTGCAGGCTGAGGGAGCTGGGGTTGTCTAGGGTGCAGAAAAGAAGGCTTTGTGCAGTCCTTAGAGCTGCCTTCCAGTACCTGAAGGGGCTGCAAGAAGACTGTAGAGGGACTATTTTCAAAGACCTGCAGGGACAGGACCAGGACAATGGTTTGAAATGAGAGCAGAGCAGATTTAGAGTGGATGTCAGGAACAAGTTCTGCACCTTAAGGGTACTGGAACACTCTAACAGGTTGCCCGGGTAGGTAGTTGCCCCATCACCGGAGATACTCAAGGTGAGACTGGAGAAGGCTGTGAGCAAGCTGCTCTAATGGAGGATGTCCCTGCTGACTGCAAGGGGTTGGACTGGATGAACTTTGGAGGTTCATTCCAACCCAAACCATTCTGTGATTCTATGATGAATATTAAAAACAAGTTAACATATGAGGAATACTTTGCTAGTGACATGGAATCACTTGGGTTGGAAAAGACCTTTCAGATTATGAAGTCCAACCACTAACCCAGTGATGTCCCTCCACCACTAAGTCATGTCCCTAAGCACCATGTCTGCACATCCTTTAAGTATCTCCAGGGATAGTGGTTGCACTGCTTCCATGGGCAACCTGATAACAGGGCCTGAGATTTTCATCTTGAGAATGAATATTAGGAAAAAAATTCTATTTAGACCTGCCCTGATGCAATGTGAGACTCTTCCCTCTTGTCCTGTCATTTGTTACCTGGGAGAAGAGAGACCTTGCTTTCAGTTATGTCTGTTTGCAACTTTTAGCTTCCTGGTCCAAACTGTAGCTTTATTGTCTTGTTTGCTCTGGAAACTGTTTTTTTTTTCCCCTCGATCCTTAATGTATTTTTGTTGTTGCAACCTTGTTTTCTCCAGTAATGATACCCTAGGTATTATTTGTAAACATAGCAACAGTATTGACCTGATGACTGAAGAATATTTTTATGACTTAGCAGATCTCTGACTGACATCTAGAAATGATTGTGCATCAATAAAAGTAGTCTGATGGGTCAATAAAACTTTGTCAAAACCTTTATTCAAAAAGGCATACCGGAGACAAGACTGTAATTCACCTGGGGATGAGATTCTCAGCATTGAGTGATAGGACTGTACTTAAGGGACAGAAGAATCACAGTTTCCAACATTTGGTGCTCATTTGTCACAAAGGTTCCTCGGTGTCTCCTTGGTTTGGTGGGCTATTTTTTTTTTGTTGTTGTTGTTAAGAACATTGAAATTTGGAACTTTCCAGGCTTACGTGGAGTTCCCTTGGATTGAAAAGCTAATAGATGGGTTTCAGCATAGACTTTGGCCACAACAACCCCATGCAGAGCTACAGGCTGGGGTCGGAGTGGCTGGAGAGCAGCCAAACAGAAAGGGATCTGGGGGTGCTGATTGACACCCACCTGAACATGAGCCAGCAGTGTGCTCAGGTGGCCAAGAAGGCCAATGGCATCCTGGCCTGCATCAGGAATAGTGTGGCCAGCAGGAGCAGGGAGGTCATTCTCCCCCTGTACTCTGCACTGGTTAGGCCACACCTTGAGTCCTGTGTCCAGTTCTGGGCCCCTCAATTTAAGAAGGACATTGAGGTGCTTGAGCGTGTCCAGAGAAGGGCAACGAGGCTGGGGAGAGGCCTCGAGCACAGCCCTACGGAGAGAGCCTGAGGGAGCTGGGATTGTTTAGCCTGGAGAAGAGGAGGCTCAGGGGAGACCTTCTTGCTGTCTCCAGCTACCTGAAGGGTGGTTGTAGCCAGGGGGAGGTTGCTTTCTTCTCTCAGGCAACCAGTACCAGAACAAGAGGACACAGTCTCAAGCTGTGCCAGGGGAAGTTTAGGCTGGAGGTGAGGAGAAAGTTCTTGACTGAGAGAGTCATTGTCTGCTGGAATGGGCTGCCCAGGGAGGTGGTGGAGTCACAGTCCTTGGAGGTGTTCAAGGCGGGTTTGGACGTGGCACTTGGTGCCATGGTCTGGTCTTGAGGTCTGTGGTAATGAGTTGTACTTGATGATCTTTGAGGTCTCTTCCAACCTTGGTGATGCTCTGATACTGTAATTTCTGGGACTCTTACAAACGTTTTTTGTCCAAAAGCAGACCAGTATTGAAAGTCTGTGTAACTAAATGTGGGTAACACTGTTCAGCATGCAGACATTCTGCTTTTCTTTCCCTCTTCAACCTGGAAGCAAAGTCCCACTGATGAATTTAACAGTGAAGAGAGATACTCTTTTAGGTATTAGGAATAGGATGGCAAGAGGGATGGAAGAACTGTTCCAGGTTATCCTATGGAGAGACACTATTAGAAGTTACTAATTGCTGCAAAGACCATGGTGAAGCATCTGTGAATCTTTCCTTATCTGTCTGTGTGTAGCAGAGGAAGGAAAATGTTGGCTGCCTCTATTCAGAGGCAGCTTTTGTGGCAAGCAGAGTTAAGCTATGCAGAGCATGGACAGGTCATGCAGAGTGCCTTGTTCTGTCTGTGCAGTGAGCCTTAGGGACAAGCACTGAATTTCATGCACATCTAAAAATCTTTTTCTAAACATAAAACTCTAGGTGCAGTTAGGGTGTGGAGGTTGTCTTGGAAACTCAGCCTAAAATTTGATATGTAACAAAAGGCTGTTACAACGAGTTGAGTACTATCAGAGGTGTGATGACAGCTGATATTTTGGACTTAAGATTTCTGGTATCAGTCTAAGATCATTCCACTTAGTAAAGGCTTGAAATGGCATAAAAATCACAGTAAGTGTATATATTAATGATTGGCTTTTTCTTGAGTGTCACTATTGCTCCTTTGTGTGCATTTACCTCTTTTTATTTTAATAGGCAGTTGCTGGTTATTTTGATATATTTTTTGAGAAGAACTGTCACAACAAGGTGAGTATGTGGGGTTAAGCATTTGAAAAAATACCTGAGAGACATGAGGGTGGTTTGCATTGTTAAATTCTGCCTCAAGGTGTTTGGCAGTGGTTCTCTCTGGCTGTAGCAAACACTTTATGTGCACGTGTTTGGTAATTGATTGATGTGGTGTGATATCAAAAATGTTGTTCTTAATCAAACTCTTGAACTCCTCCATTGCAGGTCTTGTTTTCAACTGGTCCCCAGTGTACCAAGACACACTGGAAACAGACAATTTTTCTCCTGGAGAAACCAATTCCTGTGGAAGCAGGTATGCATGCATTCAGTTGTGATGCAGCAGTGGTTGTATTACAGTACTGTTATCATAAAAATTAAATGAAAAATACTCCTGAAATAATATAACTGTTAAAAAGAACTCATAAGTAAATCAACCAGCTGCATATTCCTAGCTCCTGTCACTCCTTGGGGTGCACATATACATTGGTGCATTTCTACCTGGCCTGTGTTCTGTTCAGTTTCTCTCCCTAGACAAAACTGAAGTCTCCTTGCTGCAACTCATTAAGTTTCAATGTCACAGTGTGAAGTGAGATTTTTTTTTTTAAGTGCCATGACATTTGTTACAATATGCACATTATTTAATATTGCATAGATCATTTGGCATTTACTAGATGTGTGAAATTACTGGGAGGTGTGCCTGCCTCTGGAATTGTGGTCTAGGTGCAGTGACCTTCTGAAGACAGACCCAGAAAGAGTGTACTTGGAAGCAGTGACCACAACCTAGCTGACCTTCAAGATTGCTTTGGCCTTAACTCCTTCCTTCCTTTTTATTAACTCATCTTTCTTAAAATGGTTCCCAGAACAAATCTCATTTGCTTTCAGTGTCTTTAATAGGCTATGAAAGAAGAATTTGGTGGCATAAAAGGCATTTAAAACATTTGCTCATTTTGTAAGCATCTTTCAGACCCGGCAGTGGGTGTTTGTTTCCCTCAGTAAAGAAAAATGGCTCCTTCAGATTTCTAATTCTGAGTAAAAGAGTAAGGCTGACTTAAAAGTCTCTATCGGATGCTTTATGGCTTTTGGAGATGTGCCTGGAGTGGTTATAAAGCACTGATTGTATTTGGCTTCACTCTGTAAAGGAGGTTGAGCTTACAGATATCTGAACTTGTTGGATATTTAACAAGAAAAAGCTCCTTTATGCCATGGCAAAATTGTTTTGTTCTGCAGTGTGAACTAGCTCATTTTCTCAGCTGTTTGATGCCAGGCTATTTGTTGTAAAAATAGATCTATTTTCTCAGCCATAAAAAAGACTGAATGTTTTGATCTCTAACTATTAACAGAATCAGACCATTACAAGCCATAGGATGGTGCTTGCAACTGATCTTCCTTCCTCTGCCATTCCTGCTGCAGCCTGTGCTACGTGTGCCATGTCTGCAGTCTCTGTGGTGAAATGGGAGAAGTTTACACTAGGTCCAGGGATCTGGAGAAGTCATACCTAATTAATACTTCTGACTTGCCACTGAGTTTCAACTTGGTGCCTACCTATGATAGGCAACTTTCTGTATAGCCTTGATGGAAAATTTCTGTTGGTTTGGTTTAGATTTAATGGTGGGGGAGAGGATGGCCTCTTACTACTGATGCTTTATGAAGAGCTAATTTTCTTCTTCACAGGCTGTGAAGCTGCTGTACTATAAAGACAAGACAATAGGGTCAGCATGTTGGATATGCTTTAACAGCTTAGCAGACAGCAGAACTAAAAAACTTGGAGAAAGAAGCCTGATGATATTGCCAGAAAAAATGTTTTTTCTCAGACAGAAGAGTATTAACTTGTAGATTCCCTGCAGAGTCCAAGGCTTCACTTAGCCCTTTCAGTGGCTTGAAAATGTCTTTATTTTGAAAATTGAAATTGTCAGACCAAAGCTGTATCATTTTCTTATTACTGGTCCAAACAGAAATACTTTCCTGTTGCTGTTTGTTGAAATATCCCTGCTAAGTTTCATAAGCAAAAAAAAATTGCACATACAGAGTATCATTCTCATTTGGTTGTCTCAACCATTTACTGAATAAATAGTTTTTGTAAGCAGTTTAATGGGGGCACAGAATCTTTTCAGTAACAGTACAGTAAGTTAAAACCCAGTTCCATATGCAGGCAAAGCCTCTTAGCAGTAAACCAGCATTGTGTCAGTATTGCCTTGCAGTGACAATAAAACCTCCATTTGTTTTTCTGTGGTGCTAAAAGGAGTTACCACAGCAAAAGTGAAGCAGAACTCACATGCCTAAGCCCCTGCAAAAATCCTTGATTATCTTTTATCTCCCCAGTATCCATAACTAAGTGGCTCTTTGTAAATTTACAAACTGCAGAATGTTCTTTTGTCTACCTAGAGAGCTTTGGAAAAAAAAGTGAGAAAATTACACCAGCGCAATCAATCTGTCTGAGTGTTTTAATCTTCGACTGCAATACTTCAGTATTGCACATCCCAGTTGGATAATTTGGTTCCAGATTGAGATTTTAGTGTCTGTTTTGCCTGTCTTACAGCTGCAACATGGTGTCTGTAGAAAGCTGTCTCTTCCTTGCTTATAAGTGGGAGCTCCAAAAACGATGCTTGCTTTTAAAATCTGCTAATTGTCAGCATTTGGTTTTGGAGAGCAGATGAAATCTTGTGTGCTTTACCTTGTGCCTTTTGAAATCCGCAGTTTAAAGTCATCCTGTTGACTTTTGGGAAACATTTGTAAATGTGTCTTTGAAGAACTAAATTAAGAGAATCTCATCCTTACAGAAAAATACTGAGAGTCCTTACTGAAATCTGTACTTAGACAGGAAAACTTGGGTGGACTTCTTGTGCTGTTCTGTGTGCCTCACTTGACAGATTCTGCAGCTGCAAGTGGATGTGGCTCATACAGCAACCATCTACTCTGAGAATTTTGTTGTAGCTAGTGAGAGAGAAAGGTTGGGACAAAGTTGCACAGTTTAGGATCTCTACTATGAAAATTAGTGAACTGAAACTAGTTCTGGGGGAGTGAATTTGGCTACTGCAGCCACATGTGTTGGAGGACCACATCTGGCAGTCACTGTTCCTGTGACAGCTGTTTCTGGTACTGAGCTACCTTTGGAATTTTGGTCACCTGCAGTGTGTGCATGTTACCTTAGGCAACCATACAAGGCTAGCTTACCTTAGTCAGTTGGCTGTGTAAACTTCTTTGCAGCACCCTAGTTCGTAGTTTGGGGAGTTGAAGTTGCCAGTTGGGTACAAAAGCTCTTCAGAGAGTATACACAGAGCAGAAAAGGAAAAGACAGAACCTCAGAAGAGGGTGATATGACAAGAAAGAGCTGGCAAACAGCTGCTTAGTTTATAGAAGCAACCAGCTGGTGGAAGAAGACTGTCCTGGATCAGATGGGTAATACCCAAAAGCAGTGATTGCTGCTCTCATGGATCTCATTGGCCTGGGGATTCGGCGAGAACCATGACCCAGTGGGAGGTGTCAGTCTGAATACAGCTGCAAGTGCCTGCAGTTTAAAATGAATGGGAGAATTAGGGAGAAGTTACTGAGTTTAAGGGAATTGCTTTTGGTCTTGCTTGGTTTTGTATATGGAAACTACCTTCTAGCCAGCTTTTCTGGAGCAGTGCTTTTGAGAATTACATTTCTTAGCTTGTGTGCTAGTCTTCAGTGTTGCATAGTGGCCCTGCTCTAGACCTGCTCCATCAGGTCTGTTGCCTTCCTGTGTTGGGGGCTCCAGAGTTGGATGCATTGCTCACAGCCTGTGAGCTTGCCTGATGGATGTTTGTCATGCACACACAAGTGAAAGATGTAGTTGCTTACAACTCCCCTGATCATAAAAGTAAGAACCAAGATGAGCTATATTGGGGTGCTCAGGTACTACAGGGTCGGCTGTAGACATCTGTGATTTGGCAGTGGGTGAGCGTGGACCTAGAGATTCCTTTTTTTCCTGTGCTAGCAGGCTTGAGCAGCACTCCTGCTGAATGCTTTTGGAGTGTTTTTGTTCTTTTTGGGGACGAATTTCAGGACTCCCCAAGGGAAAATAAAAATGCAGGGAGAAGATGGTAATGGATTCAGTTTTGTCCTAATCAAACTGCAATGGCACCGTGTGGTTTACTTGCATTCAGCTGAGCGTGATAAGAGCAAGGTGATGCAGCTGAGTCCCAGAGACAGCTTCCTCCAGGCAGCTCACAGGACAGCAGAGGGGTGGAAAAACATCAGTCATGTTCTATCTACATGACATTGATTAATTGTTCAGAACTGCCTTTCTGTTACTTGCGTGCAGGGCTGTTGTTTGCTTCGGCCCTTGGAAAAGGCTGTTTAGAAAGGCAGGGGTAGTGTAGTTACTGCACAGGGGACAGAGAAATTGAACGCTCTGCATCATTAACTGCCTTCACAAAGAGAATCCAGGGGTTCTGTTCTATGAAGTCATCTATCATTTATGAAATTCTATTTAAATGTTTACTTTATTATTTCATATTAAAATTTTAATTGGTTAATATGGAAGTATGGGTTAATTCAAACTGTGGAATTTTTGTTCTCAAAGGCTCTTTAGTCTTATTGAGTGGTTTAAAAATTGTTACTCTGGATCATAAAATAGGTCCCAAAATTCACTTTGTAGCAGTTCTGAAATTTTGTGTGCTAAAACTAGATTAATTGTCCTAGCTGGAGAGAAGCTATAATGCTCCTTTGTTTCTTTACCATGCCCTTCTACCCATCAAGTCTGGTTCTGTTTAATCAGCAAGGAAATAATGCAGCACTGAGTTTTGTGGAATAGTTGTTTTGCTATTCCACAAAATAGCTTTTTTTTAGATTTGGGTGGTTCATTTTTTTTTGTTTGTTTGGTTTTTTTTACTTCATGGATGGAAATCTGTGTTCAAGAGTTTAAAGATGTTATGTACCGTTTCAGGAGAAAACTCAAGTGACATTTGAAGTTCAGGGCTGAAGGGGAAATAGTACAATGGTGCTTAGCACCTGTCCAGCTGAGGCCTGGGTGTGCCTGGAAATGCCGGTGGTGATGTGCAGACCCAGCTCAGCCAGATGTAGAGAGGTTAATGTAGTCAAGGAGTGCAGTATTATTCCCTTATCTTAAGTAAAATCATTGTCATACCAGCTTTTTGGGCTGAGAAGCAAAGCAACAGGCATAACTCAGCATTTCACCAGATTTAACTGCAGTTGGTTTGCCTTAACTTTCCTTGTTAAGACCATTGCTTAGAGCTTTGAAAAGGAAACCACTGCAGACGTGTTTAATGCTGATTAACTGGGGACAGCTTCTGCTGCAGTATAAGGGCACATAATGCATCTTTCACAGAATCGCAGCGTGGTAGGGGTTGGAAGGGACCTCCAAAGATCATCCAGTCCAACCCCCCCTGCTGAAGCAAGGGTCACCTAGAGTAGGTCACACAGGAACACATCCAGGTGGACTTTGAATGCCTCCAGAGAAGGAGACTCCACAACCTCTCTGGGCAGCCTGCTCCAGGGCTCTGTCATCCTGACAGTGAAAAAGTTTTCCCTTCTGTTCCCGTGGCACCCATTGCCTTTGTCCTGTCGCTGCACATCCTTGAGTAGAGCCTGGCTGCATCCTCCTGACACTACCCTGCACATCTTTATCAGCGGCAATGAGGGCAGCCCTCAGGCTTCTCTGCTCCAAGACCCAGCTCCCTCAGCCTGGCCTCACAGAGAGATGTTGCACTGCCTGCAGCAGCTTTACTATTACTGTGTGTGATTCAATAATGTAAGTTCATAGTAACTTCTGTTTTGCTTTTGCAGGGGAGGCCCTGAGAGGAAAGATAACAGTTTGCAAGAACAGGAAGGATCCACGGTCCCTCTTCATATCCCTTTCAGTGAAGGACACACAGCAGACCTACAGCCTTCAGTGACAATTCTGTGCGTGGAACTTGGGGAAATGTCAGATTTAAATACTAGATAGAGCTGTTGGCAACTGTTTCTAAGTATCCAGAAATGGTGAACTCTTGGATTTGTGTCTGTATTTGCACACACCAGGATATGAAAAGGTTACCTGGAATTGAATACACTGCTGGGATATGGAGACTAATGACAAAAGCAGCTGTTCCGTGTGGTATGGAGAAAGCAAGACAGAGGATTTTGGTTTACATGAGGCTGCTAGATGAGATTAAAAAACAAATTAAAGTCTTGCTGTGAGGAACAATAAACATGATCTCTCAGTGTCAGATTCTCCAACTGGCAAAATCCTTGTGACTTAATTTTTTTTTTTTTTTTTTTAAGGAAAGAAGAAGCTAAACTCTGTGTGAGCAGACCTCAAGAGTAGCTGGAAAATCCCAGGGGCAATGAGTTTGGAATTCAAACTGCAGGATTACAGCTCCAAAGACTTTATTTTTATTACACTCTTGTAATTAAAAAATGATGTCACAGTTACATTTATCTAAATAAAGGAACCAAGGGTGTTGTATAATGCCAGTGCCAGTTCCCTTGTTGTTGCATGAAGTCATCAGCAACTAGCTGCTGTGAAAAGTGAGACAGAGGCATTCCAGGACCACACCTGGCCTCAACCAACGTCCCTGCTTTGACCTCATCAGGCCAGTCAGCAGGGACCTCACCAGGCTGCCATGACATTTCAAATACAATGGACAGTGGTTTGGCAACTTCATCTGTGTACTGTTCTGGAGCCCCCAACACAGGAAGGACATTGAACTGCTGGAGTCCAGAGGAGGCTACAAAGATGCTCAGAGGGCTGCACCAGCTCTGCTGTGAGGACAGGCTACAAGAGTTGGGGCTCTGCAGCCTAGAGAAGGCTTGGAGGAGACCTTGCAGTGGCCTTCCAGTATCTGAAAGGGGCCTACAGGAGGACTGGGGAAGGACTATTGACAAGGTCTTGTAATGACAGGATGAGGAGTAATGGGTTTAAACTGGAAGAGGGGAAATTGACGATGTTAGGAAGAAATTATTTCCAGTGAGGGTGGCACAGGTTGCCCAGGGAGGTTGTGGCTGCTCACTCCCTGGAGGTGTTCAAGGCCAGGTTGGATGACGCCTTGAGTAACCTGTACTAGTGGGAGGTGTCCCTGCCTATTGTGGAGGATTGGAACTGGAGGTCTCTTCCAACCTAAACCATTCTATGATCTGCTAGTTCCCTTGAGATCTGTGGGTCAATCTCATCAAGCCCCATGGACTTGTGCACCTTCAGGTTCTTTAGATGGTCTCAAAGCTGCTCTTCACTTACAGTGGGCAGATCTTCCTTTGCTTGCACCCTAGCTGTGTTTTCTGGAGCTTGGGTGGTGCAGAGCCCTTGCCAGTGAACACTGAGGCACCTCAGCCTTCTCCATGTCTGTCTATAGCTAGGTCTCCATTCTCCTTTTGGAGAGGCCCCACATCTTCCCTAGCCCTGATTTACCTGAAGATGTCCCTGACGAAACTCTTTCTTGTCTTTGTGTCTGTAACAAAGTTTAATTCCCTGCTTTCAGTTTCCTAACCTGATCCCTGGTTGCTTGGAGAACTTTGCAGTCCTCCCACATGGTTCATTCTTGTTTCCATTACTTACAGTGGTTTTGTTGTGGTTAATACTGAGCTTAAGTGTATCTGAAGAACATTGAATGTACAGAAGGGGTTTTTAATATTTCATCCAATAGTTAACCTTTTTCACAAGGAATGTTCTCACCAAGCTTCATTCATGCTTAACTAATTTACATTATACTTAGCCCAAGGTCAGAGGCATTAAGATTGACTAGTGGGTCATAAAAGCACTGTTGGCCTACCTTTTGCTGCTTGCAAATCTGTGCCAGAAGTCTAGGTGCTGGAAGATCACCCCACCTGAAAAACCTGGATGCTCACCTCCAGTGAGGTGCTGAACTACAAGATTTCCCTCCCTTTTTTATGACCTTTTGCTGACTAAATCTTCCTTGTCTGCTGCAGTGCTTCAAAAGGTTCAGCTAGCTAAACTGGGAAACTTTCCGCTTTTAACCATCAGAGAGCAGCTAAACAAGACAGATTTGGATGCTCCTGGTCCTTCATTAATTGAGTGTCTCTCAGAGTACGTCATGCTGGGGTGTCTAATAGTTTTTTTCTTAGTTTGACCTTCTAAATTCAGTCCTATGGGGTATGCAGTAATGAGGTAGACCCAGCTCCTATGATTCAGATAAAGGCAAAGCCTCAGCTTTGAAGAGCTAAAGGTCTGGGGAGGATTCAGAAAGCTGGTTTGGGAGACACAGCTGCTAAGTGGAAAAGGTAGGCTGCTAGTGAGTTTTTACGAGCTCTTTTTCAAGGATGTTTCTCTGCTGTCTGTTTAATAGTGCCTGACATTCCCTGCAGTAATGTAACTTAAGATTTTCTGTCCTTGGTTTAAATTATTTGAAGAAAAAAAAATTGCTGAAGTGAATGTTTCCCAAGGGTAGGGGAATGTCACAGCCAGGCAGTGACTGACTTTCTGGAGGAGCAGGAAGAGCCCACACCCTTACTGCAAGGGCAGCTTGGAAGATCAAGAGTTGAACCTGAAGGTTTGTGCAAAGGCTGAAGCGGTGATGATTTCATTTTTGGAAAACAGGTTTGGGAGTACAATTTCCTACATTTGCAACATTGATGAACTACATCATAACTGCAGGAGTTTTCAAAAATGAAACCAGAGCCACATCACTCAAAGTTTCTATATTAAAAAATATTTTTATCACAGTATCACCAAGGTTGGAAGAGACCTCAGGATCATCAAGTCCAACCCGTTACCACAGACCTCAAGACCAGACCATGGCACCAAGTGCCACCTCCAAACCTGCCTTGAACACCTCTAGGGATGGTACAGTATCACAATATCACTTCTGTTTATACAGGCACTGGCAGATGTTGTTAGTGGTGGTGAAACAGTGATACCCAGTTAAAAGCCTGATACTGCATTACAAGAGGAAACAAAACAGCAGAACTTGTGTTTGATGCTCACTGCAGGTAGATTGGAAAAAGGGATCCTGGTGAAAGGGGGTTGGAAAGCAATCAGGTAACACTCATATGGTTGGAATGGAAGCTGAAGATTGTTCAGTTTTCCAGGTTTAGTAAAAGATTTGAAAGGGATATTTGCTGCTATTTCTTGACCCTGTGTAAAATTCATAGGCAGGTGATTACCTTCACACTCAGAAGCAGTGTTTTTGAGTGGCCTTAGGAGCAGTATTTTTGAGTGACAGAGGCAGGAAGGGGCAAGAAGAAACCTTACTGGTAGTGAGGTATTGTGCACATAGAAAGGAAGTTAATTGAGTATTTCCAAAGGCTGTGCTGTCTCAGTATGTGAAGCTGAGCAAGAGACTGCTCCGTGATGTCTATCAGCTAGTTCTGATGGGGCTTTTTTTATCAGCTTTGCTAATTCTCATATATCAAAATAGAAACCTTATTTAGATCCCTTTCTGAATGGCACCAGTTTTACTCACTTTCTTTGGCTTGCTAATGCCTCTAGTTTCCAGCATTCTCTGGACTTCTCTGTGATCCATGAAAAAGACTCACCCCATGGAAAAACTGTACAAGGGAACACTCAACTTACAGATTTGTAATGTTTCTATCACTGTTCTGTAACAGTTAACCAAAGTAAAACAAAAGACTCTAATGACAGCAATAACGAATTAAAGGGGAATAAAGCTTACTCAACATGTTAATTCTATTTTCCACTTGGGTACTACTCAGAACATCAGTGGAAACTGAGTGGGAGTAAATATGTTCCATGGAAAGCAAAGTAACTGAAGTTAGCCTTTCACAAGTGAGAGCTGCAACCCAAAGAAAAGGATTCTACTTGGATTCAGTTGGCAGATGCTGAAACAGTCCTGCTTCCTGTGGTAAATGAGAAGCTTTTCAAATGCTTTTTTCCCCCAGGCATATCTGTGGATGCCCTTGGTGGTTGTTTGGTTTGGGTTTGTTTGGCTTTGTTTTGTTGTGAGTTTGTTTGATTTCATTTAGGGTTTTTTTGTTTGTTTGTTTTGGATTTTTTCCCCCCAACTATTTTAGCATCTTCAGATGTGTTGTGGTCTGTGCAAAATAAGGCATAGGTCTTTCCAAAGTGATTTGAAACCTGAAGGGGGACTACAAGCAGACTGGAAGGGGACTACTTCTAAAGACTTATAATTATAGGACTAGAGGCAGTGGTTTGAAATAAGAACAGAGCAGATTTAGACTGGATGTGAGGAACAAGTTCTGCACCATAAGTATGCTGCAACACTGCAACAGGTTGCCCAGGGAGGTAGTTGAGGCTCCATGACTGGAGATACTCAAGGTGAGGCTGGACAAGGCTATGAGCAGGCTGCTCTAGTGGAGTATGTCCTTGCTGACTTGCATGGAGGTTGGACTGGATGAGCTTTGGAGGTTCCTTCCAACCCAAACCATTCTATGATTCTGTAATACCTGTAGACAATAGTCCTGTGCAGTGAGTGACAAGAGGTGTTTCAGGTAAAGGGTACCCACGTTGGGAAGTTTCCACTGGTGAAAATCCATTTCATAGACTCGGTGCCATGGTACATAGCCTGTGCAATATCTGCTCCTCTCAATACCAGCCTTAAATTTATTTCCACTTCAACCACTGGTATTCACAAGACATATTTAATGACCTGGATTTACAGAAAGCAAGCATCTCTAGGATGGACACAGCCCATCCAGTGCTACCCAAACAAGTACAGGTTTGGCCAGTTCCTCAGTACCATCCCTCTCTGAGACTGCTATTTGCAGTAGGTTTTACATCTGTCTGGCTTACAGTTAACATTTACTGCCTTACATTTTTTCCCTGTGTCTGCCTGGCTGAAAGAAGGCGCTCGAGGGTGGCAGGAGAGAAAGGACTTTGAGCTGGTGAGAGATGTGCTGGAGACCTACAGGTCCTGGGCAGCATGTACCACAAAGAGAGTTCCTTTGGAGGAGTGTTGATCCAGTTTGGGTAATGACAGTTTTGGTAATTAAGCCTGAAATATAAGTAGGATTCACTAAGTAGAATTGAACTTTGATTAAACCATCTGATGAGTTATGCAAAGGGAAGAGCACTGAAGAGAGGGAATTTCTTAATGATATTGACTTCTGTCACAACACTGGATGTTCTGGAAACAGAGTCTACTCAGCTGGAAAATTGGATGTGAGGAGAAGGACTTCTCTGCACCTCAGATGTTACAGCTGTGATACAAAGCTTGCTGGTGAATTAAACACACAAAGAACACAAAGTGCTTTATCCACTGAGAGGATAAAGCAGTGGGAAACTCGGGCCTCTTGCCTTGTGTTAGCAGACACATTGATGTTAATTTTGGGAGCGTTGTGCTCAGTGCATTCACAGTTGTTACAGCTTTGTAGACCCCAAAACACAGCAGTGGATACTATGTAGTGTCCCTAGAGGTGAGAATAATGCCCTTGCCAGTGCTTTGCCTGTCATTTCCACCACCTTTAGGATACCAAATGAGAGTGCCTTGTGCAACCTACCTGGAGATGGGTGTCTGCAATCTTTTTTTACTTGTCACCTAGGGCAAACTAACCTCTCCTGCAAATGACAGCCAGGTAAAGAACAGCCATCTGAGGGAGAGGGAAGAAGTGTGGTTTCATGGAATTATGCACTCCAAGAAAGATGAGTGCTGTCAGAAGTAGAGGATGTTGAGGGAAAAAATATCTCCTTTAACTACCAAGCTGTTCAGCTGTGATCAAACATTTCTGAAGTGTACTGTGAGTTCTGAAGTGTACTGAAGAGTACTTTGTCCAGTTCCGGGCCCACCAGTTCAAGAGGGACATTGAACTGCTTGAGAGTGTCTAATGCAGGGCCGCAAAAATGATTAAGGGAATGGAACATGTCTTTTACAAGGAGAGACTGGGGGAGCTGGGGCTCTGCTGCTTGGAGAAGAGGAGCCTGAGAGGTGACCTCATCAATCTTTACCAATACATAAAGGGTAAGTGCCAGGAGGCTGGAACCAGGCTCTGCTTGTGTCGTGGTAGGCCTAGATAGGCCGAAGGTGCGCTTGTACATGTCCTGGCTTGCCCAGGCGTGCTCCCTCTCCCTCTGTCCTGGGGATGGTGTTAACAGGAAAGGGGACAAAAGCCCCAGCTTCACCTAACATGGGCAAACTGGGCAAACTGCCATCCTGATTGGCTAGTCTATGTCCAAAGGCCCATCAGTCTTGGGCTGAAATGGATATAAAGGATGAACAGGTTGGGTTGGGTGCTATTGTGCTCTCTGCTATTGTATCTGGGCCTGCTTATTACCTCATCGATCCTGAGCTGGGTGGGACCCCAACCAACAGGATCAGGCTCTGAGGCCTCCACGCGTTGGGCCTGCACAGCCAGCGTGACACCATGCCGGGACTGCACGTCACAAGACATCTGCTTGCACATGAGAGCCTGCTACCATGAGAGCCAGGACCAGCTCAGAGATGTCTGCTTCCTTTATCTGAAGCATCCAGGAGCCTGAGGAAACTCCAAAGCCTCTAACAGCTTCTGACCCGGCAACAACGCCACCATGTGCTTTGGGTATTGTCCCATTATATTTTTGTGAGTCAATGCTTCAAGCCTCTTGTAATCATTAATTGCCTTCTGCCATAAGCAGAAAGGAGCTTCCTGCATTCATCCAGTGGCTAAGCAGGATAATTAACTGCAAGCGGTGTAAGTGACCACACAAACCTTCTCTGCCAGTACAAATGTTTGCTTATGCTAGTTGCCTTTAAAGTGTTCTAGCTTACCTGTTCCCTGTATATGTAAATTTCCAAACCGTGCATTTTTAAACCTTGTAAATAAGGTTTCTGGCGAGATTGAATGTTAATAAATTGTGTTCATAGTTATTAACAATCTCTACCTGGATATCAAAATTAATATAGTTATTAATTTTGAAACCGTTCTCCCTACAACTTGGTGGTGCTTCATGACAGGACAAGGGGCAATGGGTGGAAGCTGAGGCATAGGAAGTTTCATTTAAACATGAGGAGAAGTTTTTTCACTTTGAGGGTGACAGAACATTGAAATAGGTCTGCCCAAGGGGGTTGTGGAGTCTCTCTCTCTGGAGATATTCAAAACCTGCCTGGATGCATTCCTGTGTTATCTGGCCTAGGTGATCTTGCCCTGGCAGGGGGACTGGACTGATGAGCTTTCAAGGTCCCTTTCAGCCCCTGATATTCTATGATGGGACCAGTCATTTTATTTCTTCTTTTATTGCTCTGCTGTACCTGAGATTTGCTTTCTTTAACAGGAGTTTACCTTTCCAGAAAAAGCCTCAGTGAAGACTACTCTGTAGTGTCTTGTGAAAGAGGGTTTAAGATTTTCTCTAAAACAGGTGTTTTGAATATTATTTCTTAAAAACTTGATCTGTGTTTCAATATTTAAAGCACAAAATTTCCCTCCCTTCCTATATTAAGGAAAAAAAAAAAACAAACCACAGGCAGTAGACATGGGGCAGGAATAAAGTCTCAGTTTTTCATGGCTTTCAGCCTAGCTTTTAATGCATTATTTTGGCCATCTCCAGTTAAAACCTGGCTTCAACATCCAGATAAGGAGTACATCATGGGTTAGGGTGGTGGTTCAGCCCATCCCTTCGTACATTTTTATGATTTTTTTCTCTGACAGCTTCATGTCTGACTTATTCATCCATATGACAGTTAATTACTTTTGAAGTAATTGAGACATTTTGGAAGGAATTGGATGAGGGAGCTGTCAACAGGAAAACCATATCAAAATCAGCACCCCGAGATCATCTCACAGCCTGCTTTTGTAGCTGCCCTCTGAAACCCTGGCTCCAGTCAGTGGGATAAACAAGTGATGGCTGAACAGCTAAAAGTCACATGAATTTATTCCAGCAAAGATTTGCCTTGATGGTCTACAGAGTCAGGAAAAGGCAATCAACAGACTTAGAGGGGAGTTTAATGGGGGTTGATAAAAAATGCCTGACAGAATGTGTTTGGGTTGTTTTCTGAGTCCTATCAGGGCTCCTCTGGGACCATTCTGTGCTTGACTGTTTTCAATAACTTCACATATTTGTACATCTTTTTTGTAGCACTGCCAGCAAAAGAGAAGCTGTTCCCAGTGCTCTATGTGCCAGGCCAATGTATTACCAGTGCAGCAAGCCTTGTTTTCAGTAAGTCAACTGATCTTTCAGCAAGTTCTGTTGTTGTTCCAGCTGTAATAAAAACACAGCAGTGTACCAGTGCTTTGGAAGAGGATAAACACATCTTCCCAAATAATTCTCCCCATCTGCATTCACTCTTTGATATGTGCGACTTTCAGTGTTTAGGAGAAGGGAAGTGGTCCAGAGTCAAACTTTGATTTGCTTGTCTGACATTTACTATGCACTGAGCAATATTTCACCAGTCTTTTTGAAGAGAGGCTGGTGTGAAGAAACAGAAAGGATGGGGGACAGAGTAGATCTGTTGTGTGCATCTTTTTTAAATACAAAGTCTCTTTCCACTGTGTCTTAACCTCTGCTTGCTCTTCCCTGCCTTCCCTAAAGCATTAACCCTTAGCTGGAGTTACTTAGCCAAGTGTGATTTAGCTTTTCTCTAGAACTGATGCAGATGCCTCACTGGTAGCAAGAGTATGGGTGGTAGGGATAGTTAATAAGATGCAATAAAATACCTTCCTGGAACCTGGTAGAGTCATTATCTCAACTTAAAACTGTGTGGGTTAAGAAACCAGATCCCATTGTATTCTCCTGTATTTCACTGAAGCCTCTGCAAGTCTCATTTCCTTTTCCTCCTCACTCCCTGCCACCCTGTTGCAGCTTACACTCTGAAGCTGTTTTTCATGCTCAGTAGCTTGGGAATAGAAGGGAGAGTAGGAGCTACCACCTGGGGAAATTTCAGAGTGGCTTAGGTGTGGATCTGAGGAAAGGGCAGCTCCACATCACATGGGTGACACTCAGGCTTTCTGTAGCACACCCTCTGCACTGTGCTTGCCACCAGCGTGCTGATTGTGTGGGATTTAAAAGAGCTTTAAGAAACTTCTATGGGTGTCAGTAGTATTCTGGCTCCACTTCCAAACTTTCAGGGTGATCACACCGAAAGCCAGTGCTGTGTACACGTACATCACTCTTGCCAGAGACTATCCAATGGGAAGCCATACAGCAAGTCCTTTTGCATCTTTTTAGCTACATCTGAGTTTTGCAGCAGTTCTTGCTATGTTAAAGTAAATAATAAAAATTAAAGAGCTTCTGGGTTACTGCTGATTCTTTTAGTTGATACTATGAGCTACTGGGGGTGTCTGGATCATCTCTGTGAAGAGGGAAAAACCAAAACAATTAACACATCAGTTTTGTCTTGCAGATCTTTTTGCTACTCCTCCTTGGACTGTGCTCTTTGTTGATGGCTTTTTTATCCCGTCTGATTTTGGTTTGGTTTGGGTAGTTTTTTTTCCTGTACCTGACAGATGCTTCCAAATTGTGTTTGTCTTGATCAAAATTGCATCAAAAACTGTATTTATATGCTGCTGCACATTCTTTGGGGGTTCTTTACTTTTTCTCAATCAGGGCTGTGGGATATCTGGAATTTGCCTCTCTGTCTGCTACAGATCAAGCAGATATTGTTTCTTTTTTTCTGAGTTGAAGTCACTAATAACTGTCAATCCTAACAGGACTTTGGAGAAAGGAGTGTCTGGCCGGGTCCTGTGAAATTCTCCAGGTTAAAGCCTCCAGACATCAAAATCAATTTCATTTGTCTGTGTAAATGTTGTTGCTCACAGGTGAGTGATGGTGCATTGCTTGAAGGTGAGCAAATTGGGTAGAAAGAGGCAGGACCCATCCTCTAGATCAAGGGTGTCTCTGTTTTGTAACAACTTCTATGAAGTGATGACTGCTGCTCTGAAAAATTTCCCCTGACATGAGGGACGAGAATGCTGACACTGAAGTAATTAGGTTGTCCAGGTGGATGTAGTGCACATATCTGCCCAGGCAAAAATTGTTCCCCCGTGTTTGACCTCACCATTCAAGACCTAGTTTCAGTGGCCCCATGGCTGTTTTCTCATTGGGGACAGGGGTGGTGACAGCATGAGTGAGTCAACTTACCTCATCTCCTCACCTGGCCGAATCCCACACCCAGAGTGAGGTGGCAGAACTGAAAAGCAACTGCCAGCAAGCAACTGGTTGACTGTTCCACTGTCAAGAATTCCCTTCCAGGTCTGTCATCACATGACAGTCCTCTTTTAATCCGTTTGCCCAGTTACAGCTAAAAGGGGGTAGTTTATGGTTGTAGGAGACAAACTCTCAGTCCTTAAGTTGCCTGGAAGGCTTGTTGCAGAGATAAGCTCCAGTCTCATGTCATGCCTGGAGGTTCCTCTCTTCTCCATTTTCATCCACTACCTGTGTGTGCTGGGTCTGTTTGCTGCTTCAGCTGCAGGAATTAGGGTATTTAGCTGTATTTGAAGTTCTTGTTAATGTGATGAGAAAACGCCTTCTGAAAGTCCCAGATAAATGTGATTCAAGTCCTGTTTAGCATGACCAGAAGCAGCACTGTGGGACTGTAGAACACAGGTCTGCACTTGGTGAGGTGCAGACATTGTGGGATGATGTAGCTTTGATTAACAGCTGAGGAGGCTTTGAATAACAGCCACATGGGTACAAGCTGTGAGGCAGCTTCTCTGCTGTGATGCCAGCTCTTTTGAGCCATATGACAGTGTAATGAAGCTGAAAAGTGGCTGTGTAATATGTCCTTATCTGCTGTTCCTCAACCATGGGGTAGTTCCCTGCTACCACAGTGCTGGCACATGCAACTCTTCCCTACCCAAGGCTTAGTCCCCAGACTGGGGACTCTCTCTGGACTTTACACTGGGGGTCTGCAATTAGTTGATCAGAATATTCCCACAGAGGTGTTCCAAGTGTGCTGGGACCACTTTGGTTCAGGAAGAGGAGTCATCACTGATGTTCTCCAAATGGGTGTCCCAATGACAGAAGTTGTAGCTAAAGGCTCAGCCCTAGCATTTATTCTTCAGCCAAAAGAAAGCGAGATTTGAACCTTGAAAGTTCACTGCTCTTGTGAGTATTCTACAACACACTTACTGATTGAGACTTAAATCCCAACACTTACCTGAGTTGCCAACCGTGGACACATGAGTGTTTTCATCTGGCACTCTTTAAGATGATGTCTGGGATTTTTATTCATGCTGGCAAAGAACAGTTCTGTTATCTCTGCATGGCAGTTGCTGTACCCAATTCACTGTATGTTGGGGATTTTCCCTTTCACAGGGAAGAAAAAAAATGAATGCAGAGCACTCTGCTTTAGACAAACCAAGAACTTCCTGTTAGATGGCACAGAACAAGTTTAAGGCTTGTTGTTTGGTGTTGGTTTGGTTTTGTTTTCTTCCCCATTCAGAAACTCCAAGGACCAGCATGACTGATTTG
Source organism: Eubucco bourcierii (assembly GCA_013396675.1). NCBI lineage: Eukaryota > Metazoa > Chordata > Aves > Piciformes > Ramphastidae > Eubucco > Eubucco bourcierii. The sequence continues at coordinate 1,960,689 of VWZE01018795.1, forward strand.
GTGGAATACTCAAATAGCTACATTAGTATGATGGTTTTGTTTTGTTTTGTTTCTCCTTAAAATGGGACTATTTAATCAAAGAACCAACACACCACAGTTGGGAGAATTGCTCTTTTCAGATAGTATCTTTCAGAGTGTGAATCTTCACTAAGACTCATTGCTTCACAGCTGAGCAATGAGTCACTGTTCTCCAAAACTTTCCTCATTTTCCAAGCAAAAACACCTTGCCAGGTGCTTTAGGCACCTTTATGCAGTTCACAGGAACTTACCTTGTGAACATGCTGGGGTTCAATGTTCCTATATGTGCAGCTCCTTGTCCTCATCTCCCTGACCTGCTCTATCTGGTACTGGGGCTGCTGCCACATTTTTCTCACAGCCAGGATCTGCTCCTGTTCCAACCTCTCTGTAGCACAGTTGCCACAGCCTCTGTCCATCCGAATTTGTGCCAAGAGTGAGATAAAACAACCTGGTTGATGATCTTGAGAAGCACTTAGATTGCTCCATAGAGCACTCCATTATGTAGCGTTTCTGCAGTTCTCCCTGCCCAGAGCCTGCATGGGATTGAGGAAGCTTATTCTCTGTGCTAACCCTACTTGCTTGTGCACAGTTAGAAATCACTACTCTCAATCCAGTTTTGAGCATCCCTGGCTCAAAAAGATATCTTATTATCCTGTTTGCAGGACCAGGTACATTTTTCTGTGAAGTATTGAGCTCAGTGCCTGGGCTAGTCTTAGTGTGGCACTAGAAAATGCTTCTTGACTTGACTGCACATAGGTAATTTGTGGAACTATATTTAGAGCATTTACTTAACATTTTTCATTAGATGTGTAGGGGGATATGTGTGTGGTGTTAAGCATTCTACTATTGCAAAGTGAGGATTCCAACTTGTGCTGATTATGCCCTGTGGTTAAGGCAAATGTCTGGACAAATGAAGAAACATGTATGCATGGGTTAAATGACTGTTAGGAGCATCAGTGCCTGGCTAGTGGTGCAGAAATTTCCTCCAGATGCTTCTGGGTTTCCCCCACCTGATCCCTCTTTCTTTTAATTCTGTTATTTACAGCAGTCTCCACTGAAGAAGTTAAATCTCTCAGCAAACCAACTCCTTTTCACAATTTAGGACACCAGCTATTATTTTTTTTGGATTATCTGAACATCCAAGGGCCAGTCAGTGAGTGATGTGGGCGAAGGCAATTGGAAGACAGCTCACCAGAAAGTGTACAAGAGAGCTAATAAATAGCGAGATCAGCCTGAGGCGTTTCACGGGAGAGAAATAACAGGTAATTATCACTTGAGAGATTTTACAGTCTCTTCATTATATGGACTTAATTAACTGAGAGAGGCAAAATACTGCAGCCTGATAAGGTGATTTTTTGTCTTAAGAAAAGGTCTGTGCACAGGAAAACTGCTCAGTTGAATTAAAACTATAAAAATTCATGTATATGGATAGAATGAGAAGGGAAATAGAAGAAATTGAAGGTGAAGAATCACCTCTAAAGTTCTGGATCATTGATGCCTGCTTTTGCTGGCTCTGATTTCTAGCTCAGCTGAATGAACACAATATTCTTCTTGGCTTTGCCTTATGTATTGTTGTAGTTAAATCATTTAAATGGTTTAAAATCTTTGGTTAGAAGAAACGGCTTAATGTATACACACACACACACACATATATATATATTAACATGTCTAAGTTACCTACCACTGGAATTTCTCTGCAGGTGAAAGAAGGTTAATTCCCCGGGGAGCAGCTGGAGGTTGGCTTTGTATCCACAGAGACCCGATGGGAACTTGCCCATCCCTTCGGTTACAGAGAGAGCTCCTGGCTTGCTGGGGACTTGCCTGGCTTTAGTATCATCTACCTCTAAATGTAATGATCGGATGGAAACACATTTGAGTGCACGTCAAATGCACGAAGTACGGATGGAATCAGGACACTTCACAGGGAACGTTTAACACCTCTCTAATCCAATTACCTTTAACAAAAAGGCTCTTCAATCGCAGTCCTAACTGGGTATTTAAAGTCATTCCCTGAGGTCCTAGCAGCTTTCCTCATCCTAACTGTTGTATTTGCTTTTTAGCCTTAGGGTAGAGTTTAAATGGCTGTGCTCTGTTGGGAATCCCACCAGGGCGGCTGTCGACAGATTTGCTGGAAAGCTCCATACCGAGGAGAGGGGGAAAAAAGAAAAAAAACAAGTAAAAAAGGTGACACCAGGGCGTAGAGGGAGGAAGGAAACCTCCCGTGCTTGGGTTATAATGCTGTGTACAGATGTCTAATTCTGAGGCCCCCGGGCCACGCTGTGACTGCAGAGGGTGTGGCACTGGCGGAGGGTGTGAAGGCTGTGGCTGGAAATCCCGGGAGAAAACAGGTGGGGAAGAGGGTACAGCTTTTTACTGCCACTGCCTACATCAGTTTTCGGCGAACTTTTTGGTGGGGAGACAGACTGGCGAGTTCAAGAGCAATAGCTGCAGTGCTTAGAGGAGCCGTTAGAGAGTAGCCAAGACGGGGACTGTGTCGCAGGGAAGGGAACCTGGGGGGTCTGTAGGCGTGCTTGGGTTTTTTTGTGGAGAAGTGTCACCTCTGGCTGCTGGCTGACTTGTTTGGTCTTTTTGGTGTTTAGGGGTGGAGCGTTGATTTTTTTTTGTTTGTGGGGTGTTATATTTTGGGAGTATTTTGGTTTGGTTTGGTTTTATGTTCGGTGATTGGGTTTTTGTTGTTTTTTTTTGTTCTTTGTTTTGTTTTTTATTTTTTGTTGGTTGGTAGGTTAGGGCTTGAGTTTTTTGTCTGTTTAGTTGTGTTGTGGGTTTGGGTTTTTCTGTTTGTTTGTTTGTTTGTTTGTGTTTTTCCAGCACAAATGCGGTGTAAAGGCAGGAGCGTGCATTATGAGGGAGGGCGAAGAAGAGGGCACCCTCCGCGGCAGCGGACTTGTGCGTGTCCCGGCACAACCCGACCCCCTTCTCACAGTGCCAACTCTACCTCTTCGTTTGCGCGTTTGCCTGTCTACAAAGAGGGGGCGGGGGCGGAGAAGGGATGACGAGCGAGGCACGAAATAGAAATCAATTGCTATTTTTCATCCTTGACAAAGTAATTAAGACGGAGGCACTTGATCGCCCGCTCCGCAGGCTGCGGAGGACGAGGGTTTGCTGGCAGGCTCGCCTGTGCGCGGGGATCACCGCAAACAGGCCGCCCACAAAGAGCTGGTTCGGGGAATGGGGAGGGGGGTGTCTGGGGGTGTCTTTTT
>VWZE01018795.1:1963945-1979771 GCA_013396675.1 Eubucco bourcierii
CTGCAGGCCATCATCAGAGGAGGTGGCCCCTGGGGAACTGCAGCAGTGGCCACAGCTTTGGGAAACTGGCAGGGACTCCTCCAGGCAGGGCAGGTTTATTTCTGGGGAGGGAGGGAGGGAGGGAGAGGTTGGTGAGTGTTTGACGGTATCTGCAGCCGGGTGCTTGTCCTGCATTCGTTAGATGCATTCTTGGGGCTGTAGAGTGGAGGTTCGGCCCCGGAACAGACGTTTTGCAATTTTAATGAACTTACTGGTGGTTAACTAGGGGGTTAAAACCCCACATTGGAGGGAGTTGGTTTGGTTTTAAAGTGAACTATAACTCCGAACTAAGCATTTCAGTCCAGGGCGGGTGACTCCATCTCAAGCCTGGATGGAGGATGAGCAGGGCGCTGAGGACACTCCATTTGCACTCTCTACAGACAGAAGAGTTAGGAAAAAGGTTCATGCCTGAAATCAGAATGAGTTTCTCTGTGGGTTTCCGTGTCTCTGTGGGTTTCCGTGTTGTTTAAGCACAAGTCCTTGACCCCGGTCCTCAGCGAGAGCCCCTGGCCCTGTCCTACCGACGGAGCCCTTTCTGAGAGTGCAAGGCAAGGAGGGGTTCTCCTGCTTCCTCTGAAAGTAAAGGAGATCAATTCGTCTTTTCCAGGGATGAAATTTCGATTTCACGTTTCAGCGCTGATGGAAGAAGCAAAAAATAGCACTTAGAAAAGAAAGTGAAGAATGAGTTTTGTCAATTTCCTGGAAACCCAAAAGAAGTCAACCCTGCGAGTCCAGATGAGGTTTGAGGGTCTTCGAGACCAAAATTCTTCTTAGATTGCTGCCTTGTCGCTTTTAATTTGTCCCATGCCTGCAGAGGCATTAATGTAAGCTGAAGGGCAGCATAACTGAGCTAACGACCCTGCTAGCTGCGGGCCTCCCGATAGATCCTTCTGTGCTGGAAGAACACAGCAAAACATCACCGATTTCTGGCCCCCGCCCCAGCTTCTGTGTGCGCCCCTCGAATTCTGAACAGAACAGAGTCAGGGAGAGTGAGAACAGAGGCAGAAAAGTGTATTCGAAGAGAGGAACTTACAACCTACCCAGCATTTACATAGCGTGTATGTGTAAAAATACCTCTGGGTGTGTATTGTGGTTGTTACACACCCGTGGTAGAGGTAGGCCCCTGTACCTGAACACGTTGGAAGCAGCAGCAGGATAAGTTAGTAGTATATGTGTTGTAAAACGCTCTGCTGCAAGGCGAGGTCGTTTTTCTTCTGGCAGGTGAGGTGATCTTTTCTGTGAAAACCTATTTTCACCGTTCTGCTTTGCTAGCCCACATCTCCTCGGCTTTCGCTGTGTCTTTATGACTCCTGATAGTTGAATTTGGACTCGATGATCTTAAAGGTTTTTGTTTGTTTTGTTTAGTTTTGTTTTGTTTTTCAATTATGATTATTCTATGGTTCTGTGGTAGCACCGGGCACCCCGAGGCTCTGCAGAATGATCCGGCCTACTGCGAATTTGTGACTGACCCTGTCCGCTAAACCAAGCGTTAGTAACCCGTAAAGCCAAGGACGCACGGGAACTGCATGCGGTGCTGATATCTCCTGTCCGCATAGGCGCACACCGCACATGCCTCAGGCTAAACCTGAAATCCTCCCTGGAGCAGCTGACGTTAGCAGCGGGGATGCGGAGGAGCAGCAGCAGCTCTGACGCTGGTATAACTGGGAAGGTTGCTTAGGGAGCATCCCCCTTTGCCAGGGTGCATTTTATTGTTGTCAGCGTGACCGAAGTTGCCTTGTGCGCAACGAATCTTTGCGAAAGCCCCTCAAATAGCAAATAACACGTACGAGAGGTGGTTATGGGTGAGCTGCTTCGTGACAGAAATGATTCTGGCTTAACACTTGACTTTCAGTGCCGAGTAATTTTGCGCCCAGTTTTCAAACATAAATGCTTTGATGGGTGGGAGAAGAAAACCAAAGGCTTGATTGTGGTTGCCGTCGTCTTTACACCCACTTAACTATTCTTGATAGTTTTGATGAAAGAGAAGGTGCTTTATTGTGTGAATCATTTAAATTAATTAGGGCTGAGGGTTTTCCCCCTCGAGGCACAGTGAAAATAGAGAGTATCGTTTTGTCTGGTGCCACGAGAGCAAGAAAGACACAATTAAAATGTGTTTTTGTACTTTACATAGAGTGAACTCTCTATGCATGTAGATGTGTGGAGATACATATAAATATGTAACTTGTATACAATAAGCTATTATAATGTCTGATCCAACTGTGAACTGCAGCAATGCAGGGAAATAAAAATATTTAAAAAGAAAAAAAAGAAAAGAAAAAAAAAAAGAAAAAGATGTCTATGAATGCCACATCAGACTAACAAGGAGGGGGTTAGGAGTGAAAGGTTTCTTCCCGTTCCTCTCTCACTTTGGGCGCAGTAGTACGTGTTCCCTCTAATCACCAACAAGAAAGTTCTTCCCCGCTCTTGCTGGCTCTGGTTTAGCAGTCAGCCCCCATCTGAGTCACAGGGACCACGCCATCTCGCTGCTGGGTGAGTGACAGCAGCCGACGCTCCGGCTGCGTGTTGTCCCTTTAAAATCTGAAACCAGGGGTAATGATTTATCAAACTCTTATTATCAAGAAAATGTCAAACGAAGGGCACCTTGCTATGCACTGACGCAAACCTAGTCTTTCCCACGGAAGTATAGAAAGCTTTGCTCTCCACTGAGCAAAATCCAGTCTGTCTTACTGCCTGTACTTCTGGTTTTGCTTGTACTGTTGGTTTTACCTCTACCGACTCAATCGGTGGCTATTTAAGGCATGGTAAGTGTTTGGATCTCTTCTTTGATACTGAAAAGGGCTGAAGGGGGGCGTTGGTCGCTAAATTTGGGGTTGGATCCCTCATGTTGGCGGCGTCTTTGGCGTAGCGAGAGAAACGGTGCCGGAGAGGGAGCTCCCTCCGGAGCTTTTCGCGGTGCTCCGGGAGCTGTCCGTGGTCTGTCCGCGGAACTTTCCGCAGCGCCCCGGGAAATGGCCGCTGTCTGTCTGCGGAACGAGCGCGGGAAACGGGGTGGTGGTGCTACCCCGAAGTGCATCGGACAGGGACTGAGTCCCTCTTATTTCATCGCTGGGAGACTGGGATTAAGACGTGGAGAAAACTTGCAACGGAAACAGCGACTGGTGATTTTGTGAAACCCTCTTCAGAAAAGAAGGCTTATGCTTAATACCAAGTGGACAGAAATGGTAAGGTTTGTAGGGTTTGTCTGCCGATTGTTTAAAAGACAATTTTTTAAAAATATGCCTTTTAAATTACAGTTTCTCAATGGAGAGAAAGGTAGGGGTGAGGTGACAGGGAGAGTAATCAGTAATCTGTTAAATGAATAAGGAATGCTTAAAAAAAATCTTTAGAAGTGTGCAAACCGAAAACATAAGCAATGCAATAAGGGCATTTAGGTGGGCTTGGGGTTTGTGTTTCACTGTCGTGCTGTAGGATTTGGAAGGGTGGCAGCCACCTCAGAAATGCTCACCAGCACTACATCCGTTGTTTTGTGAGGTTTTTGTTGTTGTTGTTGGTTTTCGGGTTTTGGGGTTTTTTTGGTTGTTTGTTTTTTTTTTTTTGTTTTTTTTTTTTTTTTACATCTTCAACTGCCTACAGGGCAGCTTCTCTACTGCCTATATATATTAAAAAAAAAAACCAAACAAAAACAACCCAAAAAACAAAACCAAAGCCGATGTGCATTGTTGAATGACAGAAAGGAAATGGGGCGTAAAATTAAAGAATCTTTCTACACTGGCGATAGGGAAGGGAGCATCCTCTAGCCGTGCCGTGAAATCTAACGAGGGCTGGCAGCGCAGTGCTGTAGTGACACTTTATTTAAAGTCGAATTCTGGCTTTGCAGGCTCTGGTGTGGTTTTTTTGTTTGATTTTTTTTTTTTTTTCCCCCACATCTTATTCTTCTCTCCTGCAGGATTTTAACGCTGAATGAGAGAGCAAACAGGTGAGCTGGGGCACCTCGAAATTCTGCAATACTTTTGTATCCCTATGCTCTAGCGTAAACATTTTGTGCCCGAAGGCGAGGAAAAAAAAAAAATCTACAGAATCTTTGCACCCCCCAATTTCTTTTTCTTTTCATATAATATGTGACGCTCTCATTTCAGGATTACACCAGTCAAAGGGATATGAGCAAGCCGGTTGTGAATAATCCTGAAACCATTGCTTCTGGACTTAGCGAAGGTGCAGGGGTTGTAAGAATCAGCCCTGAAAATGACCCGCAGAATGCTCCATCGCAAGCCCCTGCCGCGGTGCCCAGGCTTCCGCGATCGCTCTCTAACGACAGCAAAACCCTTTCCTCCGAAGAAGCTAAACCAAATGATTTTGAGAGGACCAAAGTCGGTATCTGCAAGCTCAGCAGCACCCCGGTGCAAGCCAACTCCACCCTCCGGAGGGAATCAGTGGAAACATTCCCATGCAAGCACACCCCTGGGGCAGCGTCCGCCGGGCAAGCTGCTATACCCCACTGCAAAATCCCCGCTTTGCAGAGCACAGACGGGGACGCCAATCTAACCCTTGGTAAGAGCACACTGGAGCAAAACAATGCCAAAGGCTCGTGGGTGACCTTGACCCAGAGTACCGTGGTGCTGGGCACAGATGGCAACACTTCTGTTCTTCCTGGCAGAGTAGAGGGGGTAAGTTGGTTCCTTTCAGGGTTTCTTCCCCCAGTTCAGCTTGTGGGAGTGAGAGGTCTTTGCCTCACAGCACTGGTCTGGCTGAAGCTCTAAAACCAGGTTCAAACGAGTTCAATCAGTGGTGGGGCTGTGTCATGGGGAGTGGGAAGGGAGGGACAGGTTCAGGTCAAGATGCTGTACTGCTGTTAAGGGCTAACCATGGGATATGGATACAATCGAGAATCAACAGTGCTTGGCTAATTTAAAGTGTTCACTGAGTCGTGCCTGTCCCCATCACCTGGTCCAATTGGTGTACCCTCTCTGTCCCCAAGGCCAAGTCCTGGCCCCAGCATCATATCTAAAAAATAGGAGGGACTGTCTCACCCTCTCGGACCCTGTGGGCTGCTCAAGTCTTGGAGCCTGTAACCAAAAACAAGGCGAAATCACCTGAGCCTCACAAGACTCCAAACCCTGCCAGCCCCTGGCACTACGCAACGAGAGGGGTTTGCTGTTGGCCGGGTTGCGGGGCCTGGCAGGAGCCGATGCCCACCCCTCTCGATGTTCCCTCTGCGTGTCTGGGCTTACCCAGGAGGAGGGGAAGGGGCGAGTTCGTTCACTAAAAGCGTCTTTTCCACTCGGTTTCTGTGTGCGGGTTTTGCTGAGGCCGGCGGTGGGTGAGTCCCCGGTCCGAGGGCTCCGCTCCTCAGGGAGGGCAGGTTGGCCTGCAGCGCAGCGGAGGATGAGGAGCCAGGCCACCATCGAGTCCCTGCGGAGATGCCAGCGCGGCTGGGAGATGCGCATTGCAGTGGCCAGAGGCCCCAGGCAGGCAGCCGTGGAGCCTAGGCCCGCGCATTCAGGGCTTGGGTGCCCGGGCAGTGGGGACTGGCCCCCTCGGACTGCAGTCCCCCTCTCCCCTTCCCCGGGAGCAGCCTGTCAGAGGGCCAGGGTTTGAAAAGCTCCTCTGCTGTTTTCTCTGTCGGAAGAGCGCCCGGGCGGGGGCGGCATGGGAAGACCTCCTGTTTCCCCTCCCGTTCTCTTCCCCTCCCGTTTTCTCCCCCTCCCGTGAACCCGGCGGCAGCAGCACCGCGATGCTTGTTTGCAAAAGTGGCTGTTTTCCGACCTGTCTTTCCCCCCCCCCCCTTCCTTTTCCCCTCTTTTAGGAAGACGATGTAGGGGATGAAAATAAAGCCCGAGGGAACTGGTCTAGCAAGCTGGATTTCATCCTCTCCATGGTGGGTTATGCAGTGGGGCTGGGCAATGTCTGGAGGTTCCCGTACCTGGCCTTTAAGAATGGGGGAGGTATGATGGCTTTTTCCTGTCTCTCTACCTGCGGTACCGTACGTGGCTGAGCCGGTCCCTGCCTTCTTGGTGGGGAGAAAACAGGAGGGAAGGAAGTGCGGGGCAATGGTGCCCGCTCGCCTGGCAAAAGCAGGCAGCAGGCTCCGTGCTGAGCCCAGGTCCGAAGGCACCTCCAGACCACCACTTGGCTAAGAATCCTGGCTAGGGTTTTCTGATGGTCAATTCTCGAAGTAGGAAACCTTCCACAGGATATTGTTAGAAGGTAGTACTCTCCCTTAAAACACCTGCAATTAGCTGATGCTGGTAGGAGAGGGAGGAAAAAGAAGAGCTGATCACACTGGGCACGGAGTGAGGGCTCTGGGCTTCCCACTTCGCCCAGTTTGATCTGGTCTGACTGCACAAACGATCAGAATGGGTAAGTGGAGGAAGGAGAGGACGATACAGAGGGTTTTCCAATCAGGAAATTCACTGGAGGGCACTTGAATCCAAGTCGACCCGTTCTGCTATTTCGTGACGTTTGAGGCATTTCTTTTAAACCTCTCGGTGAAACGATTCGAAAACAATCGCTTGAAAATTGAGAGCGGTGCTGAGCAGAGCGGAGAAGAAGGTTGGAAGAAGGGTTGTGCTGTTAACAGCCCATAAGGAGAAGAAAAAGTTTATTTGCTGAGGTCTCATCTAAACGGGGAGCAGGTGGGTGCTGCTGTGTTCAGCCTCCTGCAGCTGTGAGCGGCTTCTGGCAGCTCAGGGCTCTCAGTGGGGGATGTGGGTGCTGTGAGCGTTGGGAGCAGTTGTGCAGAGGCTCTAAGAGATGGTTTGTGTGAGGGAACTAGCGATTCTAAACCCAAACCGGTCCTTACCGGAGAGCTTTGTCGTTCATTACGTGTAAGAACTTTTAAGAGAGGGCTGTTAAAATATTCCTTTAATGGCAATATTCTTTCCAGTAAATGCTGGAAATACAGAAAACTGCTTCCCCCCACCCCGTTCTGGGGACACCAAGAATCGCTAACAAATCGAAAACGTTTAGTAGCCGCAGATCTTGACTTGGGCTGTCCCTAGTATCCTGGGCAGAAGCAGACTCGGTTTACCCTAGTAGTGCCCGCTTCCAGCCTGTCATGGGGTGTGCTGAGGCGGGGATCCCTGTCCTGCGGAGCTTGCGCGGGTTCTCCGCACCGGGACGTGGAGGTAGGCGAATTCACCCCGGTGTGATGGATGAAGAGGCTCGCCCCCCTCCCCGGTCTGTGCGTGCTGATTGAGGTTATTCTCTCTTTTCTCCCCGCTCCTCCCCACAAGGTGCGTTCCTCATCCCCTATTTGATGATGCTGGCTCTGGCCGGGATCCCCATTTTCTTCCTGGAAGTCTCTCTGGGGCAGTTTGCTAGTCAGGGGCCCGTGTCGGTCTGGAAAGCCATCCCCGCCTTGCAAGGTGAGCGGAGCAGGAGCCGACCTGTTTTTTGGGGAGCATGTCCTGCACCCCCTCTCTCGCATGGCTTAAGCATCGCCGTCTCTTTGCGCCCTCTCTCCGCAGCGCGTCCGCAGGCGCGTAGCCGCATGCCGCAGGCTCTCCCTCTGGTTTCCGCAGCGTTTAGCGCGCAGCTTGTGCGGGGGGCGCCCTTTCTGCCGGGGGATGCGCTTTGTACCTGCATCAGACGAAGCCGCCGGGACCTGCTGCGGTTGCCGGCCCCCACCTGGGGTTAACTGCGGTGTCCTCTCTCCCTTCCCTCCCTCTCGTTTCCCTCAGGCTGCGGCATTGCGATGCTGATCATCTCCGTCCTGATAGCCATATACTACAACATTATTCTCTGCTACACACTTTTCTACCTTTTCGCCTCCTTTGTACCTGTGCTACCTTGGGCTTCCTGTAACAACCCGTGGAACACGCCAGACTGTAAAGATAAAAACAAACTTTTGTTAGGTAAGGTGAGATAGGGTTTTAGTAATTTGTCTGAGGGGTTTCCAGAGCTTTCTCCAGCACAGCTGCGCCCCTGGGAGATGCCAGCGGCGACTGCGGATGCCTGTGTCTGGCGAGGTTCCTAGCATGGAGGAGCCGTCGCTTCCCAAGCCACTTTGATCTACATCAGATGGGTGTCTTCCACTCTTTTTATTTAATTTTTTTCTCATCAAGGTAAATGCAATTTTTGATTTCTAATGCTAAAAGAAGCCCAACTCTCGCTCTAGTTCTCGCTTTCTGCCTTGTTGTCTTTTTTTTTTTTTTTTTTTTTTTTTTTTTTTCCCAGGTGACAGCTGTGTAGGGGAGAAAGCAGGGGATAAAACACCATAGCTAGCAGCCTTTGCTTCGTGTCACAACTCCTAGGGCTTTAGCGAGGTTTTTTTTTTTGTTTTGTTTTTTAACAAAACCAAATTCCAAAGAAATAAACAACCGAACCAACCCAAACCCTCCCACTCCAAAACCAAACCAACCAACCAACAACGTCCTCCCCCAGTCCCCCTCCTCACCCGAAACTCGTTTATCTAAGAGCCCCAAACCAGGCAATTACATGAAAAGGAGGAAAATAAACTGAGCCTCCTGGAAAATAAAAATAACCCTCTTGGATAAGCTATCAGCCCCAGGAGGGTGGTGGGCTCCTCCATCCCGCCCGGGCCGGACACGATTCCCTCGTTCTTCCTCAGCCCTCCCTAATCTCAGCCCGAGAGTATGCCCCATTGGGGTGACCCTTGAGAGGGGAATCATCTCCCCTCTCCGCGGGCTCTTTCAGTTCCTCCGGCTCTTTTTATACCTTAAACATTTGGGATAGATCATGAGATCTTACAAGACCTGTTTTTTTCTCAGATCCTTATAGCTTCTGTAAGCGAGGTGTTCAGAAATCTAACACAGAACAGAAGTCGATTTCTGTGATCTGATGCTTTTTGTTGTCAATTTACACTCAACCCGGGGAAAAAACCAAACAACAAACAAAACCAAAGCAAAAGTTATTTTTCTCTCTCCCTCTTCTTTTTTATTTCCCCCTCCCCCCCCATTTCTCCCTAGATTCCTGCATTATTGGTGACCACCCCAAAATACAAATTAAGAACTCTACTTTCTGTATGAGTGCATATCCAAACTTGACTATGGTTAACTTCACCAGAGAAGGAAACAAAACATTTGTCAGTGGAAGTGAAGAGTACTTCAAGTAAGATTTTCCTTTTGTTTGGAGACCTTATGTTAATCCATTGTATGCATGTTAATTTTCCTCTAAAATCCACCATAACAGACAACAAATCACTCTTTGGAGGACTAGAAATACTACGGTTAAGGACAGCAAATGATGCTTATTTTTAAAATGCACAGGGATGATGAAAGCTACATTTCAAGCACTGGATTATTTGTGTTCCGTTCCTGTGGTGCTAAGCACAGCTGGAGTGTTGGCCATTGCCTGGCATTTTTATCTACTACTGCAATGCAGATAAATAAAATAATACATGGTGAGAATAATTGGAACATTCTAGAGAAACCACTTGAGAATGCTACAGCAAAACAAAATGCTGTAGGAACTTCGACTAAATTAGTCTGCAGCCACTGTCATTAATTTTTTTCTTTCTTTCTTTTTCTTTCTTTTTATTTTTTTTAAACAACATTTGAAAAAATCTTTCTGTCTTCTCTCTCTCTCTCTCTTTTTTTTCCTTAGATATTTTGTATTGAAGATTTCAGCAGGGATTGAATATCCTGGTGAGATTAGATGGCCCTTGGCACTGTCTCTTTTCCTAGCTTGGGTGATTGTATATGCCTCCCTTGCTAAAGGAATCAAGTCATCAGGAAAAGTAAGAAAAAATATCTGTGATGGTCCATTTGCAAGAAAGCTTTAGAAGAAGCACGTTCTCGTTTAAGGCAGTGAATTCCTGACAATTAGCAGATGGCTAAGAATTAATGAAATGCCTTTTACCTGTCTCTCTTTCTTTGTTCCTTTTATTTTTAATTGTTTTAATTGGCTTTCTAAAACATAATAATAATAATAAAAAACAGCAGTAAATTTCAAATGAGTTCTTCAGCTGCACTTAGCTGGTGGATGACAAAAAAGGTGCCTTCAGCAACTTTCCCTGTTCTGTGTGGTGGTCGTTAAAATTCCCCAATCATTTCATATTTCACTGTAATCAGGGAAATTGTAATGTAAATAAAGATGTTAAATAACATCAGGATCAAGCTTCAACTGGTCAGGGGTGTGAGCAGGGTCAGTGTGAATCCTTTCTTCTCAGATATTTGTGTGATATTTCTTATAAACACCTCCTCGCTGTAACCCAGCTCCCTGCTCTGTTTCTCTGACCTCTCTCATGTCATTCTCTCCACTGCCCTTCAAATCTGCAGCTTCCTGCCCTGCCTTCTAATTGGTAGCTCTGCCAAGAGGGAGCATGTCCTCTCATAGGCATGGAAGTAGCAGGCACAAGAGTTGGCCAGGCAACCATCTGAGCAGAGAACTGCAGCTTTGTTCTGCAGCAGCAGCACTGGTTTGGGTGTTGTTTGGGCTCTCTGCTTTCTTCAGGCAATAGTGCAGCCCTTGTATTTCCCCCTCTCTTCTTATGGACCCAAATAAGTAATCTAAATAATCTTTCTTTTGCCTGTCCAGGTGGTGTACTTTACAGCTACATTCCCTTATGTGGTTCTTATCATCCTTCTTATAAGAGGAGTAACTCTACCTGGAGCTGGAGATGGAATCTGGTACTTCATCACACCAAAATGGGAGAAGCTGATTGATGCTATGGTGGGCTTACTATTGCACTTACATCTCTGCTAGAGTGAATAAGCCACACGGATCTCTTCTGTCTGGTGCCAGCAGATTTTTTTCCTCTTGATTTATATTTTCTTTGCTGAGTGTGTTAGCACTGATATGTACCAGGCAATATAGTTGTTGGGGGGTGGTGGTGGTGGTGGGTTTGTGCCTTCTATATGCAGCAAAGGTTATATTGCCGCTTTGTATGGGCTGAACTGGAACAAGATTTTGCTTTCAAATGATCTATTGACATCCATCACTCTTAAGTTCATTTAAACTACTTAGTGTAAACCCCCTAACAGTAACATTTATTAGTGATATTGATCTTTCTAATACCTCTGCCTGAAGTTGATGCTATTTCCCCTCCTGTCTACCTTACCCAGGTTTGGAAGGATGCTGCCACTCAGATCTTCTTCTCCTTATCTGCAGCTTGGGGAGGTCTAATTACTCTCTCTTCTTACAACAAATTCCATAATAATTGCTACAGGTATGTGAGGGTGAAATTGATCTTGCTCAAACTTGCAGAAAGCATTTTTTTCCCTTTTAGCTCTTTACTTTTTGTATTTTTGTTTATATATATATATATATAAATACCTTTTATTTTGTGTCTCTTTCTTTCATACATCTTCATTTGGTTGGGTGCTTGATTTTTGTTTATGTTTGTTTATTTGGTTGGTTGGGCTTTTTGTCTCTGTGTGTGGTCTGTTTCTTTAATCTTTTCTAGTTTTGTGCCCTGTATCTTCTCCCTAGGTCCTGATGTACAAGTCCCAAGATAAACCTTAGGCCTATTATAAGTCCCTATTGGTTTTTCACTTTCAGAATCAGCAGTTTTAGGTTGAAAAGCAATCTGGGCAGCTGCCCAGAACTGAGCAGTGGTGTGAAGCCCTGCAAGTTGACAACCTCTGCTGAAGAACAACCCCTGTGTGGAATGGGCTGAGTTTGCCACTATGAGACACCCATGACAAGCAATTGCCACAGATGTGATTCTGGTTTCTCCTAAATGTTATTATTTTTTAATCCAATTACTCTTAGTGTAGTTTTATATGTATGAAGTTATTTCAAGTGGTGAAATCTGACATCACTTTTATTTGAACCACCACAAGTTATTTTGGTAAGGAAGAAGTCCTGGTGGCGTAGCACAGCTTTTTCATCACCAAACGTGCCAGATAAATGTTGGTACATGGAAAAACTGAAAGTCCATGGTGTTAGTAGAATGTTTCACTGCTCTTTTATTGTCTTTAAACCAAATCTTGTTTTTACTGAAGCAAAACTTCAATGATTCCTGCAATGAAATTACCTGTACTAGTGGGAGGTGTCCCTGCCTATGGCAGGGGGTTGGAACTAGATGATCCTTGAGGTCCCTTCCAACCTTACCATTCTATGATTCTATGAAATGGATGTTGATTTGGAACTGACAACAGCATGCAGAGGAACTGTCCCAGGAGTATACCTAAAATTTTCCCTGTGTCAAGACTTTAGAGCTTGGAGCTCCTAGGGATTTGTGCTCTCATGTTCTATAACTTCTAAGTACTGCTTGCAAACTGCCTTTGAAAAGAAATGTGGATCAGGAATTACAAAAAACGTTTCCTACTTGTGTTCAAAAGCAGCGGGGTATAATTATCCTAAAATATGGATGAATAAGCAACAGTGATGTGTGCTCAGTTACCTCCATCCAGCTCTCCTTTGGGAAGTGATTTTCCAGGGCTTTGATTTGGTGAGGAATGAATGAATGCATTTGGAATACCAAGGTAAAAAAATGGGAGAAGCATCATGCTAGCTTTGTGCATTTATTTAGCAATGCTTTGTGGAATCTGGAAGATGTTAATGAGATTTTGAAATCGAATGCATGGGAATGAAGTATAAAAATCTTACAGGTCTAAGTTTTACCTATAGTAGAGAGAAATACGGGGAACTGAAACAGATAATTAGAAAAGCTCAGTTACTTCTAATCTGCTTAATTTTACAACCCATCTTGAACACTGAAATGAAGCATGACTGTTTTTCTTTTCAATTCTGACATTAATTACATTTTAATATTGCAGATAAAATTGTAATTTTCAGTTACATTTCCATTTCCATTTAAAATGTCATTAAATAATCTATAATTGCAGTAAATTTACACAAATTCACTTCAAAATGAATAACCTAAAAGTATTTAAAGTAAAACTTATCCAGGTTTGGAATAATTAAGGCATGATGATTCCAAACAGAACACTGTAATTATTTTCTGTTGACCTGAAGAATTAACCTAATCATTTCTGCTAAGAGATGCTCTGTTAGAGATTCTAGAAGTTTGCCAACTCAGTGAGGTTCTTGGCAGCTTTTGAGGTTGGATTTTTTTCTGTTCCTGATGAATTACAGTAGGATTAAGCAATTCTAACCAACTTTATTTAAATTGTGAAATTTCCTCCCTCTCCTCCCAGTTCATAGTACTTTAAGTGGAAGAACTTTAAGGGGAAGTACACACATTTTGAGGACAAAATAAAAATCCTATCAAGAATGTTAATAATTAGGGCTGGGGGACCAGAAGGGCTGGTTTCCTGTCAAGTCAGATGTACTTTCCCAGTACGTTGTGGGATTCTGGTGTGGATTCTTCCGATTCCTGTAACAACTCGGTGAAAAATGATCCCAGGGAATCCTCTACAGGCTGCCGGCTGGGGCAGCGCTTGAGGGAGTGCTGCAAGATACAGCAAGCTTAACCCTGAAATCTTGTGCATAAATCCAGGAAAGATACAGGACAAAAATCACCTTCCCTGGACAGTGATGGTTAGTTCATATGTAACAGAGTAAACAGGCATCTGCAGTCAGCAAAGAGTAAAACTGCAGTGCAGATTGTCTCATCATTGCTGCCTTTGGAGAGGCCAGGAGCAGCAGTGTTTGTCCTCCTGCATGGACTGTGGCTTTCTATACAGCATGTGGGGGGGTTGGAAAATTCATATCTGCCCTGGTGAGACCCCATCTGGAGTACTGTGTTCAGTTTTGGGCTTCCCAATTTAAGAGGGACAGGGATCTGCTGGAGAAGGTCCAGTGGAGGGCTACAAGGATGATTAGGGGACTGGAGTGCTGCCTGATGAGGAGAGGCTGAGGGACCTGGGGATTTTTAGTCTGGAGAAGAAAAGACTGAGAGGGGATTTAATAAATGTTTATAAATGTCTGAGGGCTGGAAGTCAGGATCAGGGGGACAGGCTCTGCTCGCTTGCTCCCTGGGATAGGACAAGGAGCAATGGATATAAGCAGCAGCACAGGAGGTTCCACCTCAATACAAGGGGGAACTTCTTGACTGTAAGGGTCACAGAGCACTGGCACAGGCTGCCCAGAGAGGCTGTGGAGTCTCCTTCTCTGGACGTTTTAAAGGCCCATCTGGATGCATTCTTCTGTGACCTGAGCTAGATTGTCTGGTCCTGCTCTGGCAGGGGGGTTGGACTCAATGACCTCTTTGGATCCCTTCCAAACCCTAACAACCTGTGATCTGATTCCTCGTGGTGCTGTGAGGACTTCTGTCACCTGTAAACAGCACCAAATATACCTGATAAGTGTAAAAGTGGACCTTCACCAGCCGTCTCATGGGATGTGTGTGCTCATGAGAGGGACTCACTGCGTGCAAAGGCCTCCTCCGCTGCATGGATTACAACAAGATGATGTGGCTTCTTGTGTTTTCTTTCCAGGGACACACTGATAGTCACATGTACCAACAGTGCCACGAGTATATTTGCAGGCTTTGTCATCTTCTCAGTTATTGGCTTCATGGCAAATGAGCTCAAAGTGAACATTGAAGCTGTGGCAGACCAAGGTAGGTTATACCTGTTTCACTACTTTGGCACCTGGTAGCATCTTCAGCTCTGTTACTAGTGATGACATCGACATTGGAGGTGTGAATAACAGCTTCAAACTTCAGTGGATTAGTAAACTACTTGTAGGCATTTCCATATGGGAGAAGGTATGCTGGGAAGTGTGCTAGGAAGTCAGTATATTACTTGAAGCTCCTCATTGCTAGTTTGGTAAGAGAAAACCTGATAAAGAAATGGGAGAAATCTCTTAATTGCTTTTGTTTATTTCTTCTCTGTAAACTGGAAGATCAATTTTTTTGCAGTACTTTTGATCTCAGAGATGCAAATAAAGACGTTGGGTCATATTGAATTTCTACAGTAACTGGTTGGTACAGCTGCTGAGGAGAGAGTAAGCTCATGATCTGCGGTTCAGTCACAGAGAATTGGTGTGGAGTTTGCACTGGCTGACCCACGGTGGGTTGGGCTACTGGAGAGTCTGAGGAGAGAATTTCACAGGTTGGTCAGCTAGAAAACTGATTCCTGATAGCAAGTAGTAGGAGATACCACACTTGCAAGCTAATGTAATGTCAGTTCAGTCTCTTTTTGGTCTGCCAGTTAGCTGAGTGGGAACAGGAAAGTTTTGTTCTCATCCCCATTTTCTGTCTGGATTAGGCCATTGTGTTTGAGAAGCTCTGTATTTTATCCAGGCGTTTTAGGAGTTTCTATTAATATTTTAATTTTAGACTTTACCTTCATCCTGAAACAATAAGACAGACAAAGGAGAGCATCCCCAAAATCTAACACATGTTGTACTAATTGAAATTATTTGTAAGGAGTTAAAAGTCAAAGCAACTTTGTTCAAGTGAAGCTGCAGCCGAAGCTCCGAAGAGATGGACAGAGGGAGGATGGGAAGACATAGGTGCTAGGGAAGGTGGAGGAAACACTTGGTTCAGCTGGTTCATCTCCCTGGAGATGGCATAATATTTAGTGCAGAGTATCACAACCCTCCTTTGTTGAGTGGTGGTGGTCTTTGGGTGAGTGACTAGGCACAGGCTGGAGGTCTATGCCCAGCTGTTTCAGCAGCTGTTCCAAAGGAGGCAAGCAAAACTGTCACTAGGCTACCTTACAGTACGGCTCTCAGTGTCTTTGTAAGAGTCTAGTCAGGTCATTAAAAAATATCTCATGAGGGCGAGGCTTCAGTGCTCTCTGTGACAGGGGGAAGCAGAATTTGGCTGCATAATAGAAGGCAGCTGCAATAGGAAGAGAGAGAAGATTAAGGAGAACTGCAGATATTGGATTAACACAGTTAAAAGCACACTCAGAAAATGGAGGAAAAGAGCCAGTCCTTTGCCACATCTAATTGAAAAAAAAAAAATAAAAAAATTCTAAAGTTGGATTTCATTTAGCAGTGAAGGGGG
>VWZE01018796.1:1762-13062 GCA_013396675.1 Eubucco bourcierii
CATCCTCACAGCCCTCCCTTGGACTCTCTCCAGCAGGTCCCTGTCCCTCTGAAACTGAGCAGCTCCAAACTGATGGCAGTACTCAAGATGGGGTCTCACCAGGGCAGAGTAGAGGGGCAGGAGAACTTCTTTGTTCTGCTTGTGACGTGGTTATATACTGAGGGTTACCTGGTGAGCTGCAGAAGAGGCAACATGGGTGAGAGGATGGAGCAGGACAGGCAGCATGGTGAGAGGATGGAGCAGGACAGGCAGCATGGTGAGAGGATGGAGCAATCCAGGTGCCATGTTCCATGGCAAAAGTGTGAGAGGAGCCAACAGTGGAAGAACATAGTGCACAAACTCTGGGGAGAGCTTCCCCATTTAGGTAGGTGAGGCAAAAATGCTGGACATGGAATATCTTTTCTATGGGACAGGTAGAGAGAGTTGGGCTTGTCCAGCCCTGAGAAGAGAAGGTTCAGGACAGACACTTCAGTATTTAAAGGAGGCCTGTAAGAAAACTGGGGACAGACTCCCTAGCAGAGTCTGTTGTGACTGCACAAGGGGTGATGGTCTGGGACTAAAAGAGAGAAGGAAGAATTTTTTTCACACTGAGGGTGGTGAGACCCCAGCTCAGGTTGCCCAGAGAGGTGCTAGATGCCAGGTGAGGTTGGATGGGGTTCTGAGAAACCTTTATCTAGCTGCAGATGTCCCTGCTGACTGTAGGGGGTTTGGAATAGACAACCCTTACAGACCTCTTCCAACCCAAACCATTCTGTGGTTCTGTGATACAACCTGACCCTAGGATGACTATTTCTGGCCAGTGGGACCTCAACTTGACAAAACAGCTCCATGCTTGATGTGAAGGACTTGCTCTAGCTTTAGGAAAACACTGGACCTGTTTCAGCACAAGGGAAAAACAATCTGTGAAGCCCAAGTGTGTGCAAAATGATGGTGGAGACCAGGCAGAGGCAGCAGAAGAAGGGTTGCATCTAGCTTGAGACAGAGCACAATAACTTTTAAAGGGAGTTCACAGAATCACAGAAGGGTCTGGCTTGGAATGGACCCCCAAAGGTCATCTCAGCCCATCCCCATGCCTGAAGGCCACCTCTAGCCTGGTGACCCTGTTAGTGGCACTGCAGAAAGCTGCTGGACTTGAAGGTTCAGCTTTAGCTCATTGTGTTTAAGGAAGCTGAATTCAACCTGAAACAGGTGCAGGGAGAGGGGGATCAGAGGGTGAGGGTGTCCTGTTTAGGAGACTCAGAGGTTGGCTTGTTTAGCTCAGCAAAACACAGGTTTGGAGAAGATCTGATCATGCTCTATAAATAGAATGGGAGCTAAACAGCAGAGAGGGAGAAAAGCTATTTAAACTTAAAGACAGCATTGGCACTGGAACAGATGGGGATAAACTGGTCATGAATAAATTTAGGTTGGAAAGTGGAAGATGTTTTTTAACCACTGGAGAAATGAGATTCTGGACCAGGCTTCCAAAGGGAAAAAAAGAAATGAATTCCTGGAACTTGCTAAGTTTATGAGGTGCTGACTGCAACAGCAGAGAGCTGGCCTTGAAGATCCTAGACTTTAAAATCACCAACAGTGGGCTGAATGGCCCACCCAGACCTACAGCTATTGTCTTGCCTCTTCTCACTGATGTTCTGCTCTGCCCTGGTGTGCTTGAAGGGGATCCTGGCAATGCTAACAGCAAACAGTGCTCTGTTTGCTTAGGAAAGAAACTCAGGTTGCTGGAAAGCACAAGGAGATGGAAACAGCTCCCCTCTCCCAGCAGAGCAGTGGGGATGGTTTTGCTGCTTTAAGTGGCAGCTCAGGGTAAATAAGAGGAGGATGCTTGGTCTTGTTGTGAAGGAGACATCACCTTGAGTGAGACCTCAGCCTGGTGAGAGCAGGCAGACAGCACTTACTGTGCCAGCTGATGTGCCTCACCTGCACACAATGAGACTACCTTGTGTGTGGGAAGCCTCTTGAGCAGGACAGAGAGAAGCCAAATGAGCCATGGCTCTACAGGGCCAGGAGGTGTTGCTTTAACTCATACAGCTGTAAATCTTCCTCCTTGGAGCACAGTCCTGAATCTGCTCCTGATTCACTGAATCTCTGCCCTGCTGAGACCTCACCTTGAGCACTGCCTTCAGTTTGGGGCTCCCCAGCTTCAGAGGGACAGGGACCTGCTGGAGAGAGTCCAAGGGAGGGATCTGAGGATGCTGAGGGGACTGAGCACTGCCTGGGGAGGAGAGGTTGAGGGACCTGGGGATGCTTAATCTGGAGAGAAGACTGAGAGGGGATCTAAGAAATGTTTCTGAATCTCTGAGGGCTGGGGGTCAGGAGGAGGGCACAGGCTCTGCTCACTGCTGCCTGGGATAGGCCAAGGAGCAATGGATGGAAGCTGCAGCACAGGAGGTTCCAGCTCAACACAAGGGNTCCTGTGGTCCTGTGATCCTGTGATGCTGTGAAGACTCAGCTATTGGCTCCATGTCCTTCATGTCCTAAACTTCAGTGGGTGGCATTTGGTAGGACTGAATTCTGAAATCAAAGTGACAGAAAATTAACACAGCTTAAAAAAAAAAAAAGAAATAGAAATCCCTTCCTTCTGGGATCTCTGTGGAACAAGTCTGTGTTGCCTTCTGGTGCAGGCCACAACCCTTCCACAAAAGGAGGAATGTAAGCACAGAGCTTTTCTTCCCTCAAGATGCGTGAGGACAGCAGGACCAGGAATCCTGGCTGGGCTCCAGCGGCTGAGAGCAGAGCAGGATTCCTGACTTCATTCCCTATGCCAAGTTGGTCAGTGAAGCTACAGCCTGGCCAGCTGTATGAGACTTGGAAAACAAGAGAGAATTGGATTCCTGGGAAGAGCTGAGCCCCTGCCAGTTGTGGGGCTAAGGTAGGTACCCACATTTCTTGGAGAGATAATCCACAGAGCTCATGACCACAGCATCCCTGTAGGAGAGGAGCAGGAAGGGGCCTCTGGAGAACCAAAGCAGGTTTGCCTGGAGCAGGTTGCAGATGAAGACATCCAGGTGGATGTTTGAAGTCTCCAGAGACAGAGGGTCCACAACCTGCCTTGCATTTCCTTCCCCTGGCATTGTACCTCTCTTTCCATGCCCTTCAGTGGTGTTTGAAGCCCTCACATTCTTGTGGCTAATTAGCATGTCCCCATCTCTGCCATCGGATCCTCTCCTTAGGTCTGCTCAAGGCCTCTTCAATCAAGGGCCAGCCTGGTAGCATTGTGATGTCTCGAGTTGGCCTCTTAAGAACCCAATCCCTCAGTAAACACAGAACAAATGAGGTAATTAGGCAAATGTAAACAGGACGAGAGGGGCCCTTTCCCCCCTGAGAGCAGGAGTTTAGATTTACAGCGCGGAGGGATGCCGATACCAGCGGTCCCCCTCTGAAGAGGAATTCCTCATCTAATTGCATTAGGGAATAATTTCTTCTGTCAGGAATAGAAGCCTGCCACCAGACTGCTTCTGGCATGCATCAAGCTTCATCTGATGACAGCAAGTGGGGCGACAGAGCAGCCTCTCTTCCACCTACCTTGGACAAGCCTCGCGATTGAAGACACAGCGGGAAGGGAGACAGGCAGAGGGTCACAGCCCCAGCACGCAGCACAGCAGCCTCCTGCCTCACTCTGGCGTCTCAAGATGTGCTACATGTCCACCAGAAAGTCACCTCAGAAATCACAGCCAGCCCCAGGCTGGCAAAGCCCTACCTAGAACCCTGCTCTGCAGCATTCACCTTCAACCATAGCCCCAAACACCACATCCAAACCACCCTGAAACACAGCCAGGCTGGGGGACTCCACCACCTCCCTGGGCAGCTCATGCCACTCCCTCACCACTCTCTCCAGGAAAAACTTCTCCTTAATATCCAATTTAAACCTCCCCAGCCTCAGCTTGAGGCCATTCCCCCTTATTCTGTCTCCAATCACCTCTGAGCAGAACCCAGCAGCAGTGGGTCTGCTCACAATGTTCCTTCAGGTAGCTGCAGACAGCAATGAGCTCTTGCCCTCAGCCTCCTCTTCCTCACACTACCCATCCCCAGCTCCCTCAGTCTTTCCTTTTCCTTCACTCCATTTCAGGCACTAGGATTAAGTTGGTGCCAATAAGGTACATGTAGCTGGGACCATTCCCCGGCCTGGATCCACTGCCACAGAATGCTCACATCTGTGTGATCAAACTCTCTGCCTTTCTAAGACAGGATGGCTGCCTCCAGCCTGCCTGACAGGCATGGCCCTTGCTCTCTGCTGGCTTCCAAAGCATGCCCAACAGCAATCTGGGAATGAGCTAGTTGGCCTGGGCTGGAGGTGGCTGGGGACTCCTCAGGCAATGTAAAAGACCCAATGACCCAGCTCTTGCCCTGGCCCTGTTTAATTTACTCTAATAGATGCAGCATAAAGAGTACAGGGGGGAAAAAAGCAGCTTTGTCCTCCTAGTGAAGAAATAATTGCATGGGAGGCAGTTCAGGGCAATTTGGTTCTGGAGCCTCTATTACAGGAGGTCTATGGAGGTGCTGGAAGGTGTCCAGAGAAGGGCCACGAGGATGAGCAGAGGGCTGGAGCTGCTCTACTGTGAGCAGAGACTGAGGCAGTTGGGGCTGTGCAGGCTGGAGAGGAGAAGGCTCCCAGGTGACCTTCTTGTGGCCTTGCAGCATCTGAAGGGGGCTACAAGAAAGCTGGGGAGGGACTTTTGAGGCTGTCAGGTAGGGATAGGGCTGAGGGGAATGGAACCAAGCTGGAAATGAGAAGATTGAGCCTGGAAGTTAGGAAGAAGTTGTTCTTTATGAGGGTGATGAGAGCCTGGCAGGAGTTGCCCAGGGAGGTGTTGGAAGCCTGATCCCTGGAGGTGTTTGAGGCCGGGCTGGCTGAGGCTGTGGGCAGCCTGAGCTGGTGTGAGGTGTCCCTGGGCATGGCAGGGGGGTTGGGACTGGCTGATCCTTGTGGTCCCTTCCAGCCCTGACTGATTCCATGTCTCTATGATTCCATTTAGTTCTTATATTTGAACCCTGGTGTTGAGAAAGCAGTGCTCTTGGTCAGCCTGCTGCTCTGCAAGGGTCCAACCTGCACAGGGAATTTCTTCTTGTCAAGAATTTACCTTCAGCAACTCAAATGTGGACCAAATTCTGTGCTGCCTGCAATGACCTCTCTCTAAAAGCCTCCTGCACTGCAGCTCTGGTGCAAAGCAGCATCCCCTCAGCAAAAACACAAAGCAAAGCACAACCTGCATGTGCTGGGCAAAGCACCTTGCCCTGGTGAGCATGGCTAACATTGCCATCTAGTGACTCCTCCCATAGCAGTTAATTAGCCAGGCTGGAGTCACCCAAATTCAGCAAGGCATTTGCTGGGTTGGCAAGGCAGTGTGACCAGCAGGTTGAGGCAGCTTCTCCTCCCCTCCTACACTGCCCTAGGAAGGCCACAGCTGAAGTACTGGGTCGAGTTTTTTCCTGGAGAGAGTGGTGAGGGAGTGGCATGAGCTGCCCAGGGAGGTGGTGGAGTCCCCCAGCCTGGCTGTGTTTCAGGGTGGTTTGGATGTGGTGCTTGGGGCTATGGTTGAAGGTGAATGTTGCAGAGCAGGGTTCTAGGTTGGGTTGGTGACCCTGAGGGGCTTTGCCCACCTGGGTGTGGCTGTGATGCTGTGATCCTGTGAGTTCTAGGCTTTGCCACTGCAAGAGACATCAGGAGCTACTGGAAAGAGTCCAACAGATGCTGTGAAGATGATGAGAGGAGTGGAGCATCTCTGTGAGGAGGAAAGACTGAGATCCCTGGAGAAGAGAAAACAGAGAGGATCTCCTCATTGCTGATCAATAGATGAAGGGTGAGGGTCAAGAGGCTCTTGTGAGACTCTTCACAAGTGCCATTGGGAACCCAGGAAGTTCCCTCTAAACATGAGGGAAAACTTTGCTGTGATAGTGATGGACCTCTGGAGCAGGCTGCCCGGAGGGGCTGTTGAGTCTCCTTCTCTGGAGAGATCCAAAACTCACCTGGACATGATCCTGGGCAACCTGCCCTGGGTGACCCTGTGCTTTAGCAGTGGTGTTGGACTAGATGATCCCCAGAGGTCCCTTCCAAAGCCTGTCATTGTGTGAGCTCTCTTTTGCAAGTCAGCTAAGCCCATGCCAGAGGGTTTGGACTGCAGGATCACCCGTGGGGTGTTAGGATATTGCCAGAGAGGTTCACAGAGCTGGGCTGCAGGACAGCTCTATGCATGCATTGGCAAGGATGACCAACAGATGCTAACATCTGTAAAGACTCATTCTTCCAGTACAACACATCTATAGTCAATATTATTCCTTTCCTATAGCTCCTTTGGAATCATTTCAGCTCTCCACCCTCCGAGCTTCTCCGGCCGCAGCAATCGGCTTCTGTTTTCCAGCCCAAACGAGCTGTGAATAGTTAACAGGACACAAATTAACAGAAATAGCTGAAGCAGTATTTTGTGTACTTGCTGAATGTCATATCCCTGCAGTCAAGCAGACAGGTCACACATTGTTTCCATCCCATCCCATTTTTTCCAGAGCAGGTAGCTCACATTTAAGCTTTGTGCTTGGTGCTCTGTTCCTGGTCGAAGCTGGCAGCTCTCATCTTGGTTGCACCGTGTGCCAAGAGTGTAACTTAGACCTGGGTTATCTTTGGACAGCAACTTGAAATCTAATTATTATTAGTAAACAAGACAAGCTGCTTGCATTCTGTTCTGTGTGTGTTGCTGCCCTGAGAATAACCCTGTGTGTAAATAGCAGCATTCAGACAGGGACTTCAAATAGGTTGGAAGGACAAGGATTCAGTCTCTGGTCCCTGGGCAAGGTGGTAGGCATGGGGGCTTGAGGATGCTAATTTTGCCCTCACTTGCTCTCTGTGTCTTAGTTATTATTGCTGAGTTGCCCAGGCTCAAGGAAACGTTCCCAGAGAAGGGCAGCAAGGCTGGGGAGGGGCCTGGAGCACAGCCCTGGGAGGAGAGGCTGAGGGAGCTGGGGGTGTGCAGCCTGCAGGAGAGGAGGCTCAGGGCAGAGCTCATTGCTCTCTGCAGCTCCCTGAAGGGAGGTTGTAGGCAGCTGGGGTTGGGCTCTGCTGCCAGGCACCCAGGGACAGAAGAAGAGGACACAGCCTCAAGATGTGCCAGGGGAGATTCAGGCTGGATGTTAGGAAGAAGTTCTTCCCAGAGGGCAATTGGCACTGGAATGGGCAGCCCAGGGAGGTGGAGGAGTCCCCATCCCTGGAGGTGTTTAAGAGGAGGCTGCATGAGGCACTGAGTACCATGGGTTAGCTAATTAGAAGGATTAGGGGATAGGTTGAACTTGGTGATCTCAGAGATCATTTCCAACCTGGTTAATTTTGTGATGCTGTCACTCCCTGACAGCCTCAAAAGTCCCTCCCCAGCTTTCTTGTAGCCCCCTTCAGGTGCTGCAAGGCCACAAGAAGGTCACCTGGGAGCCTTCTCCTCTCCAGCCTGCACAGCCCCAACTGCCTCAGTCTCTGCTCCCAGCAGAGCAGCTCCAGCCCTCTGCTCATCCTCGTGGCCCTTCTCTGGACACCTTCCAGCCCCTCCACAGCCCTCTTGTCCCAGGGGCTCCAGCACTGGCTGCAGCACTCCAGGTGGGGTCTCAGCAGTGGGGAGCAGAGGGGCAGGATCACTTCTCTCACCCTGCTGCCCACACTGTTCTTGCTGCAGCCCAGGCTCTGGTTGCTCTCTGGGCTGCCAGAGCTCACTGACAGCTCTCATTGAGCTTCTCATCCACCAACACCCCCAAGCCCCTCTCCTGAGGGCTGCTCTCCAGCCAGGCACTGCCCAGCCTATATTGGTGCTTGGGATTGCTCAACCCAATCACCATGGCACAGTTGTCCCCATCCTCACCCTCATGTACATAGTGTCCCACACCATGCAGGTGGCTCATGCCATGGGGACTCAGATGCCTGGAATGAATCTGAAACTTCTTTTCCCTATTTAAGGAAGGAGTTTGGACTTTGGGGATTTTTTAATATAATTTAATTTTATTTTACTTTCTTGTTAGGTGTCAACATGTTTAGTTAAAAATGCCTCACTAGAGGAGTTGTTTGGCATGGAGTGAGAATGTGGGTGGGAGTATGAGGAAGAAAGACCTAAAGTTTCTCTGTACTGTCTGGTTTTGGAGTGACAAGAGAAGAAAGAGAGGATTTGCCACTATTTAAAGAAAGTCAGGCAGACAAAGTGGGAGAAAGTTACTCTCTGTCTACCACAGCAGTGCAGGATCATGGGATAATAAAGGATGGAATGGGTGTCAGGAATGTAACCTCCTTTCCAGACAGGTAGGGGTAGATGCCCTTGCACAGTGCAAGGGGCTTGGGCTAGACAGCCTTTGAAGGTCCCTTCCAACCCAAACCACTCTTATGATTTTATGTCTGCATGAAGAAAAGAGAGAATGTGGAAANACCCTTGGGCCTTTGAAGGTCCCTTCCAACCCAAACCACACTTATGATTTTCATAGAATCATAGAATCATAGAATAGTAAGNAGATGGTGGAAAGCAAGAGAGAAGGTAGGACACCTTCTGCCAGAGTAGACTGCCCAGGATCACAATGTCCAGATGGGTTTGGGGATCTCTCCAGAGAAGGAGACTCCACTCTGGGCAGCCTGCTCCAGTACTCCAACACCCTCACAGGAAATAAATTCTTCCTCATCTGAATAATTTCATCCCTCATGCTCAGATGGAACCTTCTGGGTAACAATTTGTGCCCATTGCTCCTTGTCCTGTTGCTGGGCACCACTGGCAAGAACCTGGCCTCATCCTCTTTTCCCCTGCCCTTTAGCATTGCTCAGCTCCCCTCTGGGGCCGCTCTTCTGCAGGCTCTCAGTCTTTGCTCCTGACAGAGCTGCTTCAGGCCCCTCAGCATCTTCATAGCCTCCGCTGGACTCCATTTAGTAGCTCCCTGTGACTTTGGAGCTGGGCAGCTCAGAACTGACACATTGCTTTACAGTAGGCCTTTATCAACATCTTTTATCAATCCAAGGGAAGTGGAAAATGGTTGCTGGCCCCCTCTGTACGTGTCCCAGTCTCCAGCAAAGCAATGAAACCCGTCAGGAACAGGTCAGTCACACCCAAGCAATCTGGATCGCTTGCTCAGGCAGCTCATTTGCACAGCCTCTGGTTTTAACGGGGCCAGAGCCATGGCCAACAGTTGGCAAACAAAGAATATAACTCACTTGAGATTGGAGACAGCATCCTGGAAAGCAGCTGCCCTGACCAGCTTGGGGTTGTGGTGCTGGAACAAGCCCTTGGACCCAATGGACTGGGGACTCGTCTTGTCCTCGGTATTCCCGAGACCGCTGCTCAAGTTTGGACCACAGTTGTGGATGCCCACACTTGAGACAATAAAAAACAACCTTAAAGGGATTGGGTTTTGTCCCCAGGGTGAACTTGTGGGCTGAAATCTTTCCTTCCAAAGTCTCCTGAAGCCAACCGGGGGAAGTTTGGTGTGAAAAGCGTTAGAGGAAATTCTTCCTTTTTAGCTGGGATTCCTGTAAAAGGGAGATGTTGTAACAGCAGGGGATTTTCACTCCAAAAAACGAGGGAGCATGAGCTCATTTCCCCCCTCCACCAAGAAGAGGGTGACCAGGAGTTCATCCCCTGTTAATTACAGAGGGAAGGGGGAGTTAAAAGGGTTTGCAGAAGCTTGAAGCTAGGAAGGGAAGGAGAGAAGAAATTAACGGAGAAATAAAAGGCAAGCAAGGTTCCAGGCTAGCGCTTCCCCGGTGGAAAGAGACATGCTGCTGTAGGCTACAGGTCTGGGTTTTATCTGCTCCCTGGGGCTAAATAAAAGGTTTCTAGGAAAGCAGACTCTGGAACAAGGTTGAGTAGCTATGCCCAGGCTGAGAGAAATCATTGTCAGGACGCAGGGAAGGGTCCTGGCGCACGCTGCATGTGCAAAGCCCTTGGAGAAGGTACCAGATCGCTAATTCCCTGCCAATCCTCACATTTTCCTGCAAACCACTGCACACCCCATCGAGCTCAGGAAATGCAGACTTGGGAGCTCAGATGTCTTTAGGCTTAATATGTTTCTATGGCCCAGATGCAGCCCACTCACCACAGGCACACAGACCACCAGCAGTTTCCTAACCGCATCTGGAGTCCTTCTGGGCTCAGAGGATAAAACTGAGCCTGTTGAGGTCAACAGGAGTCCTTTCACTGACTTCAACAGGCTTTAGATCATGGCCTTCCCACGCTGGCTGAGAGCACCACTGCTGACAAGGGTGTAACACAGGGTGGCAAGCAGCATCCTTCTGGTAGCTCCGTGTGTCCTGACCTGTTTGCTAGTGCCTGGGGTTGTTTTCCCTCAGATCAATGCATTTGGCAGTGTCTCTGGGAACCCACACAGAATCACAGAATGGTAAGGTTGGAAGGGACCTCAAAGCTCAGCCAGTTCCAACATCCTGCCATAGGCAGGGATACCTCCCACTAGCACAGGTCACTCAAGGCCTCATCCAACCTGGCCTTGAACACCTCCAGGGAGGGAGTAGCCACAACCTCCCATGGCAACCTGTGCCAGTGTCTCACCACCCTCACTGCAAACAACTTCTTCCTAACATCCACTTTCAATCTCCTGGGGAGGGACTATTGACAAGGGCTTGGAATGACAGGGCAAGGGGAATGGGTTTGAAGTGGCAGAGGTGATTGAAACTGGATGTTAGGAGGAAGTTCTTTACAGTGAGGTTGGTGAGACACCGGCACAGGTTGCCCAGGGAGGTTGTGGAGCACCGCAGCACCCAACGTGATCAAAGATCTCCACAACCTCCCTGGAGGTGTTCAGGACCAGTCTGAACGAGTCCTTGAGTGACCTGTTCTAGTGGGAGGTGTCCCTGCCTGTGGTGGTGGAGTTGGAACTGGCTGAGCTTTGAGGTCCCTTCCATTCTGTGAGTCTGTGGTGGGAGTGTTGGTTGATACTCTGAACAGGAAAGTGTCTCAAGGAGCCACAGAGCTCATGGAGTGCAGTTTGGCAGCCAGCAGACACGATCATAACTTCACTGCAAGAAGAAGCCAACTTATCCTATCTTCCCACTGGTGAAAAGGATGACAAGGGGCTTACAACCACCCTCTAATTGTTCTCAGTCCTACTCACTCATCCTGACAGATCAATCTCTCCAAGCAGCAACCACCTTACAACTTAAAGCAAGTTGGTTTCTCTGCATCCCAATACCCATTGCTAGATTTATTTCTCCTCTTTAAGATTGGTTGGGAGGGAATCTTCTATTTTTCCTTTTTTTTTTGGGGGGGGGTGGGGTGTTTGTTGGTTTTTTTGGGGTTTTTTTTTGTTTGCTTGTTTGTTTTTGGTTTTTTGGGTTTTTTTTT
>VWZE01018798.1:9911-23731 GCA_013396675.1 Eubucco bourcierii
AGACGTGGGGGGTGGGGTGTGAGGCCAGCATGTTTGATGTATAAATGTTCTAAACTACAGGAAGCACTGAATGCTGCACCTCATCCTGTATTTGAACTTGCTCTATCAGCAGGCTTCCTTCTGTTTACTTCTGAGGAATCACCTCCTGCAGTGGTTAAGTACACAACTATTTTTTGTTAATTTAAAACATCCAGGACATGGAAAACAGAGGAGGGCCACGAGGGTGATCAGAGGGTTGCAGCAGCTCTCCTATAAGGACAGGTTGAGAGAGTTGGGGCTCTGCAGCCTGGAGAAGAGAAGGCTTCGAGGGGACCTGATAGTAGCCTTCCAGTATCTGAAGGGGGCCTACAGGAAGGTTGGGGAGGGATTATTGACAAGGTCTTGCAATGACAGGACAAGGGGCAATGGGTTTAAACTGGCAGAGGGGAGATTTAGACTGGATGTTAGGAGGGAGTTGTTTGCAGTGAGGGTGGTGAGACACTGGCACAGGTTGCCCAGGGAGGTTGTGGCTGCTCCCTCCCTGGAGGTGTTCAAGGCCAGGTTGGAGGAGGCCTTGAGTGACCTGTGCTAGTGGGAGGTGTCCCTGCCTATGGCAGGGGGTTGGAACTAGATGATCCTTGAGGTCACTTCCAACCTTACCATTCTGTGATCTCCCTTTACTATACAATCATCTGCTTCTTTCCCTTTTTAGAACAATGTATGCTTGACCATTAATATTAGAGAGGTACAGATAGATTCCTCTTTGTAAGGTTGGGAGGGGATGAAAAGTAGCATCCTGGATTCAACACCCCTAACAAACAGGTTAGGACAAAGACCTGTTGGATTTTTTTTTTTCTACTATAAAGCAATTTGCTATTTAAAATAAATATAGAAGGAAATAATATTACTGCAATAAAATGTTTTGATTTAACACTAACCAGCACTCGTCCTCCGAAGATGTAACCTTTATTTCCCAGCACAGCACATGTGTGAGCTGCTCGAGGCTGAGGTGGATCTCCACCCTGAAAGAAACCAAAGAAGATTCTTCAGAACATCACCCAAAGATCAGACAATGATGGTGGTAAGTCAGTAAGACAGAGGTTTCAAAAATAAAGCAAATATGCATGAAAACAGAGCACAAGTACTGTGAGGAGTGACTGAGGGAACTGGAGTTGTTTAGCCTGGAGAAAAACTCAGGTTGGAGCCAGGTAGGGATTTTTCTCTTCTTTCTAGTGAAAAAGTGATAGGACAAGAGGAACATGGCCTGGAAATGCACCAGGATAGGTTTAGGTTGAACATTAAAAAACAAAACCTTCTTGACTGAAAGGGTTCTCAAACACTGGAAAAGGTTGCCCAGGGAGGTGGTTGAATCCCCATCCTTGAAGGTGTTCAAAAGAGGTAGAGATGTGGTGCTGAGGGACAGGGTCTAGCACAAGACTTGGTAGAGTTAGATAATGGTTGGACCTGATGATTTTTCCAGGCTTTTTCCAACCAAAATCATTCTTTGAATATCCTGAACTTGAGCTATAGAAGAAAAATAATCTATAGTCATGTCCAAGACTCCACAGACATCAGAAGACACTTGCCAAAGACAGTTTTAATTGACTTCCTTCAGCTGATAATGTTAAACATATTCCCTTCTGGTTTTACTGCTTTACTTAAAATGAAATTCAATTAATTGTCTTTTATTTCTATGCATAAAATTACAGTAGCACATCAGTTATTGCTGTTATGCTCAGTGAAGCACTGCAGTTCCAAGTACAAACCATCAAGAGGTGGTACTAAAATCTCTTAAAATTTGATGTTACATCCAACAGCAACATGCCAAAAAGTCTTCAATGTGTAAAGCAGAAATAAAGATGGAAAAACTGTTGTATGGTTTGGTTTATTTTAATTTTTCAATAGGGATTTCATTTCTTTGTCTTTTAAACTAAAAGGAAGTGTCAGACACTCATTACAATGTACTTCTGAGTTCTCACAAACTCAATTTTCTGCATCCTTATAGGATACTATCATATTTGTACAGCTAGATAATGGTTGGACTCAATCTTAAAGGTCTTTTCCAACTAAAAGAATTCCATGATTCTATATTAATAATCTATAAATAGAAATGTGTGCATTAATTTTTAGTGGGAAAGTGAATGCACATGCTCCTTTGGAAGACTACTAAAGCAGCATATTTGCTGCAGAACATCTGATCTGTTTCTTCCAACACTACAGCATAACCAGGAGACATTTGTTCCAAGAAGTTTGCCAGTGTTAACTCTAGAATGGAATACAAAGAATCACAGAATCCCAGCATGGTGGGGTTGGAAGGGACCTCTAGAGATGAAAGCAGAGTTACCCACAGTAGGTTGCCCAGGATCACAACATCAAGCTGGGTTTAGAATCTCTCCAGAGAAGGACACTTCATAATCTCTCCAGGCAGCCTGCTCCAGGGTTCCACCACACACACACCAAATAAGCTTTTCCTCATTCATATGGAACCTCCTAGGTTCTAGTTTGTGCCCACTGATCCTTGCACTGTGACTGGGCACCACTGAAAGAGTCTAGGCCCTAACTTCTTGCCCCCTGCCCTTTAAACACTTGCTGAACATTGAAGAGACTCCCTCTCAGGCTGCTTTTCTCCAGGCTAAACAGCCCCAGCTCTCTCAGCCTTTCCTCCTCACAGAGATGCCCCAGTCCAGTCAGGATCTTTGTAGCCTCTGCTGAATTCTCTCCAGTAGTTCCCTGTCTCTCTTGACCTGAGGAGCCCAGAACTGGACCCACAACTGTGGCTTCACTAGGC
Organism: Eubucco bourcierii; assembly: GCA_013396675.1. Lineage (NCBI taxonomy): Eukaryota > Metazoa > Chordata > Aves > Piciformes > Ramphastidae > Eubucco > Eubucco bourcierii. The sequence continues at coordinate 12,679 of VWZE01018798.1, forward strand.
TAGGGGGGAGAAAAACCTCCCTCCACCTGCTGACCATACTCTTAATGCTCCTCAGGAGACCACTGGTCTTCTTGGCCACAACAGTCCATTGCCAGCTCCCAGTGACCTCATTGTTGAGCAGCACTCCCAGGTGCTCTTTTCCAGCAGCTCAACCCCTCACCCCTACTGGTGAAGCAGCTCCATGAACACAATGCTCAAAATAACAAACATCGGAAGCATGAGCAGTACTGAGCATATTCAAAACACTTTTCCCAACACCAATTTTCACCACACAACAACAGCATGAATCAAAACTATATTAAAAAAAAAGAAAGAGTAAAAGGCACTCACTCGAATTGCTGGTTGAGACCAAGTTTGTGTGGTTGTATCAAAAATGTGAACATCATTATGCCATCCCCAGAATATCTGGCCTTCCTAAAAAAGAAAAAGAGGTGGAAATAAATGAATAATAAATTTAAAAAAAAAAAAGGAAGTGTATTTTACTTTAAAACTTGTGTTTATCAAAAGGTACAAGCCCAGAAGTTATCCATTAAAACTGAAAATCACCTAAAAGAGAGAATTTTATTAGAAGAAACATATTTTAATAATGATACAAGAGCTCAGGTCTAGCTGAAGGTCATCAGCATTCAGGAATGTGAGAGGTGCTGATGCTTCTGAACATGGGGTTTGGGCTCCAACATCATTTACTGCAGTAGACAAATTCTGCTTTTTAAGTGTAACACTGAGAAATAGATTGTACAGAGTAATGCAGTTCTTTAAGTCAGTGTTTAACATTTGATGTAATGATCTATACTCCCTTTGATAAGTATTTATTAATTCCTGTCATTAAATCATCTGATAATCACAGAATGTCAGGAGCTGGAAGGGATCTCAAAAACTCATCCAGTCCAACTCCACTGCCAGAGCAGGATCTCTTATACCAGACCACACCAGAAGGTATTCAGGTAGGTTTGGAATACCTCCAGAGGAAGACTCCACAACCCTCCCTGGGCAGCCTGTGCCAGTGCCCTGTCAACCTCACTAGAAAAAAAAAATCCTCCTCATGTTTAAATGACACTTCCTATGCCTCTGCTTCCACCCAGTGCCCCTTGTCCTGTCACTGGGCATCACCCAGCAGAGTCTGGCTCCAGCCTCCTGGCACTCACCTTTACATATATTGATAACCATTGCTGAGGTCACCTCTCAGTCTCCTCTTCTCCAAGCAGCACAGCTCTAGCTCCCTCAGGCTCTCCTCCTAACAGAGATGTTCCATTCCCTTTATCATCTTTGTGGCTCTGTGTTGGTGTCTCTCAAGCAGTTCCATGTCCCTCTTGAACTGGGAGGGGGGGGGTCCAGAACTGGACACAGTACTACAGATGTGGCCTCACCAGAGCAGAGTAGAGGGGCAGGGAACCTTCCTTGACCTACTAGCCACAGCCCTTCTAATACACCCCAGAACACTGCTGGCCTTCCTGGCCACAAGAGCACATTGCTGGCTCATGGTCAACCTCCCATCAACTAGGACCCCCAGGTCCTTTTCCCCTTCACTGCCTTCCAGCAGTCTCATTCTTTCTACTAATGGTAGTATCTCAGGCTAATCCAGGCATCTGAACTAAAAATCTTCAAAATCCTCCACCAAAATCTTCAAAATAATGACATTTACTCTGGGTAAAAAGGAAATTAACTGATAATATTTGTCAATTAAACCTGTGCAGCTCTAAGTTTCCCATTGCTACTGTCAAGGAAATAAATTCTAAATTTTCTGTGAGATTCACGTTTAAAACACATCTTCAGGTTTCAAATATTGCTTTTGCTTCTCCTTTGACAGTATCATTTTGCTGCACTTAAAGCCTAGCACTAGATACTTGGGATACACTCAACACCCACAGCTCCCAATATGGAATTTCAAATCTAAGAAGACTCTAATTTGAGGATGCTCCAGGTAAGAGAAAAATCAGACCTATTTTCATATTTTTGAACTACTTATTTTCATACTGAGACTAAAAGATGAGGTTTTTGACCATCAGAAGGAAGAAATCTCTCAGAATTATGACATTCCTTACCCAAAACGCATCGTGGACATCAAAACAATCACTCAGTTCATTGTGCTTCCTACAGCCATAGCCACCGAAATATATTAGCCTAAAAGAACAACAATAAATCAGTTCAAGTTCCTGTTGCATAATTAACAGTCAACTAAATACACTGTTATGACAAATTTCAAGTTTTGGGTTACCTACTGTACTATTAATAATTCTAAATGCTTCATGTTGCACCCATTACCTTCCTCTCAGTAAGGTTTGCTGTGTACCAGCTACGCTGCTCAAGCCTTGACAGAAATCCACACAAGCAAGGAAGGAGGAGGATAAAAACACCTCAAATTCTCCATTCCTTCATCCACAAAATTAGTTATCAAGTCACATTCTCAGACATGTGTCTCCAGATGGCACATAACACAGAGGACAGTGGAACTCCTATGCTCAAGCTCTACTTCCTACCCTTTTTTGTGGAATTCCTGTGCTCCTGCTATATTGGTTAGCCAGCTGCATACAAAGAATCACAGAATTTCTCCTGTTGGAAAAGACCTTTAAGATTGAGTCCAAGATCATCTAACTCTGTCAAGGTTGGTACTAAACCATGCTCCTCAGCATCACATTTCTGCATCTTTCAAACACCTCCAGGTATGAGGATTCAACCACCTCCCTGGGGAGCCTGTTCCAGTGTTTGATTATGCTTTCAGTGAAGAAGTTACTTCTAATGTCCAACCTAAACCTTTTCCATACCTGGCTCCAATCTGCTTTCAGGGACTTGTAGAGAACCAAAAGGCATCCCTTCAGCCTTCTCTTCCCCAGGCTAAACAACCCCAGTTCCTTCAGTTGCTCTTCATAACACCTGTTCTCCAGACTCTTCAACACCTTCATTGCACTTCTCTTGACCTGCTCAATGTTCTTCTTGGAGTGAGAGGTCCAAAACTGAACACACCATTCCAGCTACAGCCTCACCAGTGCTGAGTACAGCAGGACAATCACATCCCTGGTTCTGCTGGCCACACTGTTGCTGACAGAGGCCAGGGTGCTGGTGGCTTTGTTGGCCACCTGGGCGCACACACTGGCTCATCTTCAGCTGCTTGTCAACTAACACCCCCAAGCTCCCAGCCACTCTTTCCCAAGACTGGAGTGTTCATGGGGGTGTTGTGACCCAAGTGGAGGGCCCAGCACTTGGTCTTGTTGATCTGCAAACTCCAAACTCACTGGGGAAGCCTCAATCCCTGTGATCAGACTACTGACAAAAGATATTAAAGGAAACTGGTCCCAGCACTGAGTCCTAGTGAATGCCACTGGTGACTGGTTGCCAAATGGATTTAACTCCATTCCTCACCACTTTCTGGGTCTGGTCATTCTGACCGTTTTTTAAGTCAGTGAAGCCTCCACCCATCCAAGCCAGAGAGAATAAGCATCTTCTCAGAAGGAGGATTCTCAAGGCTGCCTGTGAACCACAAAGTTTTCCTCCAGCTTACAAAGGTTCTCTCAAATAAACACTACTGAACATCTCATGGTGAGTATTGTTACAGCTTTCCAGCCTACAATTCCATTTACAAACAGCTATCCATAAGTAACAGTCCCTGCAGTGTTGTTTTAAATGTAACATTTGAAGATATTTGGTGTAATTTAGTGATCTTGAGAAGTAGCAATTTAGGAAACAATGGGATGGTGAAGATCATTTCAGACTGACACTCCTAGGGAAACACCAGTGACTGAGTACACTGTGCAACAGACCAAGACATCTTCATCTGCAGTTCATAGCTTGTCCTCAAATACTTCTCAAAAGAAAAGGTTGCACTCTGCTACCTAAAATGTTCTCAGTATGAGGATTAAATGATGCTCTGAATAGATTTGGGTTTTAATAATCTTGCATTAACAGCTTTACAAACCCAAGACAAAGTACTGAAAGGAATTATATAATTTAAGCAAAATCCCTTTAGATGTGGTCCAGAAGTAAATACATTATTTACATTTCTGTGTTCATTGTATACAATCAGAGACACAGACTGGGTTGGGAAGGACCTTTTTGTTCAACCACCCTGCAGGGACATCTGCAACTAGATCGGCTTGCTCAGAGTCCCAGACAAACTGACCTGGAATGGTTCCAGCAATGGGGCATCTCCCACCTCTGGGCAATCTGGGCCAGGATTTCATGACCCTCAGCATCAAAAATCTTTCTTCTTTCTAGCCTGAAACTCCTCCCTTTTAAGTTGAAATCCATCTTTCCTTGTCCTAGCCTTTATGAGATTTTATTGCTACTATCATTCATTCAGATGCTGCAGTTTTTACAGCTCCTTTTTTCTGCTCTTAAGAAGAAATTTAACCTCCAGCTCTTTTATTGCAGGTGGTAACTCAAATAACATAAAAAAGGGTAATTTTTACATCGAGTTCTTAACATGTTAACATTAAACCCGTAAATAATAGACACATGATCTTTATCTAAAGGCTCAAAGCACTCCACAAAACTTCAACTGAATTTCTCAACCCTTTCCTAAGGTGGGTTTCTACTTACCATGAAATTCAGCTCACATGTGAGAAAACTCTGGCAGAAAGTTGTTAGAAGAGACACACAATCTCACAGCAAGTCAAGCCCATCTTTAGAGTTTCCTGACTCCCCCCACCCCGCCCAAACCTCTGCACTCTTCACTTTATAGCACTTTCTGTCTGCAACTAACACATATGAAAGATTCTTAACATGTTACCTGTCCTTATACACCCAGCAGGAAAGCTTGTCACGTGGTGTAGGAGGTTGACCTTTAAAATTTGTAATTTTTTTCCACCTATAGGTTCCATTTTTCGTTCGCAAGTTAACATAATACAGCTTAAAAGAAAAAAAGAAAGTACAAGATTTTCAGTATGAGCCATGGTGAAGAATCCAGCACAAATCACTCGCCACCCCCAGAATTCACTACTTCATTTGAATTAAAAAAAACCCAAACCCCACACCACACCAAAACCTAAAGTAACAGTGATATTTACAATATGTAGCAATATATAGGAAGAGTCTAACACACCACAAGAAGATACTTCGAGAATAGTAGGGGTTGGAAGGGACCTCTGGAGACCAAGCCCCATCCTCCTGCCAAGGCAGATTCAACTAGAAAAGGTCACATAGGAACATGTCCAGCTGGCTTTTGAATGCTTCCAGTGATGGAGACTCCAGCACCTCTCTGGGCAGCCTGTTCCTGCACTCCATCACCCCTATAAAGAAAGTTCCTCCTCATTTAGATCAGGCAAGTTTCTGTCACTGGGCACCACTGAAGAAAAAATGGAACCATCCTCCTGACACCCACCCTTTACATATTGATCAGCACTGATGAGAATCTCCCTCAGTCTGCTCTTTTCTAGACTAAAAAAAAAAAACAACTAAATATCTCAGTCTTTCCTCAAAAAAGAGAGGTTCCAGTTTTCTCAGCATCTTTGCAGCCCTTTGCTGTACCCTCTACAGCAAGTCCCTGTCCTTGCTAAACTGAGAAGCCCAGAACTGAACATGGTACTTCAGCTGTGGCCTCACCAAGGCAGAGTAGATGGGGAAGAGAACCTCCCTCAACCTGCCTGACACTCTTCTTAGTGCACTCAGGATGACATTGGCCTTCTTGGCCACAAAGGTACATTCATGGTTCATGGTCATCCTGTTGTCCAACAGAACTCCCAAGTCCTTTTCCTTGTCCTCTTTCAGCCAGAACAGTCTTATCCTGCTCCTTCCAGAGCTAGATGAGGTCTTGCCAAGAACATCTGCAAGACAAGTAGCTCCTGGTTCAATCTTCTGGCCTAAACTAACCAGGTAGCTGTGCAAAACTCAGCAAGGCTTGTGAGCCAAGCACCAAATTCCAGCATGGGCTCCATTTTGGTTATTTTCTAGTCAGGACTGAGCTCTGATTTCATTTACACTAACTGATAAAACAGCTCATTCCATCTGCTTTGCTGCTCCAAGCTTCAGTTACAAGGAAAACAGGCAGCTCTAACTTAGTTTTAATTATTACCTGATTGCATAACATCATCTATCAAGGAGTAAAAATGATATTCTGAGCCAAATTTCAATTCTGGGTATCAAAATGCTTATGGGGGCAAGGGGGAAGGCAACTGGAGAAAGCCTTGGGAGTTTTCAGAAATCAATACAGTTTCAAGTAATGAAATCATTCTAGAGTAATGTTCAGTGAAAAAAACACTTCCAAAATATATGGAGGTGAATGTTAAAGCAATAAAGATTTTTCCTCAGTTTAGAAGTATACTTTCCTGCTCTCCTTGTATTTTTTCCCTCAATTTGAAAGTAAAGCACACCAGACAAAGCAGTAAAATCAGCATTTTTCCTCATCCAAACACAAGATGTCATGGAAAGGAAGAATACAATACCCGATTACTGTATCCTTTATCATCAAATCCACCAAAAATGTACAGCTTCCCATTAATGCTTGCCCCACAGCTTCCTGACATGGAGGTGGGCAGCTCTCCTTCCATCAGGTGCATTGTCCTGCAATTCAGCACAGACATCAAGTCTTACAAAGTTGTTCTGTTAAAAGTAACAAACCCAACCCAGAGCTAAAAATAGTTTTTGGCCTAGCCTAGAATTCCTAACCCTAGGAATTCTAGTTGAGATACAAGGTCAGGTTCCTGTGGCGTAAGAGGACTTTGAGGTGAGTAGTGTACATGTGTTCATGGAGCACCTTGGTTTGTTTGAAGGTAAAGCCCATATTAAAATATCTTAAGTATTAATCAGGCTCTGAGCAACCTGATCTTGATGTCCCTGCTTACTGTAGGAAGGGTGAGATCAGATCATAGAATCACAGAACTGTTAAGGTTGGAAGAGACCTTTGAAATCAAAGAATGAGACAATTCCAGTTTACACAAAGACAACAGACTGCAAATGTGTAAGATCTGAACTTTCACTTTTATTTCAGAACATTAGTTTACAGACTGCTGTCTCAGAAACACAGAACCATAGAGGTTGAGAGCAACAAGTCCAACCACTTGCCTAGAGCTCACAATCCCACAACTACTGCTAAGCTGCAACCACTAAACTATATCCCTCAGCATCACATCCACACGTCCCTGAAATCTCTCCAGGGATGGTGACTCTGCAATCTCCCTGGGCAGCCTGTACCAATGCCTGAAAACCCTTGATGTGAAGAAATTTTCCCTGATATCCAATCTGAACCTCCCTTGGCACAACCTAAGGCTATTTCCTCTTGACCAATCACTTGTTGCATGTATATCAACCTTGATCTGACTCAAACATCCTATGAGGTAGCTGTAGAGGGTGGTATGAGACCTGGTGCTGGGCATTACCTCAGCCTAAAAGGCCTGGAGGCAGCCATTAGAAGGCAAAGCTTTTTATGTGCTGCATCACCAGATGTGAATGATACACCTGTAACCTACCCTGCTGGAAATGGTGCTCACTAACACAGGGCACTGCTTCCAAATATCTTTGCTCTGGCAGACACACTGCCCCAGGCCAGCTCTCATTGCCCTTTCTCTGCTCACACAATCTCATTCTACTCGTTCCTGTGCACTCAGCTCTATGTGCACAACTATTTGTGCTGTAAGCTGAACGAGAGCCAGAATGGATCCAGGTTAAAAATAACCCTGGAAAAAAAATACTTGCATTTATTTAACCCAGATCACTTCCCTGATCCAATTTCCTAGGTGACCACATAAACAGCTGTACCAGCATAACCAACACAGGGTCATCAGAGGTGAAAAGCAAGAGTACAGAGTTGCTTTAGCCAAGCCCTTCACCAAAAAACCCAGTAAGTCTCAAGTGAGGGTATCAGCTTAAAGGAAAAGAAAGATTTGATAAAACTCTGCAGCTACCCATAGAAAAATTGCTGGTTTCCCAGTTGGTGTCTTGACCCCACAGATGTGGAATTTCATCCATCCTGTAAAACATCTTCCTGATCTAACTCTCCTCTCCTTTCCCCTCCAAATCATTGGTTTCAATTTGAGTAAGCAAGAAATAGATAAACAGGTGGGAGACAAGAGAAAGCTGGCAGAAAACACATCTAAACTCAAAAATATACTATTTTACCAGACTAAATGAAAGGATTTTTCAAGGAAACCACTGAAAAACAGTAAAAAGAGGTATTTATCTCCCACATACAATGACTAACACAACAACTATAAAATGTGATTCTAGTGATGTGGAAGATGATATATGCAAGTTATCTATACACTCAGAACACAATTATAGACAAAATAAAAGAACTGTAAATAGAGCAAGAAATCAAATACCCAGTGCTTCAACGTTCCTTTTAACATAGAAGTTTATGTATGAAGAACTAAGTCCAAATAAAATGCACTTTTTTTTTTTTAATGGAGCTTTAAGTTGACCATTTCAAACATGTTCTTGATTTAAAAAAAAAACAAACCACCACATAGTTATACTTAGGGAATGAATGTGCTACCTACACTTAACATGCAAGTGCACATGCTTGTTCTTTGTCTTTACATTAAAGATCCATTACTGCAGCTGCAAGGAACATGATTTAACTGCAGCTAACTAATCTATGCAAAGACCAACTTTACACATTAAATGGCAATTAAGTAACTCACCATAGCCCACTATCCATTTCATAGATCCAGAGCTCATCATTAGGCAGATAAACTTCATTTTCTTCAATTGACTGAAACCAAAAAGAATTTGCAACTGTTAAGTGAATCCTACACCATTAAAATGAAATACCAAATCATGTTCCTTAGCAACACAGAATAATCTTAAGGAGATGGATCTACCAGAGCATAAATCACACCCCAAAATTATTGTTCTGATTGCCAAACATGCAGTTCAATAATGCTCACATTTTACATTTTAACCTGTAAGATGAAAATAAAAGTTTGGTTTTAATTTTGGTAGCTGTCAAAAACATTGTTCTAATTGCTTCCTAATGTCACTGAGTTTCATAAATTGTTAATACCACCTTTAATAACTCATTTTAAGGTGTGAAGATTAGAAAAAAGTTTGGTCTACTAGAGGCAGGGAGAGGAGTGTTTCCACATCAAAGTCAGTATTAAGTTTCATGTATTACATTCAATATTATATTTCAACATCCAACTTGTAAAAGGTTGTCAAGCCCTGGCAGAGTCCACTCAAGGAAGTGGTGGACTCCCTGTTCCTGGAGGGATTTGAAGGACCTGTAGTTGTAGTAGTGCTGAGGGACATGGTTTGGTGGTGGACTTGGCAATTATGGGTTAACTGGCTGTACTAGATCTTGGAGGTCTTTTCCAACCTTAAAGATTCTGATTCTATAAATACAGAGCATTAAAATACTAGTGCTGTTCTTTGAGGCTTTTTGCATCTCTAAGGGAAAGAGGGTTCCTGAAGGTGAAGCTTTTTTCTCCTCATTCCACAACCCCTTTTTGTATTTTCCAGAAAGAGTGACTCCACCATATTGTGTAGATGCCTGAAACTCAAAAAAAGTTTAAAAAAGGTACTAGTTTTAAAAACAAGGAACTTAATTACTCAGGTTCACTCACTGAAGGCACAGATTGACCAACTTAAGGTTTTGCCAAGAAAGATGTGTAACAGTATGAGCCAGACCAGATCTGAAACTCCCAAACTGAAACTCATTACCATCTGTTTTGGGAGACACTTCTAATTAGGAGGCAATACTAGGCATAATGTATAAATACAGAGGAAAATGTAACTGAAAAGCACAAAAGGTGCTTTAAGTGACTGAAAGAAAGATTCATTTTTTTTGAAGCATAAAGTGTCAACTACAAAAATCGATTAACCTAAGCCTTAAAGCAAATGACAAAATTAATTCCTCTGTAAAAAACAGAACTACAAAGGCTCACAAACAAAGGTCATGTAAGGAAAATAACGATGAAGAAAAAATAACAAACAAAACGTGGGGAAGGTTAATAAGCCTACTAGACGTCCTGGCTTGCCCCACCCTTCTGCTGATGGGGGAATCAAGGGTAGGAGGAAAACAAAGGCTTGGGCCAGTATGTCCCCTCCCAAAGTGATAAACAGGTACTCACTGAGTGTTTAGGTACTTGTTAGTGTAGTGCCCAAATAAGGGTAAGCAAACCCTGGTTTCACCTAATATGATCAGTCTTGCAAACGCCATTCTGATTGGTGAATCTCTGTGGCCAAAGGAGCCATTACACTCAGGCAAACTATAAATTGAGCTAAGTTGCAAGCGGTTCTGCTGCCTCTGCCTCAGTGTATGCTACTTCTGCTCTGCTCAGACGACATGCTACTGCCTGGTGCCATTGCTTGCTGCCTTACTGCATGCTAAACTGCATGCCTTGAATTTACTAGGAACAGGCTCTGGATGCCTCCACACGATCAGCCTGCATAGCCAACATGACACCGTGCTGAGACCGCACATCACAAGACATCCTGCCTGTACCCAAAAGCCTCCTACCAAGACAGGAAGTCCTGGAGATAGACAGATCATCCTGAGGAGCCAAGGACCAGGTCAGACAGAGTCTGCCTCCTTTCCCCAGCACCCTGTCAAGTCTAGAAAGAATCAGAAGCCTCAGCGGCTGACAAAGCAGTAACAGAACTCTCTGAAAGCATTTGGGTACTGTCTGAAGCTGTAGCCAGCCCTGCCAGTCAGGAGATAATTATGCGAGTAAATAATTAAAGCCTCTTGTAATTCACCATTGCCTTCTGCCATAAGCAGAAAGGAGCTTCCCGAGTCCATCCAGTGGACAAGCAGTACAATTAACCACAAGCAGTACACTAACTGCAGGAACCTTCTCTTCCAGTTTAATTGAATTCAATTAATATTCTATATTATTGCTAGTTATTTCTAGATCCTATGTTATTATCTGCATAAAGTTTCCATGACCATGCAAAGAATCGAGTATTATTAAAAATCACTGGTCAGGGTGGTAAGAGTTCTGCATATTGAATATTAATAAACAATATTAATCTTTGAAAATCACCTCTCACATCAATTAATTACCCCTCCATAACACAGAAAAAAGAAGTTCAAAAGAATGCAACTGCAGCACTGAGACTGAGTAACAATTAGTTATTGTCTTAGCATTAGAAATGAAAGAATGGGGGGGGGGGGGGGGGGGGG
>VWZE01018798.1:26099-42795 GCA_013396675.1 Eubucco bourcierii
CACACACACACACACCCCCTCCTCGGCTTCCCTCCCCAGCTCGCCCCCAGCGCCCTCCAGCCGCCTCCTTCCGCCTTACCACGTATCCTCCCCACACATAGAGAAAGTTCCCGTCCACCACGGCGCAGTGGCCGCTCCGCTCCTCGGCCACGCAGAACTGCTCCGTGGAGTCTGCCGCCATCTTAGGAGGAGGAGGAAGCAGTTCTCCTGTCTGAGTGTTCGCGTCCCGCCACCGCCTCCTCCGGGAGAGTCTGCGGCTCTCCGCCGGTCGCTCCCCTCAGGCGGACGGGAAGCGAGGAGGGTCCAAAGTATGGGGCGTCACCCTCCCCTCAGCGCAGGGCCATGGCGGGCGTTATGCTGCGGCCTGACCTTTATATCCTCCGTGGGTCAGGGTTTCGAGGCGGGCGTGGTGTCGTCCGGCGGTGCCGTCCGGCTCCCTCGGCGCTGTTAACGGGAACGGACTGTGAGGGGGTCACGGAGGTGGCCGTGTGGATACACTGGTAGATTTGTTCTTGCGTGGCTCCTGGAAGGAACCCGTTGATGTGGGTAGGGAGTCGCCCTGCTGTGGGCCAGAACACACAGTGTATGCCCAGCGAGGCTCCCTGGATGTTATGGCATGAGACTGAAAGTCTATTAAATCATGCAGATGTGAATAAGGAGCAAGAGAGGAAGAAAAAACCCACTTCAAGTCAATAGGACTGGACTGGACTGAAGTCAATAGGGAAGGTGGTTTAAGACAACCGCTGCAGAACCTGCTGTCTGAAGGTGTGACAGTTACAATCCTGACAGAAATAGCTATGAAATAGTATCTGGTAGTCATTAAAATAATTGTGTAGGGATTCAAACTATCTCTGAGAGAAACATCCTGTAGATACTGTCCTCAAGCCCAAAGCCTGGAAGCAGAAGATGCAAGAAGCTTCCTACAGTAACATTGTAGAGTACTTCAGAGTACCAAAGGACCTGTGTTGGGGTCAGTGCTGAGCTAGAGGTAGAATCATAGAATGGTAAGGTTGGAAGGGACCTCAAGGATCATCTAGTTCCAACCCCCTGCCATAGGCAGGGACACCTCCCACTAGTACAGGTTACTCAAGGCCTCATCCAATCTAGGTAGCTAAAAGAATAACTCTGATGCTGGGATTTCAATGGGTCATAGAATCATAGAATGGTAAGGTTGGAAGGGTCATCTCCCATCGTGTCCCGGACTACACTTTATTATGTGAGGGATGTCTATCCCTGTTACTCCCACCATTATATATAAAGACTCTTTTTTTCTTTGAGTTTGCCTGCCCTTAAACAGCAGACTAGGAAAAGAAATCATAGAATCATAGAATGGTAAGGTTGGAAGGGACCTCGAAGATCATCTAGTTCCAACCCCCTGCCATAGGCAGGGACACCTCCCACTAGTACAGGTTACTCAAGACCTCATCCAACCTGGCCTTCAACACCTCCAGGGAGGGAGCAGCTACAACCTCCCTGGGCAGCCTTTTCCAGTGTCTCACCACCCTCACTGCAAACAACTTCCTCCTAACATCCACTTTCTATCTCCCCTCTGCCAGTTCAAACCCATTGCCCCTTGTCCTGTCGTTGCAAGACCTTGTCAATAGTCCCTCCCCAGCCTTCCTGTAGGCCCCCTTCAGATACTGGAAGGCTACTATCAGGTATCCTGGAAGCCTTCTCTTCTGCAGGCTGCAGAGCCCCAACTCTCTCAGCCTGTCCTCATAGCAGAGCTGCTGCAGCCCTCTGATCAATCTTTGTGGCCCTCCTCTGGACCCGCTTCAACATTTCAATGTCCTTCAATAGCCTCTTCCACTGCCCTTCCAACTCTTGCACTGCTAAATCAACAAGAGTGAGTTCCAGATGACTTGTGGATCATACTGGAATGAGTGGAATTAAAAATAAAACAGGCATAGTTCTTCAGAAAGAGCAGTGGAGTAGAGCTTGTGAGAAAGGTGCAGTTTCGCATCTTGTAAAAGGACACCCAAAAGTAATTGTAAGGATTTCCTTGTGAAAGTGGGACATATATTTGCTCTCTTTGAGGGAAGAGGTCAATATTCCTACCAATAACTACTAATTAACAGTTGGATTTGATGATCTTAAAGGTCTTTTCTAGCCTAAATTATTCTACGATTCAATTAAAATAAAGAAATGTAATGATGGTTCATTGGGTGATGGTTAAAATGCAAAAATAAACATTTGGAAGAGGGAAGAAAAACATTGGTGACAGGCAAACTTAACCTATAGAGCTGTAGGTCAGGTAGAGCTACAGTGGTGTCTCAGAAAGAAGTTCAGGAAAGGTGCAAAGTCATCAGCCCATCTTTGTGCCTGTGAAGCAGTGACAGGCATGAAAATGAGAGATTTTTTGTGCTCAGTGTAACAAAACAAATCCATCGATTCACCTTTGGCATGAGGTCAATCTGCTGTCTGATCACAAACCATTAGGCTGTCTCTGCTCTCAAGGCACATGTGCTGAGGCTGCAGCACTGTGATGTCCAACAAAGTCAGGGCAGGCAGTGGAAATAAAAAACTGGGCATAGAGTAATTTTTGTTGGAAAAAACCTTTAAGATAGTCAAGTCTAACCATTTTATAACTCTAACAAGGCTGATGCTAAACCAGGTGCCTCAGCAGCACATCTCTGCTTCTTTTAAACACCTCCAGGGATGGGGATTCAACCACCTTCCAGGGCACCCTGTTCCAATGGTTGAGAGACTTTTCAGTGAAGAAGTTTCATCTAATGTCCAACCTACATCTCCTCTGGCACAGCTGGAGGCCATTTCAGGGGAAGGTCAGATGAAGTTTCTGGAGACTGGAAGAAGGGAAACATTACACCCATTTTTTAAAAAGGTGAAAAAAGGACCCTGGAAATTACTGATGTGTCAGCCTCACCTCTGTGCCTGAGAAGATCCTGGAACACAGGAGGACAGGGAGGTGATTTGAAATAGGGCCTCGAGCACAGCCCTATGAAGAGAGGCAGAGGGAGCTGGGATTGTTTAGCCTGGAGAAGAGGAGACCTTCTTGCTGTCTACAACTACCTGAAGGGTGGTTGTAGCCAGGAGGAGGTTGCTTTCTTCTCTCAGGCAAGCAGCACCAGAACAAGAGGACACAGTCTCAAGCTGTGCCAGGGGAAGTTTAGGCTGGAGGTGAGGAGAAAGTTCTTCACTGAGAGAATCATTTGCTACTGAAATGGGCTGCCCAGGGAGGTGGTGGAGTCACCGTCCCTGGAGGTGTTCAGGGTGGGTTTGGACGTGGCACTTGGTGCCATGGTCTAGTCTTGAGGTCTGTGATATCAGGTTGGACTTGCTGAGCTTTGAGGTCTCTTCCAACCTTGGTGATCCTGTGATACTGTGATAGCCAGCATAGCTTGTCCAATGGCAACTCCTGCCTGACCTGTGTAGTGCCTTTCCACAATGGTGTAACTAAATCAGTGGGCAAGGGAAGACCAACAGATGATGTCATCTGTCTGGACTTCTGTAAACACTTTGACACAGTCCCCCACAACACCCTTCTCTCTAAGCTGAATGTATATGGATTTGATGGGGGGAATGTTCAGTGGACAATGAATTGGTTGTATGATTGCACACAAAGGGTCAATGGCTCGATGTCCAGATGGAGATGGGTGACAAGTGCTGTCCCTCCAGAGTCTGTATTGGGACCAGTGCTGTTTGATATCTCTATCAGAGGTAAAGCTAGTGGTATTGAGTGCATCCTCAGTAAGCCTGCAGATAACAAGCTAAGTCATGTGGTTGAGAAGACTGAAAGACAGGATGGGTGTCATCTAGAGGGACCTGGACAGCCTGGAAAGGTCAGCTGAGGAGAATCTCATGAGGTTCAAGTAGGCAAGTCCTGCACCTAGGTTGGGGCAACCCTTGATATCATTACAGGTTGGGGGATGATGAAATTGAGAGCAGCCCTGAAGAAAAAGATTTGGGGGTGCTGGTGGGTGAGAAGCTGGACATGAGCCAACAATGTACACTGGACTGCATCAAAAGAAGTGTGGCTAGCAGGTCGAGAGAGGTGATTCTGCTCTGGTGAGGCCTCATCTGGAGTACTGTGTCCAGCTCTGGGGCCTCCAGCTGTGTCCAGCTCTGCAGGTCCAGAGGAGGGCCACCAAGATGATCAGAGGGTTGGAGCACTTCTCCTGTGAATAAAGGCTGAAAGAATTGGGGCTATTCAGCCTGGAGAAGAGAAGGCTCTGGGCAGACCTTAGAGCTACACTTCAGTATCTGAAGGGGACCTACAGAAAGGCTGGAGAAGGGCTGTTTAGAAGGGCTTGTAGTGATAGGAGGGGCAATGGTTTGAAACTGGAGCAGGGTAGATTTAGGTTGGACATTAGAAGGAAGTTCTTTACAATGATAGTGGTGAAATACTGGAACAGGCTGCCCAGGGATGTGGTTGAAGCCCTGTTCCTGGAGACATTCAAGATCAAACACAGTGTGCCTTGGGCAGCCTGATCTAGTTGGAGGTGTCCCTGCAGACTGCAGGAGGGTTTGACCAGATGAACTTTGAAGGTCCCTTGCAATATAGTGTAATCTGTGAATTTCCTCTTGTCCTATTGCATGTTACTTGTGAGAAGAGACTGACCCCCACCTGCCTCCAACCTCCTTTCAGGAAGTTGAAGGTCTCCCCTCAGCTGCCTCTTCTCCAGGCTAAACAACCACAGTTCTCTCAGCTGCTCCTCACAAGACCTGTTCTCCACACACTTCACCAGCTTCATTGCACTTCTCTCAACCCACTCCATCACCCCAATGTCATTCTTGGAGTGAGGGGCATAGCTTCTAGAACTGAAGGCAGATGGCTCAGTGGAACAGAAGTCTACAGTTCATGCTGGAATACTTTTATATCTCTGGTGGGAGGCTCCAGGCAACCTAACAGAACCCAAAATATGGCAGGATGCTGTAGGAGTATGCTTTATATTCCCAGTTTGGTCATAGCTGAACAGAAAATCAGTTTCTTTTTAGATGAAGGGTACATTTATTCTCCAGCTGTGACCTTCCTTCTTCAAGTAAGATATGAGATGAATGTCAAAATCAGGTATTCTTGAGAGAAAAATAAACAGGAGTCTTACTAAACAGAAGAACTTGCATACGGGCTGGGTTCATACTTAGCACTTAGCTGCATGCCTGCACTAAAAAAATGGTTCATATATCCTGACAAAATAGCTGAGACCTGTCAGATGGTAGCTCTTCCTCTAAAGAGAGAAGATGCAGCTCCACCCATGAGCTTGCTCCCAGAGGAGGAGGAGTGGTTGCAAATTATGCAATTGAGAAAGGCCTGTAAAAAACAGGCTGACATTTTTTTATCCATCTTTCCATCCCTGCAGTCTTCTGATCGAGAAATTTTCTTTCAGAGCTGCTTTATGAGCCTTCTGTGGAGTGAAGCTGGATTCTGAGAGACAGAGCTCAGAGACTTCGAGTGAAATATTGATCATTCCTCACCTGGAGAGGAGCTGCCCCACAAGACTGGAACTGTCTGAGGCATAATACATTTTTTGTGCTCGATATGGGGACTTGGGATTTTGCATCAGACTTTAACTGCTCAGGGCTAAAGGAAAAGTCCTGTACAGCAGTGGCTTCCTGGTGTAAAAATAGCTGTGGAGACCATCGTGTGCTTGTTGGCCAAGGCAGAATCAGCTGGAGGAGATCTCTGTCTAACGCTGGTGCCACACCAGTAGTGATGAACTGAAGAACTATGAGTTTGCTATAAGCTCTCAACCAAGAGCTGTCATGGGAAACTTGGCATCCAGGTACGACAGTTACTGTCAGTGTGTAAGAGCATAAGAGAACAGATCAAGGTCCAAGTGCACACTTCCAGCTAGAAAAGAGTCTTACATAGTAAGCATAGGAGTCTTTCCTCCTGTAGCTAGGGAGGAATAACCCCTTGCATCAGTACAGGTGACACACTGACTGTCTGGAAAGCAGCTGCATGGAGAAGGATCTGGAAGAGCTGGTGGACATTTTCACCAAGACCCAGCAAGGTGCTCGAGTCAGCAGGAGGGCCAATGGTCTCCTGGGCTGCATTAAGAATAATGTGGCCAGCAGGTGGAGGGAAGCTTTCCTGACCATTTGGGTGGTCCTAGTGAAGCCACATCTGGAGTACGGGGTCTAGTTCTAGGCTCCCCAGTTCAAGAGAGACAAGTAACTAACTGCTGGAGTCCAGCAGAGACTCTAAACATGCTGAGGGGCCTGAAGCATTTATGTGAGGAGGAAAGGCTGAGAGACCTGGGGCTGTTTAGCCTGGAGAAGAGCAGACCTGGAAGTCATCTTAACAATACCTAAAGCATGAGGGTCAAGAGGATGGGGCTAGACTCTTCTCAGTGGTGCCCAGTGACAGAACAAGGGGCAACAGGTACAATCTGGAACCCAGGAGGTTCCATCTGAAGGTGTGGAGAAGCTTCTTTGGTGTGAGGGTGCTGGAACCCTGGAGCAGGCTGCTGAGAGAGGTTGTGGAGTCTCCTTCTCTGGAGAGATTCTGAAGCTACTTGGACATTGTGATCCTGGGTAAGCTGCTGTGGGTGACACTGCTTTAGCAGGGAGGTTGGTTTGGATGATCCCCAGAGGTCCCTTCGAACCCCCACCATTGTGGAATTCTGTCAAAGTGGTTAAGGCAAGGCAGAGTTAAGACAGATACTGTACAACTAAGCAACCTGCTGCAGCAGTACTGCTGCAGGCTGCTGGCAGTCCCAATCAGGGAGGGTGATCAATGAGTAAAAAGACACCAAGAACAGGAGAGAAGCAACCCATGCCATCGTGCAGATTAAAGGCATCAAAGGGTGAGAACAGGACTGAGTTACAAGCAAGCTCATATGATGCATAGCTGGACATATTTTATGGGCATTTAATGGTAAAGATGAAGCTGGAAAGATTCCAGACCACCGCTAATCTCTGCCAGGGCTTACAGGGCAAGAAGAGGGGGCAGAAGTACTGTGAGCAGCATTGTCTGTAAGGGAATATAGTCAAATTTGATGGGTAACTCGTGTCAGCTGCAGCGTGTTTGCTGTCTGTGTTCCTGTGGTCTTCTGTGGTGAGACCCTGAAAGGGGTTGCCCAGGGAGGTGGTGGAAGCCTCATCTATGGAGGTGTTTAAGGCCAGGCTGGATGAGGCTGTGAACAGCCTGATCTAGTGTGAGGTGTCCCTGCCTATGGCAGGGGGGGTTGGGACTAGCTGATCCTTGTGGTCCCTTCCAACCCTGACTGATTCTGTGATGCTATGATTCTATGAAATTCCTGAAGAACAACCGTGCTGTAACTGGTGGTTACAGGACAGTTCCCAGGGTGGGTGAGGTGGAACCATCCCATGCTCTTTACTCTGCTCTCGTCAGACCCCACCTGGAGACTTGTGTACTGTTCTGGAGCCCCTAGCACAGGAAGGACATGGAACTGTTGGAGCGGGTCCAGACGAGGCCAGGAAGATGCTGAGAGGGCTGCAGCAGCTCTGCTGTGAGGACAGGCTGAGAGAGTTGGGGCTCTGCAGCCTGAAGAGAAGGCTTCCAGGAGACCTTGGAGTGGCCTTCCAGGATCTGAAGGGGGCTACAGGAAGCCTGAGGAGGGACTATTGACTATTGGCATCCCCCGCCAGCGTAGGGGCCCCAAGCGGCGAGTCTCCAGCCCCACACTTCCCCACGCAGAGCCCGCCACGGCCACGGCGGGGAGGGTCGGGCCGCAGCCTCCGCCCGCCCCGGGGCAGGGCCAGGGCGGTGAGGCAGCAAGGGAGGGGGTGGCGCGGAGCCTTTTGGCGCCAACCCGCCGCCATGGAGCCGGAGCGGCTGAGGCGCCGGCTGGGCTCCGCGTTCCGCCTGCGCGGACTCATGCTGCGGGCGTGAGTAGAGCCGGGAGAGGGGCGGGAGGCGGCGGATCCGCCGGGACGAGCGGCCCAGCCTGGACCCTGCACCGGTACCCGCTCCGCCTGGCGCGGAGTGGGGGGTTGTGTGCCTCCCCCAGGGCCACCTCCTGCTTTCAGGGCTTATCCCGTGTTATGGGAGTTGGTCAGGGACCACCAGGGATTTGGTTCGCACCCCCGCATCGCTTCCTCGGGGATGTGGGGATGTGTTTCCCTCTTCCTCTCCTCCTCCACTGAGGCCTTTGGAGTTCTTTCGTCCCGCGCCTTGTTGTTTAGCTTACCTTGCCGCTGTGGGCCCCTTCTGTCCATCTTCAATTATGATGATGCTACCTGGAGCATCTCTGGGAGCAGGAAAGAGTGAGAGACCCGTGACTGCTGAGCCTGGAGAAGGGCAGACGCAAGGGATCTGATCAATGCTCAGCAAGAGCTAAAGGGTGACGGCACGAGAGTGGGACCAGACTCTTGGCAGTGGTGCCCAGTGACAGAACAAGGGGCAGTGGGCACAAACCGGAACCCAGGAGGTTCCATCTGGACAGGAGAAGCTTTGGTGTGAGGGTGGCAGAGCCCTGGAGCAGGCTGCCTAGAGAGGTTGTGGAGCTTCCCTCTCTGGAGAGCTTCTAAAGCCACCTGGACGTTGTGATCCTGGGCAAGCTGCTGTGGGTGACTCTGCTTTAGCAGAGGAGTCAGACTGGATAGTCTCCAGAGGTCCCTTCCAACACTCACCACTTTGTGATCCTGTGACCCGACCCTCTGCAGCATCTGCCGTGGCTTTAGGTAGCATCGAAAGCTGCCCTTGCCACTCCCCTTGATACCCTCTCTCATGATGTTGCTGAATGTTTTGTTGGATTTATATTTGGTCTGATTCTGTTCCTAACAACTTTGGGATCTCCTTCTGAGTTGCACTTGGCAGTTCTATATTCAACAACTCTTAGTAGAGACAGAAATAGTGTTTCCAAAGGTACATAATAACGTGTATTAGAGATTGCAAGGTCAGAGAAAAATGATTTTTGCTTGCAGTGGAAGGTGTCACGATTTATTAGAGTGCCTGGGGCTCCGTTGCTCATATTTTTCAAGTTCATGTGTTAATATTAGGTCCATTTTGTTTCTGGCATGGATGGGATGTGATTATTTTGAACAGTGTCCTGGCAATTTCATTAGTGAGGAGTCCAAGTTCAGAGCTCTTGACTCCCACAGTTAAATAAACGGAGACGTTTTGAAGGTCAGGCTGCTAACTAAAATGTCAGTCTTGATTGGCCAGCAGGTGACATTGGTAAGAAAATAGTTATTTTTTACTGGGAGGCTGGAGTGTAAGGATGAGGTGGGCTTTAAATTCTTGGTGCTATTTAAAATTAAACAAATTCCAATCTCAGAGACGCTGATAGAGTGGAGTGGGTCCTGCTGTTAAGGTGGTCATGGGCTGGAGCTGATGGTGTGTAAGGGAAGCACCAGGGGCTGTGTTTGCTCAATGTGCCTATTGGGGATTGGTCTGAAGGAGCCAGTGCACAAAGAATGGACAAGAGGCAGTAAGAAGAGACTGCAGCAGCAGAAATCCTCATTGTCCAGTTGTAGTCTCCCCTATTCAAGAGTGTCATTAAAAATGGATATGATCTACTGGAGAACCATGAAAATGATCCAGTTATGGGGTCGTTGGCACAAGAAAAACGTGAACCTGTTGGAGTGGGTCCAAAGTAGGCCACAAAAATGATCCAAGATCTGGAACACCTCTGCCATGAGGACAGTTTGAGAGAGTTGGGGTTAGGCCTGGAGAAGAAAAGGCTATGGGGAGACCTTCTGTTGGCCTTTCTGTGCTTAAAGAGGCTGATCAGAAAGCTGGGGACAGGCTTTTATTTATGCTGAAGGTGGTAAGACACTGGCCCAGGTTCCCAGGGAGATGGTAGATGCCCCATCTCTGGACCTGTTCCAGCTCAAGTTGGCCAGGCCTCTGAGCAACCTGCTCTAGTTGCAGATGTCCCTGCTGAACTGCAGGGGAGGTGGACTAGATGAATTTTAAAGGTCTCTTCCAACCCAAACTGTTCTGTGATTCCATGATTAGAGGCTTGGAAAATTTAATGTGGGAAAAAATGCAAAGGATTTGGGTTTATTGAGCCTTAAGAAGGGAAGACTCAAAAGGATATCATCCCAGTCTTCCTAAAGAGTGATTTTAGAGACCAGAAGTGTACTTTTATTTTCAAGGATGTAGTTACAGGGTATGAGGCAATGGGCACAAGGTTAAAATAAAATCTTCACTGCAAGAACAATTAAACTTTGCAGTAGATTAACTGTTGAAGTAGTGAAATCTTCCTCACAAGAAATACTCAGGACTTGGCTCAATGGATTCCTGGTTGGCTTAATTGTGTGATTGTAAGATGTTCTCTGCACCTGCCTTTTATTCTCAGTACTTTCAATCCTGATGATTTATTTTTCGTTAGCTAGTGTGGTACTAATTATTTCTACTCTTTTTCATCACAAATGCTTAGGGATTATGTGCACATCCACCCAGATTGCCACAGTTTGTATAAGCTCTATTAAATATTAATTGTTTTTTGAGTTGACTTTCTTCATTTGAATTAGGGATGCTCTGAAGTATCTCACTGAGGCTCTCCAGTCCATCAGTGAAGCAGAACTTGACAATGCAATCGAAAATGTCATTGATGCCGTTGAGAAACAGCGTTGTGAGTAAACAATTCCACTTTCTCAAGCTTGCTGGGTTTATTTTGCACTTTATTTAGACAAAGGCAAAGCTACTGGCAGCATATGCAGCAAGGTGTCACTCTAGTCTGCTGAGTTGATCAAGATAAATATGTTTGTTGACATTTTGTTTTGTTAAATGCTGGAGTTTGTGGTGTCAGCATAAAACAGTATAATTTTACCATTTAAATTGTGCTCATTCTGGCAGCCTGGTACCTTCTGACAGCCTGGTACCTTCTGACTTTTGCAAGAGGAATGAAATTTTTCAGTGCCAGTTGTGAAAAGCACCTAGCTGAGTTTGTATGGACATCTTTGGGTCTGAAACTTGCATTTTAAGTATTAAAATAAACTGAAGAAACAATGAGATATTAATTGAGTTGTTATTCAGGTCCAGAAAAGAGTTGGGGCTGTCGATAGCTATAGTCTGAGGAACCTAGCTGTGACCTCAGGAAAGAACCAGTTGCATCTCTGTTGAGAGATCACTAACCTCACATCCAAGTGGAGCAGAAGATGCAAGAGCTCCAGTATATTAACTTAAAAGAACTGTGGATAAAGGTTAACCATTACTTGGGTGTTCTCTGAAGCAGCAAAGCAGATGCTGATGTTCTGTTAATCCAACCTGATCTCATGACAGTAACATTGGGCAGAAGATACTGGTAACAGTTGGGACACTAGCATTGGAGAAATTCTGCCTGCTTGCTGTATGAGGATGCATCACTCTCCATATATTACTAGTTCCAAAAGTGCAGTCCAGAAAAATCCTGGAAAATGTGCATAGGTGGTCAAGAAGGTCAAAAGCATTCTGACCTGGACTAGAAATAGTGTGGCCACCAGGACCAGGTAAATGACTGTCCCCATGTTGTTGAGACACTGGCACAGGTTGCCCAGGGAGGTTGTGGCTGCTCCCTCCCTGGAGGTGTTGAAGGCCAGGTTGGATGAGGCCTTGAGTGAGCTGTGCTAGTGGGAGGTGTCCCTGCCTATGGCAGGGGGTTGGAACTGAATGATCTTTGAGGTTCCTTCCAACCTTAACCATTCTATGATTCCATGATTCTATGTTTTGGACACTGGTGAGGCCGCATCTTGAGTACTGGGTTTGGTTTTGGGCCCCTCACTCTGGATTGTGTCCAGACAAGGGCAGCTAAGCTGGTGAAGGACCTTGAACACAAGTCTTATGAGGAAGGTCTGAGGGAACTGAGGTTGCTTAGTCTTCAGAAGAGATTGCCAAGGGGAGACCTCCTTGCCCTCTACCTCAAAGGAGGGAGGTGGGGGTCAGTCTCTTCTCACATGGAACAAGTGATGGGACAAGAGGAAATGGCCTCAAGTTGTACCAAGGGAGGTTCAGGTTGGACATGAGGAAAAATTTCTTTATAGAAAGAGTGCTCAGGCATTGGAACAGATTGCCCAGGGTAATGGTGGAGGCATCATTCCTGGAGGCATTTAAAAGTCATGTGGATGTGGTGCTGAGGAACATGGTTTAGTGGTAGTAGCTTAGCAGTAGATTTTGAGCTATAGGTGAGCAGTTGGACTTAATGCTCTCAGTGGCCTCTTCCAACCTCTGCAGTTCTGTGATTTTATGACAGCAATCTCTGAGTTAACGTTCTGGAACAAAATTAACCTCTGGAATGTGAAAGCTCAGGTCTTACACATTTATAGTTTATTTGTCAGTGTATTTGCATAAATTGGAATTGTCTCATTCTCCATCTTTAGTGAATTAATAGTGGGCACAGGATGTGTGGGGGTTATTTTTACCTTGAGATGTGTCCTTCTGGTTAGAATGTTAAATTTTTCATTCTTTGCAATTTTCTTTTCAGTGTCATCCAATATGATTGAACAATCCATGGTGGAAGTAGCTGTCCAGGAATGTAGCCAAGCATCAGATGAAACTATGTACGGTGATGTTATTTTCTTTAAGGTTCAGAGGAGTTCAAACCCTTCTTTCTTCTGGGGAAATAAATGTCAGGTGTTTTCTGCAGTGCTACACATGCCATAATTGCTTTGTGCTTTTGTCTTCCTGCTCTTTAAAGGTTAGTAATGTTCCTTCATAGAGTAGTTGTTACTCATGGGTAAGCCTCCAGGTGATTCTAAATGTAAAGGCTGAGATTGGCCTGATGATTATTCGAAGAGTCATGGTTGATGGCTGGATGTCTAAGTGGTGTGTTCCTCTCTGGGTAGCATCTTTGTTAGCAACATGGATAGGGATGAAGGCACTTAGTTTGTCAGCAACACCAAGCTGTATGGTGTGGTCAATGTACTGGAGGGAAGCAATACCATCCAGAGGGACCTTGAGAGGTGGGCCAGTGCTAACCTCATGAAGTTCAGCAAAGTCCTGCACTTGGGCTGGGGCAGTCTCCAGCACAAATCCAAGCTAGGCAGAGAATGGATAGAGAGCAGTGTTCAGGAGAAGGACTTGGGGGGTGCTTGTTGATGAGAAGCTCAACGTGAGCCATCGATGTGTGCTAAGCTCAGAAGTCATCAGTATGCCAGGATGATTCCCAGCAGTGTGATCAGCAGAAGGCTTTGAGGGGACCTGATAGTAGCCTTCCAGTATCTGAAGGGGGCCTACAGGAAGGCTGGGGAGGGACTATTTACAAGGTCTTGTAACGACAGGACAAGGGGCAATGGGTTTAAACTGGCAGAGGGGAGATTGAAACTGGATGTTAGGAGGAAGTTGTTTGCAGTGAGGGTGGTGAGACACTGGCACAGGTTGCCCAGGGAGGTTGTGGCTGCTCCCTCCCTGGAGGTGTTGAAGGCCAGGTTGGATGAGGCCTTGAGTGAGCTGTGCTAGTGGGAGGTGTCCCTGCCTATGGCAGGGGGTTGGAACTGGCTGATCCTTGAGGTCCCTTCCAACCTTCCCATTCTATGATTTGAGGTTATTTTTGTGCCTTTCACCACGTATTTCTTTTCTGAAGGCAATGGGAAAATTTTCCCTCCACTATGTTTGTTTCTGCCTTTTTTTTTTTTTTTTCCTTGGATAGCTTGCTGAAAACCATGAATGATTTCCCCTCTCTGCTAACAAAGCAGAGACCAATTACTTGAGTTTCTGAGAACTCTGTGGCAATGATGAATGTTTCCTTCAGTGTTTATGTTGTGTTTTGACATCGTAATGCAAAGCATGAAAGTAAATAGTTTGCTTGGCATGACAGTTGGATATTGTGATCCCACAGCTTCTCAACACGAAGGAAATTTGGTTTATGCTTTTCTCCTTGTTGCTGGAAGCTTTGTCATGCAGATGGTTTGAGTGTGACTTTTCTGGGTGTTGCTTTCTATATTTCATGAGGGTTTTTTTTTCGTTTGCTCCAGAAGTGCAGAGAAATGTGAGTGCAGGTTCCTAAAGGAAAAAGCTCTGCAGATTGCAGAGCCAGCTTGTTCAGTTATATTGCAGAAAGCTTGAAGGCAAAACTTTGTAGGAAATGCACTCTGAAAGCCTAAGACATCAGTGTCTGATGGTTATCCTGTGCTTGCAAGCACAATAACAGATTCAACAAGGCCAGGTGTGACACAACTCCTGCACAGTTTGTTCCAACCCCACGAACGGTGAAGACTTGGTGTGGAGTGGCTGGAAACTGTCTTGTAGACAAAGACAACACCTGGGGGGTGTTGGTTGACAGCTGCCTGAAGATGAGCCAGTGTGTGCCCAGGTGACTAAGATGGTCAATGGCATCCTGGCCTGGATCAAAAATAGAGTGACTAACAGGACCAGAGAAGTGATTGTCCCCCTGTACTTCACACTGGTGAGGCCACATCTTAAATACTGGATTCATTTTTGGGACCCTTACTCTGAGGACATTGAGGTGCTAGAGCAGGTCTGGAGAAGGGCAACAAAGCTGTTGAAGGATCCAGAGAATAGGTTTTGTGAAGAGTAGTTGAGGAAACTGAGGAGGAAGTTCTTTAGGAGGAAGTTCTTTACAGTGAGAGTGGTGAGGCACTGGAACAGGTTGCCCAGGGAGGTTGTGGCTGCTCCCTCCCTGGAGGTGTTCAAGGCCAGGTTGGAGGAGGCCTTGAGTAACCTGTACTAGTGGGAGGTGTCCCTGCCTATGGCAGGGGGTTGGAACTGGATGATCCTTGAGGTCCCTTCCAACCTTACCATTCTATGATTCTATGAAACTGGGTTATTGAGCTTGGAGAAGAGTAGGCTGAGGGGAGATCTTCTGGCTCTCTACAACTCTCTGAAAAGAAGTTGGAGCCAGATAGGGATTGGTCTTTTCTCCCAAGTGACAAGTGATAGGATGAAAGGGAATAGTTGCATCAAGGGAGGTTTAGGTTGGATATTAGGAGAAGCTTCTTCGCTGAAAAGGTTCTTAACCACTGGAACAGGCTCCTGGGGAGGTGCTTGAATCCCCATCTCTGGAGGTGTTTACAAGCTTAACCTTACCATTCTATGATTCTATGATTCTCTTCAACCTGGAAAAGAGAAGGCTTCGAGGAGACTTTATAGTAGCCTTCCAGTATCTGAAGGGGCTACAGGAAGGCTGGGGAGGGACTGTTGACAAGGTCTTGCAATGCCAGGACAAGGGGCAATGGGTTTGAAATGGCAGAGGGAAGATTGAAACTGGATGTTAGGAGGAAGTTGTTTGCAGTGAGAGTGGTGAAACACTGGCACAGGTTGGCCAGGGAGGTTGTGGCTACTCCCTTCCTGGAGGTATTCAAGGCCAGATTGGATGAGGCCTTGAGTGACCTGTGCTAGTGGGAGATGTCCCTGCCTCTGGCCGGGGGTTGGAACTGGCTGATCCTTGAGGTCCCTTCCAACCTTACCATTCTATGATTCTAAGCTGCAGAGATGTGGTGCTGAGTGACAGAGTTTAGTGTAGGGTTAATGATTGAGCACAATCTTAGAGGTCTTTTCTAACCAAAACAATTTGGTGATTCTAAGCCATAGTGAAGGTTCATGGGAGAATTTTATCTACTCTTGATGAATTTGATTCATTTAGAGTGAGAGGGAAATTAGAGGCATCGGAGGAGCGAGCTGAACCAGTAAAGAGAATGGGAGGTACCACTTTGATTGGTAGTCTGAAGATGAGTACATGGCTGTTGTTTAAGACATTAACCCTTGCAAAGGTGTTCTGTGGTCAAAAGAGACAGCAGAGGCAGGTTGAGGAAGGAGATGTTCCCCTCCCTCATTTCTAAATGAGCTTCTGTAAAGTTACCTCTCGTGAATGAGAAGAGGTGGGGTGAGTGATGATGTTAATGGAGGTGATGGTGAAGAAAACAAGTATAAATGCATTCAGCATGTTTTGTTACTGTTCCATCCACTTCAGCTGATGCTGTAAACATGTTTTTTTATTTCAGAGAAAACGTTTTCAACATTATTGGAGCCTTTGATATCCCACGTTTTATTTACAACTCAGAGAGGAAGAAGTTCCTACCGTAAGTCTGATGTGTTTTAAGTCTCAACCACTTCTTACTTTAAGAAAAAAAAAAAAATCCTCTGTTTCTTAAGGGTTAAAAGTCTGTTTCCTAATCTTTTTCTCTTGTCTCATCTCAAGCCTGAGTGATAAAGTGAGACAATTTTATGTCTTAGTCTCTGAGGAGCTACTCAGACTCTGTGATAAATGCTGGCTCATAAATAAATGTGCCATTGGGATTCTCCTAGTCCTGTTGGATGAAACTGAATTGGAGACTTTTATCCCCTGTGGCCATGTCTTCTCTGCTGCCTGTGATGTTACAACTCTGAAACTCCAATATTTATCAGATAGTAAAATGTCCACCCATGTTTATGCCATCTAATGAATAAAAGAGACAGTAAGTCTAAGGACATTCTGTCATTAAATGTAGCTTTGAGGTTCATTTTTTCACATTTGTCTGGTTTTGGTTTTTTTTTTTTTTTATCAATTTAGTCTGTCTGTTGCATGTGTTGATTTTTTTTTTTTTTTTAAACTGCAGCTTGCAATTCCCTGAAGCCCTGGGGGATCTCTAAGGAGAGATATAGAAGCTATAAAGGGAAAATTAGGAACAACTCTTTGATTCTGGAGGTTGGAGAAAGGAACAAAGAATTGGAGGAATTGATTGTGAATATTTTGCTAGCCATGAGGCCATGCTGAGAGAGTTCATAGAATCATAGAATGGTAAGGTTGGAAGGGACCTCAAGGATCATCTAGTTCCAACCCCCTGCCATAGGCAGGGACACCTCCCACTAGAACAGGGCACTCAAGGCCTCATCCCACCAGGCCGTGAACAA
>VWZE01018798.1:42835-53681 GCA_013396675.1 Eubucco bourcierii
AGGGAGCAGCCACAGCCTCCCTGGGCAACCTGTGCCAGTGTCTCACCACCCTCACTGCAAACAACTTCCTCCTAACATCCAGTCTAAATCTCCCCTCTGCCAGTTCAAACCCATTGCCCCTTGTCCTGTCGTTACAAGACCTTGTCAATAGTCCTGCCCAGCCTTCCTGTAGGCCCCCTTCAGATCCTGGAAAGCCACTCCAAGGTCTCCTGGAAGCCTTCTATTCTGCAGGCTGAAGAGCCCAAACTCTCACAGCAGTCCTCACAGCAGAGCTGCTGCAGCCCTCTGATCATCTTGGTGGCCTCCTCTGGACCTGCTCCAACACTTCCATGTCCTTCCTGTGCTGAGGGCTCCAGAACTGCACCCAGGACTCCAGGTGGGGTCTGAGGAGAGCAGAGCAAAGGGGCAGAATCCCCTCCCTTGCCCTGCTGCCCACACTGCTCTTGCTGCAGCCCAGGACTCGGTTGGCTGTGTGGGTTGGGGTTGTTCAACCTGGAGAAGAGAAGGCTCTGGGATGACCTTCTGGTGGCCTTTCAGTACTTAAAGGGTCCCTATAAGGAAGATGAGGAGGGACTCTTTATCAGGCAGTGTAGTGAAGGAATGGGGGATGATGGTGTTAAACTCAGAGGGGAGATTCATACTAGAGACAAGGAAGAAATTGTTTGCACTGAAATTGGTGAGGCTTTGCCCCAGATTGCCCTGAAAGGTGGTAGATGCCTCACACCTTGGACCATTCTAGGTCAGGTTGTCTGGGGCTGTAAGCAACATGCTCTAGTTGCAGACAGCCCTGCTAACTGCAGTGGGGTTTGTACTAGATGACCTTGAAAGGTGTCATCCAACCCAAACCTGTCCTTCTATGATTCTGTCAGTCCAGCAAAAGCAATCTGTGAGTTTGCAGTAGGAATTTTGTTCCAGTCCCACCTTGTAGCTTTCCAGGCCATCAAAAGCTGAGAAACCCATGAAGACAGTCTGCTAACCAAGAGTAATCAAATACTCTTGTTCATGGCCATTCTCTGTGCAGTTCTGGAGCCCACTGTGTGCAGTTCTGGAGCCCTCAGCACAGGAAGGACATTGAAGTGTTGGAGTGGGTTCAGAGGAGGCCTCGAGGATGATCAGAGGGCTGGAGCAGCTCTGCTGTGAAGACAGACAGAGAGTTGGGGCTCTGCAGCCTGGAGAAGAGAAGGCTTCCAGGAGACCTTCTAGTAGCCTTCCAGTATCTGAAGGGGGCCTACAGGAAGGCTGGGGAGGGACTATTGACAAGGTCTTGCAATGCCAGGACAAGGGGCAATGGGTTTGAACTGGCAGAGGGAAGATTTAGACTGGATGTTAGGAGGAAGTTGTTTGCAGTGAGGGTGGTGAGAGATTGGCACAGGTTGCCCAGGGAGGTTGTGGATGCTCCCTCCTTGGAGGTGTTGAAGGCCAGGTTGGAGGAGGCCTTGAGTGAGCTGTGCTAGTGGGAGGTGTCCCTGCCTCTGGCAGGGGGTTGGAACTAGATGATCCTTGAGGTCCCTTCCAGCCTTACCATTCTATGATTCAATGATTCAAAAGTCATAACTGGTTTTTAGAGACCTGCTTCCTGCAGAGTCCCATTCAGGTGGGAAGATAAATGTTGAGGACTGTGAGTTAGGGGGAAATTAGATGGTTGTAGCCTTCAAAATGCAGAAACGGAGCATCCCCTGCAGAAATCTTCCTTGCTGAGTAAATAAATTACACAGTAGTGTTACAGCTTTTGCAGCCTTCTACAACTTTTAGATCAAGAAATAATTTTTAAATTTTTTTTTCAGTGGGGAATGTACCTTTTAAAATCTTGTGTTAAACTTCTTGCAGCCTTTCAATGACCAGCTTGCCTGTACCAAATTTATTTGGAACTGCCAGAGATAAAGCAGAGCTGTTTCGTGAGCGCTACTCCATCTTACAACAGGTCAGGAAGGGTTCTGCTTTGCTTAACAAAATGCATAAACAAAATGGTGGATTTTTATGATGTGTTGAGGTGCTTTTGTGAGCTACACTTTAAATAAAATCTGAATAAGGACAGGGTCTGTGCTAAGGTTTATCAATCTTCTCATCTGTCACCATGCAGCGTGATGGATTCATGTATTTCTGCATTGCAGCATCATGTCCCAAGAGGGGATTATGTATTTTTACCTGTTTCTTGCTCTTTTTCCTCCTGTTGTCTGGCTATGTGCTACATTTGATTATCATTGTTGAGTTAATGTAGACTCAAAGCCCTGAGAAGCTCTTTTTTCCAGGCTCCCTTTAAAGCATGGAAGTTCATTTCTGGTTTAGTTCATGGATTTGTTTTCCAGTTTTCAAAATTCCCAGTGACAGCCAGCCACCCCTTGTCACATCTTAGTAGCATCTACATTTTGTTTTGTGCTATGAGCAGCTTCAGAACAGGATTTCTCAACATGACTTGCTCAGCACCACTGAGACAGTAGCTGTGGATACTCACAGCTGCTGTAGGAGATGGCTCTTAACCAGGCTGTGGCATACAGCCAGAAAGAGTCACAGAATCACAGATTGGTAGGTGTTGGAAGGGACCTCTGGAGATTGTCCAGTCCAACCTCATTGCTAAATCAGAGTCACCCACAGCAGCTTGCCTTGATCCTTCACAATGTCCAGGTGGCTTTGGAATCTCTCTAGAAAAGTGAACCCCACAATCTCTGTGGGCAGCCTGCTCCAGGGCTGCAGCAACCTCACACTAATTAAGTTTCTCCTCATCTTCACATGGAACCTCCTCAGTTCCAGTTTGTGCCTGTTAACCCTTATCCTGTCAGTGGGCACCACCAACAAGACATCTCCATCCACTTGCCCCCACCCTTTAGCTCTTGCTGAGCATTGAAAAGATCCCCTCTTTGTCTGCTCTTCTTCAGGCTAAACAGCCCCAGGTATCTCAGCCTTTCCTCCTCACAGAGATGCTCCAGTCCCTCCAGAATCTGTGAGTCAGTCCCTTAGCACTTGTTGTCTGGTTGTCTCACAGAACAGGGTCACAGCCTTGTTCTTTCCTACTTCTGCTCACCCCACAATCAGCACACTTTTTCATCTGTGCCACCTTGGAGGTCCTTTGAACCTTGTGGTAGTTGTAGCCACAGGATAAGATAGCCTGGAGCAGCAACAGCTTTCTGTTTACAAGGGAATTTGCTACCACTAGGTGAATGTGTGCTGCAATTTGTGAACTTCTGCCCTGTAACACCAGTTAACTATTAACTGAAGAAGCTTTAGATAATAGAAGCAGTGATAAGGATTAGTGAAACCTGATGGAATTGGCACACACACACACACAAAACTTCAGGCTGAAGAAGAAAAGGCTCTGAAGAGACCTTATAGCAGACTTCCAGTACTTAGAGAGGGTCTGCAGGATAGCTAGGGAGGGACTTTATCAGGGGGTGTGGTAATATGATGAGGGATAATGATATCAAACTGAAGGAGGGTGGATTGAGATTAGAGAAAAGAAGAAATTCTTCATGGTGAGGGTGGTGAGGCACTGCCCAGAGAGGTTGTGGATGCCCCATCCCTGGAAGTGTTCAGGTTAGGTTTGAGGGTCTTGAGCAACCTGATGTCATTGAAGATGTCTCTGCTTACTGTAGAGATGGTGAAACTAGGTAATCTTTAAGGTGTCTTCCAATCCAAACCAATCTGTGATCCTGTGAAAATGGTTGATTTCTGTGAAGAGCAGCTGGAGCTGTCCATGAGGTCTGTCTTCTGAAGCTACCTTTTCCTGATCTATGTTGTGGTGTTGCACATCTTTGCCTGATGATTTCACACAGACTCTGTTGTGGAAGTTTCGTGTTTGGTTGTTGCTTTAAGACCTCTAGAGTGAAGCTTTGTGTCCCTACAGAGTGAGGACAGCTGATAGGAATTACTGTCTGTATTCCATGGGCTGGTACTGATGGATTTCTCCCAAGGGGAGGCTTTCAGACCTCAAGAAAAACAGTGACAGGAGTGAAAATTTCTACAGTACATTTTCTCCATGCTCTCTGCAATTTCTCTCTTTGTGTAATTTGCTCCTGTTACTTGAAAACCCAAAGTGCTGATGTAGAACAAGCCCTGTCACTAAGACAAACCTGCTCTTCTCCTTATAGTTAACATCTAATGCAGTTTAATTCCTCTTTCTCTCTCACCTCTTCCTTCCAGACAGTCAGAAATAACTTCTTTTAGAAGCATTAGAGGTGTTTTGAGTTACTTAGTTCTATTGTCCAGTATATTGATCATCTGTTTCTTGAAAGCAAATTCTTGTCAAAAGAACTGATTATGCTCCAGGAATTAGATGCTGCTGGATAAAAGAGAGTAAGAGAACTTTAAAAAAGAGTCTTTTGTAGGGTGGTTGTAATTAAGTGGCTTTTTGGTGGTGCTTATTTCTTTTTAAACTGAATTACTTCCATTTTGATTCCTGCAGAGAACTCACAGACATGAGTTGTTTACTCCCTCACCGATTGTTGCTCATCCTGATGACAGTAAGAGCAAATTCCAGGTAAAAAAAAAAAAATAATTGAAAAAATTATTATTTTTTTTTCCTCTCAAAGAGAACTGTGCTTGTATTCCACTTCAGTGCAGTGTTAGTTCTCCAGTCACCTCTGAATTTTACATCCAATGTGAGTAATTGATGAAATGAGTTCTTTTTGATTATTTTTAGCCTGTGTGTTGAAAATGCAGCTGTTTGGCTCAGATCTCCATGAGACAAATGTGGCTTCCTGAGATGGAAGGGCATTAACTCTTCAGTTCAGTACAGTTTGCTTCCCTCTGCTTGGAGATGTTTTCCCTGCTTCCTTATTTTCCTAAGCATTACATTTACAATCATTTTTGTAATTTCAAGTCTGTGCTGCTCTCATCTCAGCTTTTTCAGATTAATAGAATTATAGACTTGTGGAATGCTTTGGATTGGAAAAGGACTTTTCAGGGTCATCTAATCCAACCCCCTTGCAATTATCAGGGACCTCTGCAACTAAAGCAGGTTGCTCAGAGCCACAAACAACCTGACCTGGAATGGTTCCAGGGGTGGAGCATCTCCCATCTTTCTGGATAACCTGGGCCAGGGTTCTTACCAGCCTCAGTGTAAAAGGTATCTTTATTCTCTCTAGTCTGATTCTCACTCTTGGTTTAAACCCTCCAGCCCTTGTCCTGTCACTGGGCACCACCAACAAGACATCCCCATCTTTTTGCCCCCCCCACCCTTTATCTCTTGCTAAGCACTGAGGAGATCTCTCAAGTTACCCTTCTCCAGGCTAAACAGCCCCAGGTATCTCAGCCCTTAGCATCTTTGTAGCAAACAGTACCTGTCTCCCTTGAACTGGGTAGCCCAGAACTGGATACAATACTCCAGGCATGACCTCACTAGGGCAAAGTAGAGGAGAAG
Organism: Eubucco bourcierii; assembly: GCA_013396675.1. Lineage (NCBI taxonomy): Eukaryota > Metazoa > Chordata > Aves > Piciformes > Ramphastidae > Eubucco > Eubucco bourcierii. The sequence continues at coordinate 48,189 of VWZE01018798.1, forward strand.
GAAAACCTTCCTTGTTCTGCTGGCCACAGTCTCCTTAATACACCCCAGGAGATCCTTGGCTGTCTTAGCCATGAGCGTGTTCCTGGCTCATGGTGAACTTTTTGCCCACTAGCACTCCCCATGCAGCTGCTTTCCATCAAGTCAATCCCTCACCTGTATTGGTGCAGAGTTATTCCCCACCAGGTGCAGGACTCTGCATTTGTCCTTGTTGGACTTTATGAGGTTCCCCTCTGTCCAGCTGTGCAGCCTGTCCAGGTCTCACTGGATGGCAGCACAGCCTGATGAGTTGACAGCTGCACCTCCCAGTTTGTTATCACCTTTGTACTTCATAAGCATCTTTCTCCCTTGGCTGCTTTGTGTCCTCTGTGTCAGCAGTGTCTTGTGCATTGTTCATGCTGGTGCTGTAGAAGGAATTTCTCTCTTCACTGCAGCTTGATAGGCTAAGCCAAGCCTATCTCAAAACCACAGACAACACTCTCTGAGCTGTCACTCTGTACTGCTCTGAAGTTCTCTGCCATCCATCTAAGAATCCTTGATAAAAGTGATAGGTGTCACTGTATGTGTGCAGACCAGAGCAGAAAGTGCCACTTGTTCTTTTCCAGTTTTTGTCCAGTTATAAGCAACATAATGACAATAAACAACTTGCTAAGCAGTTCTTTAATACTCTTTTTAACAGCCATTACTGGAAACTCTTCCCTGAAGACATTCAGAATGTGTCCTTAATTTTTCTACTGAATTCTCTCATAGCTCGTTTGTGTACTTGTGTAAAAACATCTGTTCATGGGGCTTTGTCTCACTGCTTTAAAAAGAGGATAAATGGAGAGTTTGATTTAATTCTTACTTGATTTTTTTGTCTCCAGCTGAAAACAATAGAAACTCTCTTGGGCAATACAACTAAAGTGAAAGAAGTCATTGTGCTTGGAATGATAACTCAGCTTAAGGAGGTATGTTGCTTTTTATTGTGGAGTATCTAAGCCAGCATTCATTCAGTGTTATCATAGGCTAGACAATGAGACTTTAGCATCTCACCACTCTGTCATGACATGAAGGACATGGAACTGTTGGAGTGGGTCCAGAGGAGGACACCAAGATGATCAGAGGGCTGCAGCAGCTCTGCTATGAGGACAGGCTGAGAGAGTTGGGGCTCTTCAGCCTGGAAAAGAGAAGGCTTCCAGGAGACCTGATAGCAGCCTTCCAGTATCTGAAGGGGNTGTTAGGAGGAAGTTCTTTACAGTGAGGGTGGTGAGGCACTGGAACAGGTTGCCCAGGGAGGTTGTGGATGCTCCCTGCTTGGAGGTGTTGAAGGCCAGGTTGGAGGAGGCCTTGAGTGAGCTGTGCTAGTGGGAGGTGTCCCTGCCTCTGGCAGGGGGTTGGAACTAGATGATCCTTGAGGTCCCTTCCAGCCTTACCATTCTATGACTCTATGACATGTGAGTCAGTGCAGAGCTCCCATCAGCAGTGCAAGATCCATTCCTTAAGAAGAGACTTTCCCACAAGCATTTGGTGCTGGTGTGTGAGAGAAAATGTCTTTGTCTTCTCACTGCAGAATTTTTTTTAGTACAGTCACTAAGGTTGGAAGGGAACTTCAACATCATCAAGTCCATCCATAAACCCAGCACTTCCAAGTCCACCACTAAACCATGTCCCTCAGCACCACATTTACACAGCTTTTCAATCTGTGGGAATGGAGACTCCACACAGTCCTGGGCAGCCTGTTCCAGGCCTTGACAACCCTTTTGTGGAATGGATTTTTCATAATGTCCAACCTAAATCTCCTATTTCCTTGTCTGCTTCTGTTTTTCACTTGGAAGAAGAAAACAAACCCCACCTCAGTCATAGAATCATAGAATGGTAAGGTTGGAAGGGACCTCAAGGATCAGCCAGTTCCAGCCCCCTGCCATAGGCAGGGACACCTCCCACTAGCACAGGTCACTCAAGGCCTCATCCAACCTGGCCTTGAACACCTCCAGGGAGGGAGCAGCCACAACCTCCCTGGGCAACCTGTGCCAGTGTCTCACCACCCTCACTGCAAACAACTTCCTCCTAACATCCAGTCTAAATCTCCCCTCTGCCAGTTCAAACCCATTGCCCCTTGTCCTGGCATTACAAGACCTTGTCAATAGTCCCTCCCCAGCCTTCCTGTAGGTCCCCTTCATATCCTGGAAGGCTACTCTAAGGTCTCCTGGAAGCCTTCTCTTCTGCAGGCTGCAGAGCCCCAACTCTCTCAGTCTGTCCTCATAGCAGAGCTGCTGCAGCCCTCTGGGCATCTTTGTCAACCTCCTTTCAGGGAGTTGTAGAGAGCCAGAAGGTCTCCCTTCGACCTCCTCTTCTCCAGGCTCAACAGCCGAAGTTCCTTCAGCTGTTCCTCACAAGACCTGTGCTCTAGACCCTTCACCGACTTTGTTGCCCTTCTGTGGACACACTCCAGCACCTCAATGTCTTTCTTGGAGTGAGTGTCCCAAAACTAAATCCACTCTTCCATGTTCAGCCTCACCAGTGCTGAGTACAGGGGCACAACTGCTGCCTTGGTTCTGCTGGCCACACTATTGCTGATGCAGACCAGGATGCTGTTGGTCTTCTTGGCTGCCTGGGCATGTGCTGGTTCACGTTCTCTTTTTGTAATGCTTTATGTCAGCAACTAGAACCAGTTCCATTTTTCAGGCATGCCTCTTCTTGAAATGCTCAAGCTCTCAATGTCTGTGTTTGGACTTGCCACTACATTGCACTGAGATTGTTAAGAAGGGATGTGCCAGCAATCCAGACTGAAAACGGCTCAAAGGGAATGTGCTAAGATACATTGATGTCAATGGCCAGGGCTCTGCTGGCCACCAGAGGAGTGCCAGTGGCTCTTCATGCCCCCCTCTCCTTTCCCAAAAGGAAGAATGGAGAGAGATTGATGAGGTGGGAAAGAAACTCAACCAGTATGGATGGAAAGAACAATCCCATGGAATAGAGACACAAGCCAAGCTCCAAGCCTTGATGGCACCATTGGCACCACTGATGCTTGGGCAGGCACAGGGAAAGTCCCAGACTGGACTCAGCAGTAGATGGGAGATGGATTCTGGAACTGGATTCAGGAGCACATGGATTGAGATGGAAGGCAGAAGGGACAAAGTACTGGGACACCAGGCTTGATCCCTCATCAGGATCCTGAAGATGCCATCCATGGGATGCAATCCCTTGTTGGGCAGTTGAGTGCCACCTATCTTGTCTGCTCCTCCCTGCAGGTGCCACTTCTGTCTTTGTGCCTCCCCAAGGTGTGGCACAAGCTGTGGCAGTGCCCTTGGTGTGCAGAAGAGCAAGTCTCAGGCAGAGCCTTTGTACAGCCCAGCCCTTGGCAGGAACTCTCTCCCCATCAGCTTCTCCCTGCTAGAAGCAACCCCTGGCTGTGCAAACCTGCCCTGCCCTTCAGAAAGTGCCTCCTGAGCAGAGACTGAACTGAGAAGTCACAGCACTGACCAGAACCAGCTCTGTTCTAGCTCTAGCCAGGACAAGTGGCTACAAAGTACGTTGGTTTTGGTTCTCCCCCTGTATTCTAAGCTGTCAATATAGAAAAGTGCTAAATTATTTCCACATCCTGACTGATAGATGCTTCTGATTGAAGGATTAATCTGCTCAATTTACTAATTAATCCTGTTTTTTAGGGGAAGTTTTTCCTAGAAGACCCTACAGGAGTGGTCCAGCTAGACCTTAGTAAAGCCATATCCTTTTCCTGTGGTCTAAAAGGAGACCTGGAGAAATTGAAATGAAAGGATAAATTGATGATAAAAACAACATATTGAGAATTACAGCTCTGCCTTTTTCCTTCTTTTTGAGTGACTTGGTTGCTAAAGTAGTTTCACAGAGACCTGTGGGCCAAGGTTAATATTCCTCCTAATGGAAGTGGAGCTTTGTTCCTCTTTATGAACTTAGCTGCTCTGCTCCCAGTTAATTACCTGTCTCTTAAGGCAGGCTGTGAACTTTCAGTAGTGTCCAAATATATGACACCATTGGAAAGCCAGCTTTATCTAGAGAACTCATTTAAGAATCCTGATCTAAGGAAAAGATCTTTCTTAACCTTTCCTCACCAGTTCCACAATGGTTTATACACTGAATCATGCTTTGTTTTGGCAGAAGGTAAGGCAAGACTGTTTTTCTTAGCTTGTAATAAGTTCCTCTGTTCTTGGCTGTTGCTGCAGTTACATGTCTGCCAGATGTGGCTGAACAGGCAAGTCTCATGTTGATGGGGCTTGACCATAAGCTCAGTTTGTGAGAGATTTTTGGCTGTAAACCTTTGCTGTTTCCTTGTGGGCTCTGGAGGGAGAGAAGGGTTAACAGAGCTCTGCCAAATTGGTTAGGTTTCAGTGATGATGGTGAGGTGTGAGCTTCTGTGACAGCTTTGTTATCCTGGCTCCAACATGCTTGGAGGAGATAGGAGTAGATTAAGGAGACACACTGGAGACCTCTCCCTGCTAACAAGTGATAAGAGAGGAGGAAATGGCCTCAGGTTATGCCAGGGGAGGTTTAGGTTGGATATTAGAAGAAACTTCTTGACTGAAAGGGTTCTCTAGCACTGGAGCAGGCTGCCTAGGGAGGTTATTGAAAACACATCCCAAAAGGTGTTTAAAAGCTGCAGAGATGTGGTGCTGAGGTCCATGGTTTAGAGTTAGGTTAGAGTTAGGTCCATGGTTTAGAGTTAGGTCCATGGTGCTGAGGTCCATGGTTTAGTTAGGTCCATGATGTCTAACTCTGAGCTCCAGAGTTAGAGAATGGTTGGACTTGACGATCTTAAAGGTTTTTTTTCAAGCTAAATGATTCTGTGATTCTGCAAACCAAACAGTATGATGCAACAGTCTGGAAATGCTGCTTTCTGTTGGCAAAGCTCTGATCCTTCAGAGAATTTAATGAGGCTTCTCATAAAGATGATGGAAGAGCTTGCAGTTTTGGGGCCTTGTTTTAGCAAAAATAATGGACATTTCTGTGTATGGAATGTTACCCTGTGCAATACACTTAACTCCCAAGCTGCTTTCTAGAGTCACAGAATCATACAGAGTCACAGACCAGAGCCCAATGGCAGCTATATGATTGATCATAGATCATAAAAGCTTCTAAGGGACTTGAGAAAAGAATTTTAGGAACCAAAATACCTTGGCTGGAACTTGCCAGGTGAAGAAGGGAATTTGAGAGGACATTTAGTATCTGGAGCAGGATGACTGCAAGAACAACCAAAGGAATTGAAGTAATTTGGGAATCAAATAGGACATCATAGAATGGTTTGGTTTGGAAGGGACCTTAGATATCATCTAGTTTCAGCCTAGTGGAGTGGACAGGGACACCTTCCACTATACCAGGTTGCTCAAAGCTCCATACATAGTGTGCTTTATGTTTATAGTTCATAGAATCATAGAATGGTAAGGTTGGAAGGGACCTCAAGGATCATCTAATTCCAACCCCCTGCCATAGGCAGGGACACCTCCCACTAGTACAGCTCACTCAAGGCCTCATCCAACCTGG
>VWZE01018798.1:56971-75405 GCA_013396675.1 Eubucco bourcierii
CCTGGAGTTGTGCTTGGGATTGTGCCTACCCAGGTACAGGACCTTACACTTGACCTTGTTGAATGTTCTGAGGTTGGCCTGGGCACAGCTCTGCAGCCTGTCCAGGTCCCTCTGGATGGATCCCTGCCCTCTAGCAAGTCGACTGTGCCACACAGCTTGGTGCCATCTGCACACTTGCTGAGGCTGCACTGATTCCTCTGTCCATGGCACTGACAAAGATGTTAACCAGCACTGGTGCCAGCACTGACCCCTGAGGGACACCACTTGGCACTGGTCTCCAGGTGGACATTGTGCCCTTGATCACCACTCTCTGTGTGCTACCATCCAGCCAGTTCCTTACCCAGCAGTGCTCCACACATCCAGTCCATGTTTTTCTAATTTGGTGACCAGGATGCCATGTGGGACAGAGTCAAATGCCTCACTCAGGTCCATGTAGATGATGTCAGCTGCCCTTCCCTTGTGCACTGTTGCTGTGACTTCATCGTAAAAAGTCTCCAAATTTGTCAGGCTTAGTGTCTCACAACCCTCCACTAAAAAAATATCTTTGCTGTATGTAGTCTAAACCTCCCCCTTTCTAAGTGAGAACTTCTTTGTCTCTCAACCTTCTTTCAAAGAGCTTGTGCTATTGGCCTTGGCCCTCAGCAGCCTGGATGGGTGGACCTGATGAGTGCAGCAAGCAGTCTGATGTCCTGCTGGGGTTCTTGGTCCCAAGCTGTGGCTGTGTGCCTTGCTTGGCATGGGCTTTGCAGTCTGATCCCATAGTGACATAGTTCAGGGAATACCTCAGCAGAAAGCTAACTGCCTTTGTTGGAGACTTAGTTTTAAACTGGATTAGCTTTGTGAACTCCACAACATGTGGTCTCTTACAAGAGCATCCCTGTCAGGCAGGGGAAGCTGGGCAGTGGAGAAATGACAGCAAAACAGTGGCTTCATTGAGTTGTTTTGAATGGAAGTGACCTCTCAGGTCATCAAGTCCAACTGTTAGCCCAGTACTGCCAAGTCTACCACTAAACCATGTCCTTTAGCACCACATCTACATGGGTTTTCAGTCCCTCCACAGATGGAAACTCCACCACTGCCCTGGCCATCCTGCCCCAGGATTTGACAGCTCTTTTGAGGAAGAAATTGTTCCTAATGTCCAAAACTTTTCCTAATGTCCTACTATCTGTGAGCACTTTTTTAAAAGTACACTTTAAAAAAAAAAACAAAAACACACAACAAAAAAACCTCCAACAAACAAACAAACAAAAACCAAACAAACCAGGCAACAATTCTCTGCTGTTGGCAATGCTCTGAGCAGTTTTGGTGAACTTCCATTTTAAGCAAGTTGGAATAAGCTCAACTGTTGCACTTCTTGGGTAGAATCCCACTGAACTCAAGCCCAAAGCCAGCAAAGCTTCATGCTAATGTCAGAGGCAGCTATTTGCAACTCTTGGTTGCTATTACATTTCTTTTGGATCACCCTCCAACAGTTTTAAGTGTTGCACTGTAGAATATCTTTGCAACCTGATACTTTAGGACCAGGGAATTGATTGTACTCAGCACTGGTGAGGTCACACTTCAAGTACTGTGCTCAGTTTTGAGACCCTCACTCCAAGAAGGACATTGAGGTGCTGAAGCAGGTCCAGAGAAGGGCAATAAAGCTGGTGAAGGATCTGGAGAGAAGGTCTGATGAGGAGCAGCTGAGGAAATTGGGGTTGTTGAGCCTGGAGAAAAGGAGGCTGAGGGGAGACCTTCTGGCTCTCTAAAATCCCCAGAAAGAAGGTTGGAACAACGTGGGGGTTGGTCTCTTCTCTCAGGTAACAAGAGACAGAATGAGACAAAGTGGCCTCAAGTTGTACCAGGAGAGGTTTAGGTTGGATATAAGAAGAGACTTCTTCATTGAAAGAGTTCTGAAACACTGAATCAAGCTTCCCAGAGAGGTGGTTGAATCCCCATGCCTGAAGGTATTTAAAAGCTGTGTAGAAGTGGTGCTGAGTGATACAATTTAGCACCAGCATTGGTAGACTTAGATAATGTTTGAACAGAATGATCTGAAAGGTCTTTTCCAACCAAAACTGATTCTGTGATTCCTTTTCACAAATCACTCAGTACTAAAGTTGTTTTGGACAGCTGCCATTTTTCTGTGCTGCATCAAGAATGTTTCTCTTCCTTGTGGAAGTTCTTCCTAGGCTTAAAGAAAACCTCTTATTTCATCAGAGATCAGCAGTTCCTCCAGTGCTTTCTGGTTCTACTCTTAAAATATGAACTGTTTCTTCCACACATCATTACATTTGCAATGTTGACAACATTTGGATAGCAAGCATCTGTGAGATCTGTGAATTACTTCTTTGTGTTCCAGAACAGCTTTGGAACAGCTTGTTCTGTCTGTCTTAGGTAGAATGAAAGCCTCAGAGGCTGCATGCTTTAAAAACAGGCAACATAAAAGTAAGGGTAGGAAATGGCAACTCACCTAAAGAAAACTGCATACAAATACTGTCAAGGGTCAAGGCTGGGCTGGCCACCAGTCAAGTGACAGAGGCTCTCTCTGAACCCCTCTGCCTGTCCAAAGGGAAGAGAAGGGAAAGAAGGGAGAGAGACTGATTAGGCTAGGAAATAAACTAAACCATCTGGGATGGAAAGAAGAGCAATCCCATGGAACAGAGACAGAGGCACAAACCAAGAGCCAACTCAAGCCCTGATGGCAGTGATGGCACCATTGGCACCACTGGTGCTGGGGGCAGGCACTGGGCAAGTCCCAGACTGGACTCACCAGCAGATGGGAACCAGGTTCAGGAGCTGGATTCTGGAATTGGATTCACGAACATGTGGATTGGGATGGAAGGCAGAAGGGACAGAATCCTGCTGAGACATCAGCCAGGGAAGAAGAGGCTTGGCCCTGGGGATCTCAACTTGATCCTGAAGATGCCATTCATGAGATCCAGTCCCCTGTTGGGCAGTTGAGGGTCACCTGTCCTGTCTGTTCCTTCCTGCAGGTGGCACCTATGACTTCCTGCCCTCAAAGGTGGGGCACAAGCCGTGGCAATGCCCTTGATCTGCAGAGGGTCAAGTCTCTGACAGAGCCTTTCTGCAGCCCAGCCCTTAGCAGAAGCTCTCCTCATCAGCTTCTCCTGCCAGAAGCAGCTCCTGGCTGTGCAAACCTGCCCTAAACTTCATTAAGTGCCTCAGTGACCAGAGCTTGAGCTGAGAAGTCACAGCACTGACCAGAACTAGTTCTGTTCTAGCCCAAACTAGGACAATGCCTCATCCAGAAGTTACAAAACCAGTTTATGTTGATCAAAGTTGACAAGATCCTTGAAGCAAACAGAACTGGACCTAAGATGTCTTATAGTGAAGTAATAAAGGGCCTTTAGTCAGTGAGGTTAATATTCTGCACTCACCTGGCAAAGCTGCAAACATTGCATTTGCTATTTTGAGACCTTTTTTAACAGGCAATTAATAAGCCTCATAATTATAGACTAAAAATAATAGCTGAGTGGCTCAGCAAGGATAAAACATTGATGAGCCATTTCTCTGCTATAAACAATTCTGTCCTATTTACCAACTGGATTGAAAAATAGCAAAGCAGATCCAAGTCTGCTACTGCCTGTTAGGAAAACGGAGAGTAACAGGAGATGTGAGATGAATTCCTGAGTAGATGGTTTCTTTTTATTTTTTTTTTTATTGTGAAGATGGGAATTGGGTTTCTTTTTTTAACTCTTTGCTCTAAAGAATGTGCTTCTGTGTGATTAGTGATATGGCCTTTAGTAACAAGGCCAAGTGTAAGGTCCTGCACCTGGGTAGGCACAATCCCAAGCACAAATCCAGGCTGGGTGGGGAATGGCTGGAGAGCAGCCCTGAGGAAAAGGACCTTGGAGTCTGGGTTGATGAAAAGCTCAACATGAGCCTGCAGTGTGCACATGCAGCCCAGACAGCAACCGAGTCCTAGGCTGCATCAAGAGCAGCGTGGCCAGCAGGGCAAGGGAGGGGATTCTGCCACTTTACTCTGCTCTTGTCAGACCCCACCTGGAGTACTGTGTGCAGTTCTGGAGCCCTCAGCACAGGAAGGACATGAAAGTGTTGGAGCTGGTCCAGAGGAGGCCACAAAGATGCTCAGAGGGCTGCAGCAGCTCTGCTGTGAGGGCAGGCTGAGAGAGTTGGGGCTCTGCAGCCTGGAGAAGAGAAGGCTTTGAGGGGACCTGATAGTAGCCTTCCAGTATCTGAAGGGGGCCTACAGGAAGGCTGGGGAAGGATTATTTACAAGGTCCTGCAATGACAGGACAAGGGGCAATGGGCTTAAACTGGCAGAGGGGAGATTTAGACTGGATGTTAGGAGGAAGTTCTTTACAGTGAGGGTGGTGAGGCACTGGCACAGGTTGCCCAGGGAGGTCGTGGATGCTCCCTCCCTGGATGTGTTCAAGGCCAGATTGGATGAGGCCTTGAGTGACCTGTACTAGTGGAGGTGTCCCTGCCTATGGCAGGGGGTTGGAACTAGATGATCTTTGAGGTCCCTTCCAACCTTACCATTCTATGATTCTATGAGGAGGATTCATTGGGTTCTTAAAACCATAGTTTAGTGGGCGTGGTGTTAATGATCTTCTAGGCCTTTTCCAGCTGTAATGATTCCATGAAAACACTCAGGCAGTTCCAGTTATTGATGCTTTATAATGCCAAGGAGTGAATTAAATGTTGGTAAAGCCCTTGGACTAGAATGATGCATGGAGGGTGATAGTAATCCATTGCCACCTACCTGCTATTTTTCTCTTTAAGCAAAGAGTGTGGTTTTAAATGGTGTTACTGATTATAATTGTACTTTGTGTCATTATATGACAGGGTCAGTGGTTAGCTGGATGCACACACACACACAGTGTTGTTGGAACTGGGCCTGTAAATAACAGAGGGTTCCTTGAAGTGACATTTGTACCTTGCCCTCATAATTTTTAAGTTAACAAAAGCCTGTGTCAGGAAAATCCTTCAAGTGTATTAACAGCAGCAGAGCCTGAAGTGCTGCTTCAGGGAATGGGCTGGGGAGGGGAAAACTGAAACTTTCTGAAGTTAATGGATGGACTGACAGAGAAACTCTTGTTTTCCCAGGTTATTCCTCTGAACCTCCAACCTGTTTTTTCTTTTGTGGAAATTTTTCCTCTGCACCATATGGAAAAAGCCAAATTCAGTCACTGAAAGGTAGGGAAGGAAGTCTTTTGAGTACAGTCAGGCCTGTACCTCAAATGAATGTGATGATGGCAAAACAAATTAAGAGAGCAGGAAAAAAAATCCTTTGTTTTCTAAGTTGACACATTTTTTTTAATGCACTGAAGTCTATATCATGTCCAACCAGGTGTTATATTCTTTTTTCCTTGACTCCAGGTTCTCTGAAGGCTCTTGCAGATATAATCTGTGAATATCCCAGTATCCATAAAAGGTAAACTCTGCTATGAAAAAAAGGAAAAGTGTTTATTTTGTGAAACCTTAGCTTTAATTACTTTAAGAACCCAACAGATGCTCTGTGTTCTCATTGTTGTGAGCCACCTATGATCAGACAGCAGCTGCTCCTGTCACAGGCCTTTGTGTTTGTTTTGGGAGCAGCATAGTGTTTTGAGTTTTATCTAAAGCAGCCTGCTCTTGGAAGCTGCTGTGAGCAAGCAAGGGTGAAACTGCCTCTTCCTGTATTCCATATGGATTAGACACAGCCCATAAGTTCCCATGAGTGCTATTTGGGTGAGCCCTTTTCCCCTACAATTCCCTTGAAATCAACAGAGTGCTGCTTTGCAAGCTGGTGTTGAAGTCAGTGTTACACCTTAATTGCTGGGTTCACTTGTGGGCTACTCACTCCAAGAAGGGCATTGAGGTGCTGCAGCATGTCCAGAGAAGGGTAATGAAGCTGGTAAAGGGTCTGGAGAACAGGGTTGGGGAGGAGCAGCTAAGGGGAACTGGAGTTGTTGAGACTGGAGAAAGGGAGGTTGAGGAGAGACCTTACTGATCACTACAACTCCTTGAGAGGAGGTTGAAATGAGGTGGGGGTTGGTCTTTTCTCCCGTGAGGCAAGTGACAGGACAAGAGGAAACAGCCTCAGGTTGCACCATTGGAAGTTTATGTCGTGCATTAGGAACAGTTCTCTGAAAGGGTTGTCTACTCCTGGCACAGGCTGTCCAGGGAAGTGATTGAATCCCCATCCCTGAAGGTATTTAAAAGCTGTGTATATGTGGTGCTGAGGGACATGGGTGGCAGTGAACTTCATAGTGTTGGGCTGATGGTTGGACTTGATGATCATATAATTTTTTTCCCAGCCAATTCTATGATTCTCTGCTGCTATGAGCACCTACAGGCCTTCTGTACCAGCCCCAGGTGATGTCACCTCAAACACTACCTGCTGCCTACATGCAAATATCTCATTTCTATCTCTCCCATTCTCTGCAGTTTGAGAACTAGCCAAAGGCAAACCATCCTGCAAAGGAATCTTTTGTTTATCCTTTCTTGTGTCCTTGCTCTGTGGGAGCCCATTCCAGACCTGGAGAACTAAATCCCTTTGAGAGAGATTTAAATATACAAAGGAAAGTAGAACCCATGAAGGCAGCCAGGCTTATCCTTTCTGACTTCTGATCCTGGAATTTGTAACAGGAGCTGCTCAGTAGAGCTAGTTCCTCAAAAGGGCCCCAAAACAGGAATGGCCACAGCCTGCAGCTCTTGAGCTCTGTGAGATGTGAGTGAGTCTATTTCCTGTACTGATCCTCCATCCTGTATCCTGGTGGAGTCTCTTGGTGTGCCCCTTCTCGGTTATCTGGGATCCCTTTATGGGATCCTGGAGCCCATTGTCAATAAGTACCTAGCCAGGCTTTCTCCCCCTCTACTCTGCTCTGGTGAGACCCCACCTGGATACTGTGTCCAGTTCTGGTGGCCTCAGCATGAGAAGGACAAGGAACTGCTGGAGCAGGTCCAGAGGAGGCCACAAAGATGATCAGAAGGCTGGAGCACCTTTCTGTGGCTGAGAGAGTTGGGGCTGTTCAGCCTGGAGAAGAGGAGGCTCAGAGGAGACCTTAGAGCAGCCTTTCAGTACTTGAAAGGAGCCTACAAGAAAGCTGGGGAGGGACTTTTTTACAATGTAAATGATAGGACTAGGGGCAATGGATTGAAGCTGGAGGAGAGGAGATTTAGATTGGATATTAAGAAGAAATTCTTTCCAGTGAGGGTGGTGAGGCACTGGCACAGGTTGCCCAGGGAGATTGTGGCTGCTCCCTCCCTGCTGGTGTTCAAGGCTGGGTTGGATGAAACCCATAGCAACCTGGTCTAGTAGGAAGTGTCCCTGCCCATGGAAAGGAGGTTGGAGCTAGATGATCTTTGAGGTCTCTTCCAACACAAACCATTCTCTGAATCTCCTTTCCCACAGTCAATCATTTTTCATGGTGAGGATTTTTTATGGTTTCCTCCACTTGAGGGACGAGTGGGTATGTATCTTACACCTTAGCTTTGATTTCCATGGTGCTTAAGGCTGCTAAGAGCCATCAGCTCTGCTCCAGAGCAGGTTATTTACAAGGGATCTGTGAAGTAAGGGCTGTTTAGACACTTCTAGGAGATAAAAGTTATACCTTGACCTTTTTTTACAGTAGTCGATTTGTGTTCGTTCCTGGCCCTGAAGACCCCGGTCCTGGTTCTGTTTTACCAAGGTCAGCTTGCTTCATTTTCTTCAGTTTCAGAATTTTGACTTCAATAGTTAAAGCAAGGCTTGCTGGGTTAACATCTGTTGCTGTTTATTTTAGACCTCCCCTGGCTGAAAATATTACAGAGGAATTCAGACAGCTGGTGCCATTTTCAGTTTTCACCACAAACCCTTGCAGGTAAGGTGGAACTTGCTGCTCTTTGTCATGTTGGTTTTGTTCCACTGAATGACTCATCTGCAGGTGTAATTTTCCAGATTTACAAAATCTGGCAAATAGCTGGGCTGAAATGCTTTGAATTTTTAGAGTTCCTCACTTGTATTAGTTGTTAATTAGCTTTAAGTTCATTAATACTACATACACAGTATCACAGTATCACCAAGGTTGGAAGAGATCTCAAAGCTCATCAAGTCCAACCCATTACCACAGACCTCAAGACTAGACCATGGCACCAAGTGCCACATCCAAACCCCCCCTACAAGTGGGTCAGGCTGAGAGAGCTGTGATTGTTCAGCCTGGAGAAGAGAAGGCTCCAGGGAGACTTTCTTGTAGGCTTGCAGTACTTAAAAAGAGACTGAGAAGAAAGCTGGGGACAGATTTTTTAGCAAGGCCTGTTGTGGCAGGTCAGAGGGTGGTTTAAACTAAAAGAGGGAGAATCAGGCTGAAGAGAAGGAAGACATTTTTTACAGTGAGGGTGTGAAACCCTGGTCCAGGTTGCCCAGAGAAGTGGTAGATGCCCCATCCCTGGAACCATTCCAGGTCAGGTTGTCTGGGGCTTAGAGCAATTTGCTCTAGTTGCAGATGTCCCTGCTGACTGCAGGGAGTTGGACTAGATGACCTTGAAAGGTTCCTTGCAACCCAAACCAGTCTGGGATTCTATGATTCTGTGAATAAAGAAATAAATTGATGATGAGAGAAGCAGTGCTAAAAGTTGGATAGGTAATACCAAAAGCATCCTGGGGTTTTTTTTTTGTGAACCTGGAGAGAATGAAGGTAAAGATGAGAAATGATTACTGTTTTAATTGAAATGTGCTTTTTCATTTTGCTCCATTAGAAGGAGATCATTTTCATAATGCTTCCTCCTATCTTTTAGTTTCCTCTCCATTTATTCAATTTCATTCATGTTTTCCATCTAGGATTCAATATTGCACCCAGGAAATAATCATCTTTCGTGAAGATTTGGTAAACAAAATGTGCAGAAACTGCATCCGCTCCCCTAGCAGCAGCATGGACATTCCCAGCCATGTGAGTGAGCTGTGCTCAGCACTCCTTGCCAAGATCTTCTTGGCATTTAGGCTGCTTTACTCTGCATTGTCACAACATATTGCAGGAGGAACCAAAAATGGGTTGTAAGAAGGATGTGTACATTTAGTATTCAATAAGCACCAGCAACAAAGCTGAAGAGTCTCAGGCACAAGTCTTATGAGGAGCAGTTGAAGGAGCTGGAGAAAGTGAGGCTGAGGGGAGACCTTCTGGATCTCTACAATTCCCTGAAAGGAGATTGTACTCAGCACTAATGAGGCCACAGGATGAGTGCAGTTTGGGTTCACTCACTACAAGGACATTGAGGGGCTTGGAGGAGCTCCAGAGTAGTGTAATGAAGCTGGTGAAAGGTCTAGAAAACAGGTCTGGTGAGGAGTAGCTGAAGGACCTGGATTTGTTTAGTCTGGAGGAAAGGAGGATGAAGTGAGACCTCCTTACCCTCCACAACTCCTTGAAAGGAGGTTGGAGCCAGGTGGGTTCCACCTCTTTTACCAAGGAACAAGTGATAGGACAAGGCAAATGGCCTCAGGGTTCACTAGGGGAGGGTTTGGTTGGACACTAGGAACAATTTCTTCCCCAAAAGGTTTGTCAAGGCCTGGAACAGGCTGCCCAGGACAGTGCTGGAGTTCTCATCCCTGGAGGAATTTCAAAGCCATGTAGATGTGGTGTTGAGGGACGTGGTTTAGCAGTAGGCTTGGCAGTGCTGTATTAACAGTTGGACTTGATCTTGGAGGTGTTTTCCAACCTTAATGATCCTAAGACTCTCCTCTTCTATTTATACCTTCATTTCCATCTTGACAGGAAAATAACTGAAACCATGGTACTGAACATAACTCTGCAGCCTGGAGAAGAGAAGGCTTCCAAGAGTCCTTATAGTAGCCTTCCAGTATCTGAAGGGGGCCTACAGGAAGACTGGGGAGGGATTATTTACAAGGTCTTGCAATGACAGGACAAGGGCCAGTGGGTTTAAACTGGCAGAGAGGAGATTGAAACTGGATGCTAGGAGGAAGTTGTTTGCAGTGAGGGTGGTGAGACACTGGCACAGGTTGCCCAGGGAGGTTGTGGCTGCTCGCTCCCTGGAGGTGTTCAAGACCAGGTTGGATGAGGCCTTGAGTGAGCTGTGCTAGTGGGAGGTGTCCCTGCCTATGGCAGGGGGTTGGAACTAGAGGATCTTTGAGGTCCCTTCCAACCTAAACCATTCTATGAATCATAGAATCAGTAAGGATTGGAAGGGACCACAAGGGTCCTCTAGTTCCAACTCCCCTGCCGTGGGTTGCATTAGAGCAGGCTGTGTGCAGCCTTATCCAACCTGGCCTTAAATACCTCCAGGGATGAGGCTTCCACCACCTCCCTGGGCAACACCTTCCAGGGTCTCACCACCCTCATGCTGAAGAACTTGTTCCTAACATCCAGTCTGAATCTACCCATTTCTAGGAAGATCTTTAATTTAAGGATTATGAAGCACTGGAGCAGGCTGTCCAGAGAGTTTCTGGAGTCTCCATCTCAGGAGATCCTCAAAACCCACCTGGATATGTTTGTGACCTTCTCTGGGTGAACCTGCTTTGGCATGGAGGGTTGGCCTCAACGACTTCCAGAAGTCTCTTCCAACCCCTACCAGTCTGCGATTCTGTGTTTCGTGGCATCGAGTCATTGTGGCTGTCCCACCACAGGTGCTCTTGAACACAGAACTTCACAGCAGCTGCTTCTTGGTGTGTGTGCAGCAGCAGTGAATGTCATTCCAAGAAATATTGATTCCTAAAGGCAAAGTTTCAGACAAATGGCTCTATTTTTTTCCCCCAAAGCAGTGATCAATTAACGAGCGACATTTGCAGTAAAGCAGCACGTCACTTTTCCCAAAGGTCACCTGCTGCTTTTGCCTCCTCCCTTGAAATCTTAATCCTGCTTTTGATACGTGGCCACAGCTCTCTGAGTTATGGTTCTAGTTAATGAATCCACAGCAGGAGCTGATGGGACTTACTGATATAATTGAATGAGAAAGATGCAGGCAGAACTGGCTTATTGCAGTGATGGATTGAGTCTGTTTACTTTATAGAGGGCTTGTTTGTTTGTTTGTTTAATTTACTTAGGGACTTCTTTTAGAGCTCTTTCTTCCTTCACTCCATCAACATAGTGCTCAGTTTCTTTGTGAACACAGGGAACCCACAGGGGACACTGATGCACCTTGGTTTTGTTGTGCACATCTGCACGTGTGTGTGTGTGTACATTACAAGCCATCAGTGGAGGAAGAGCATAGAAACAAAGAATTGTTTTGGTTGGAAAAGACCTTTAAAATAACTGAGTCCAATAATTATCTAAGGCTACCAAGGCTGGTGCTCAACCATGTCCCTCAGCACCACATTTCTGCATCTTTGAAATGCCTCCAGAGGTGGGGGTTCAACCACCTCTCTGAGCAGCCTGCTCCAGTGTTTGAGAACCTTTTCAGTCAAGAAGCTTCTTCTAATGTCCAACCTAAACCTGCCCTGGTGCAACTTGAAGTAATTTCCCCTCATCCTATCACTCAGGAGACCAACCCCCACCTCACTCCTGCCTCCTTTGAGGTAGAGAGTCAGAAGGCCTCCCTTCAGCTTCTTTGGCTCCAGGCTGAATAACCCAGCTTCCCTCAGCTGCTCCTCATCAGACCTGTTCTCCAGGCTCTTCACCAGCTTTGTTACTCTTGCCTGGACATGCTCCAGGACCAAAATGTCCTTCTTGGGAGTACCCTAAAACTGAACCCAGTTCTCAAGATGTGATGAATGTCATGTCACAGTACTCAAGATGTGGTGATGAATGTCATGTTACAGTACTCAGGGTGTGAGATGAGTGAGAGAAGGAAATGTTCTTAAGATTTGAGTGAATTACTAATGTCTTCAGGCCTTGCATAGTGTTAGTGGAATAACTTGGCCTCTGCTTGGTGCATCATTTGCATTCAACAGCAGAGCCTTCCATCATAGGAAGGACATGGAAGAGTTGGAGTGGGTCCAGAGGAGGCCACCAAGATGCTGAGAGGGCTGCAGCAGCTCTGCTACGAGGACAGGTTGAGAGAGTTGGGGCTCTGCAGCCTGGAGAAGAGAAGGCTTCCAGGAGACCTTGAAGTGGCCTTCCAGTGTCTGAAGGGGGCTACAGGAAGGCTGGGGAGGGACTACTGACAAGGTCTTGCAATGACAGGACAAGGGGCAATGGGTTTGAACTGGCAGAGGGGAGATTTAGACTGGATGTTAGGAGGAAGTTCTTTCCAGTGGGAGTGGTGAGACACTGGCACAGGTTGCCCAGGGAGGTTGTGGCTGCTCCCTCCCTGGAGGTGTTGAAGGCCAGGTTGGAGGAGGCCTTGAGTGAGCTGTACTAGTGGGAGGTGTCCCTGCCTATGGCAAGGGGGTTGGAACTAGATGATCCTTGAGGTCACTTCCAACCTTATAATTCTATGATTCTATGTCCCTGTGTGATTTTGGCCCTTTAGGGAAAATGGAGCCCAGTGGCAGCTACATGATTGTACAGAGGTAATAAAAGCTTTCAAGAGCCTTGAGAAAAGAGTTTCAGGAGGCAAAATACCCTGACTGGGATTTGCCAGGTGAAAAAGGGAATTTCAGGGGTCAGCTGGTGTCTGGAGCAAGGCAATTGGAAGAACAGCCAAAGGAATTGAAGTCATTTAGGAAACAAATGAATCACAAAATGGCTGTGGTTGGAAAGGACCTTCAGGACCACCTAGTTCCATCCCCCTGGAGTGAGGAGGGCTGCATCCTGCTAGACTGGGTTGCTCAAGGTCCCATCCAACCTGGCTTTGAACACTTCCAGGCTCAGAGGCTCTGTAACTTCTCTGGGCAATCTGTTCCAATGCCTTATCAGCCTCATGGTTAATTTTTTGGCAATCAAATTATTCTTCCCCACCCAAGGAGAAAAATCAGTTTTTAAGTGTGGGTCTTGTGGGTAACTGGTACTGCTAGGAAATCCCTGAGGGGGAAAAAAAACCCCAAACAACACACAGTGGAAGTTGTGGCAGCATTGGTGTATTTTGGGTTGGAGGAACAGTTAAGCAGATTGTCTCTTTGGGAGGGTCTGATCAATCAAATAGTTTTGGCATCTTCAAATATTGGCTGATATGCTTCAGGAATGACTCTGTGTATTAAAAAGCCCCACAAGACAACAACCAAGCCAGCAGCTGACTGCTTTAGGCACTCTTTTACTCTAGAAATAATCAGAGGTTAAGAAACACCAAAACCCATTCCCAGCTTCAAAGTTTCTCAATTAGCAGGGCGTCAACATCAGCAGGGATGAAACTGACTTCTAGAAAACGGCTCAGACTAACTCTTTATCTTGCAGTTTGTGAAGACCATATTGTCCCAGGGCCACCTGACGCCGCTCCCGCTGTACATCAGCCCTGTCTACTGGGCCTACGACTACTCGCTGAGGGTTTATCCTGTGCCCGACGTGCTCCTCATCGCAGATAAATATGACCCCTTCACTGTCACCAACTCTGACTGCATTTGCATAAATCCTGTAAGATTGCCTTCTGCTTTATCCAAATAAGAAGATAGTACAGTGTTGAGAGTCCTGTTTCCCAGCACAGGAAGGACATGGAAGTGTTGGAGCGGGTCCAGAGGAGGCCACAAAGATGCTCGGAGGGCTGCAGCAGCTCTGCTATGAGGATAGGATGAGAGAGTTGGGGCTCTGCAGCCTGGAGAAGAGAAGGCTTCCAGGAGACCTTACAGTAGCCTTCCAGTATCTGAAGGGGGCTACAGGAAGACTGGGGAGGGACTATTGACAAGGTCTTGTAATGACAGGACAAGGGGCAATGGGTTTGAACTGGCAGAGGGGAGATTGAAAGTGGATGTTAGGAGGAAGTTCTTTCCAGTGAGGGCGGTGAGACACTGGCACAGGTTGCCCAGGGAGGTTGTGGCTGCTCCCTCCCTGGAGGTGTTGAAGGCCAGGTTGGAGGAGGCCTTGAGTGACCTGTACTAGTGGGAGGTGTCCCTGCCTATGGCAGGGGGTTGGAACTGGATGATCCTTGAGGTCCCTTCCAACCTTACCATTCTATGATTCTGATTCACTTTGTGTGCCCCCTGCTTTCTGGGCCTCCCCCAGTTCAAGAGGCACATAGAACTGCTTGAGAGAGTCTAGTGCAGAGCCACAAAGATAAAGAAGGGAATGGAACATCTCTTGTTAGGAGGAGAGACTGAGGGAGCTGGGGTTGTGCTGATTGGAGAGGAGGAGACTGAGAGGTGACCTCATCAGTGTTTATAAATGTGTGCAGGGGGCCGAAGCCATGCTCTGCTGGGTGATGCCCAGTGACAGGACAAGGGGCAGTGGGTGGAAGCTCAGGCACAGAAAGTTTCAGTTAAACATGAGGAGGATTTTTTTCTGGTGAGGGTGACAACACTGGAAGAGGCTGCCTGGGGGGTTGTGGAGTCTCCCTCTCTGGAGATATTCCAAACCCATCTGGATGCCTTCCTGTGTGATCTGGTATAGGAGATCCTGCTCTGGCAGGGGGGGTTGGACTGGAGCTTCCAGCCCCTGACATTTTGTGGTTCTGTGTCTCCTTACTACTTGTATTTTACTGATGCAAGGGTGGTGTCTACATTTTCCTTTGCAGGGTTCATTTCCAAGGAGTGGATTTTCATTTAAGGTATTTTACCCCTCCAATAAGACAGTTGAAGACAGGTAAATACATTCAGTTTCTTGCTGGTATTTATATTTCTTCATAAGTATCTCCTCAGTTGATGACTTTCTCATTATCAAGACAGGCATAGAAAATTGATTCTAGAAACAGAATGAATGTTCTAACAGTTTAACATAAACTTGTACTTCATACTTAGGCAGTGTAAGAATCCAGACACCTAGAACTTAAATAATAATAAATTGGAAACAACAGTCAGAAAATTAGGAGAAGCATGATGCATGAGTAAAAAGAAAGGTAAATGTACCAATCACATTCTGGGCTGATCCCCAGGAGAGTGAGCAGCAGAGGGGTTTCTGCCCCTCTTCTCTGCTGAGAACACACTTGCAGTGCTGGGGCTAGCTCTGGAGTCCTCAGTACAGCAGAGACATGGACCTGTTGGAGATGGGCCAGAGGAGGCCAAGCAGTGATGGAAGGGCTGGAGGCCCTCTGCTGTGATGTTAGGCTTGAGAAAGTTTGGGTTGTTCTGCCTAGGGAAGGCTCCAGGTAGACCTTTTGGTGGCCTTTCAGTGTTTAAAGGGGCTGAGAAGAAAGCTGGGAACAGACTTTTTTGAGCGTGCCTTGTTGTGACAGGACAAGGAGTGTTGGTTCTGAACTAAAAGAGGGAGATTCAGATTAGAGAGAAGGAAGAAATTTTTGATGTTGAGAGTGTGGTGAGACCCTGTCCCAGGTTGCCCAGAGAGGTGGGAGATGCTCCATCCTTGGAACCATATCAGGTCAGGTTGTTTGGGGCTCTAAGCAGCCTACTCTAGTTGCAGATATCCCTGCTGACTGGGCTGGGGGAAAGAGGGAGCTGGTCTAGATGACCTTCAAAGCTCCCTTCCCACCCAAATAATTCTTGTGGTTCTCTGATTCTGTATGATTTTCAGTGAGGCCCAGTTAGGAAACAGATTCACTTCTGAAAGATGATTGGTACATAGGTTAATTACTCCTAGGAACCATTCTTGCTTCACTCTGTGATGATAATCAAGCCCAGAAGCCACTTTTCATGCTTTGATTTCATCTCAAATTTGATTAATCTTTGATTTCATATCTCAAATATAACCTTCCCCACCCTTCAAAGCAAAGTGGTAATAGCTCAGCTCATGTAACCTTTATTTGAATATAGAAAATGTCCTACTATGAGATGCTTTAAGTCTTTAAATAGTTTAAAACATTATCAAGTCTTTCACAGATGAAGAAATAGAATATTATTTATTAAGCATCTTTTTCAAAGCTAAATATTGTTTTTGTTTGGTATTTTCAGCAAGCTTCAAGGTCTCTGAATTTCCAGGAGCCATCAAAAAGGGAGTGAAGCCAACTGTAGCACTTGATTGCGATGTGATACACATCATAAAACTCAACCCAAGCTGTCAGTAATCAGTGTCAATGCTAAAATGATGTGGTTTGTACACAAATAAACTTTTACAGCAAAAGATACTGCTGTTAGCTTAGATAAACTGTAGAGACATGGTAAAGATTAATTGGCAAAGCACTATTAAAGAAGGCAGCTGGAGGAACCAGATGTGTGTGTAACAAACAGGAAATACCCATTTAAAAACCAAAAAGATAGGGAGAACTTTGTCTTTCAGCATGCTGAGCTGAACTGATTATCTACAGGAGACACTGTCAGTGCCATGGACAGAGGAATCAGTGCACCCTCAGCAAGTGTCCAGATGACACCAAGCTGTGTGGCACAGTCGACTTGCTAGAGGGCAGGGATCCATCCAGAGGGACCTGGACAGGCTGCAGAGCTGTGCCCAGGCCAACCTCATGAAATTCAACAAGGCCAAGTGTAAGGTCCTGCACCTTGGTAGGCGCAATCCCAAGCACAACTCCAGACTGGGTGGGGAATGGCTGAGAGCAGCCCTGAGGAAAAGGACCTGGGGGTCTGGGGTGATGAAAAGCTCAACATGAGGCTGCAGTGTGCACATGCAGCCCAGACAGCAACTGTGTGCTGGGCTGCAGCAAGAGCAGCGTGGCCAGCAGGGCAAGGAAGGGGATTCTGCCACTTTGCTCTGCTCTTATCAGACCCCACCTGGAGTACTGTGTGCAGTTCTGGAACCCTCAGCACAGGAAGGACATGGAAGTGTTGGAGCGGGTCCAGAGGAGGCCACAAAGATGCTGAGAGGGCTGCAGCAGCTCTGCTGTGAGGACAGGCTGAGAGAGTTGGGGCTCTGCAGCCTGGAGAAGGCTTTGAGGGGACCTGATAGTAGCCTTCCAGTATCTGAAGGGGGCCTACAGGAAGACTAGGGAGGGATTATTTACAAGGTCTTGCAATGACAGGACAAGGGGCAATGGGTTTGAACTGGCAGAGGGGAGGGGAGATTTAGACTGGATGTTAGGAGGAAGTTCTTTCCAGTGAGAGTGGTGAGACACTGGCACAGGTTGCCCAGGGAGGTTGTGGCTGCTCCCTCCCTGGAGGTGTTCAAGGCCAGGTTGGACGAGGCCTTGAGTGCCCTGTACTAGTGGGAAGTGTCCCTGCCTATGGCAGGGGGTTGGAACTGGATGAGCTTTGAGGTTCCTTCCAGCCTTACCATTCTATGATTCTATAACATGGTCCCTTTTCAATGAAGGTAAAAAATCCTTGCTCCAGCCATCTGAGGGCATCAAAACCAGGAGAACAGACTGATGCTACCCCAAAGTGTCCTAATCAAGTGTAGGACAGACAAGGGAGCCTTGTCCCACTCTTCTGTTTCACAGCCCCTTTTGCAGTGTTGACACTAACATGAGCATAGCTGTGAGGGCAGGAGTCTGAAGAGAACATTGATAGAAGCTGGGAGCTGACCTGTCTGGGATTAAACCTAAATACAGAGAGACTGTGCCACTGCTTCTGAATGTGTGCCCTGACCAAAGGCTGGGGGGGAGGGCAGGGCCAGCTCAGAGATGTGGGACAAGGGAAAACGAGCTTTGCAGAGGGATGAGGAGACAATTGTGGAATGTTACCCTTGAAAAGATAAGGGTAAGGGCTGAGAGCCACCATGAAGCCAGAGGTGAAAAGAGAAGGACTCAGCAAGGCCACTCTAAGAAAAGACCAGAGTAAAAATTCTCCAAAATAATACAGAAAACTGTCTTTGAGTATTTGTCTGTTGGTTCTGGGGTGCAAGTGGGTTTTGGCCATTATATGTAAGAAGCCCTTAAACTCTCTGGAGTTCCTACTGCACGGGCTTATATGTTTCAATGCAGTGATGCATGCTAAAAGTATGTCTTGGTGAAGTCATGAAGAGATGTTTTGTTGTGTGAAGTTGCACCAGGGGAGGTTTAGGTTGGACAAGAGGAACAATTTCTTCCCTCAAAAGATTGTCAAGGCCTGGAACAGGCTGCCCAGGGCAGCATTAGAGTCCCCATCCCTGGAGGGACTTCAAAGCTGTGTTGACGTGGTGCTAAGGGATATAGTTTAGTGGTGACTTGGCAGTGTTGGACTCGATGATCTTAAAGGTGTTTTCCAGCCTAAACGGCTCAGTGAGGCGGGAAACTTAAGCGCGGCGGGGGCGAGGGAAGTGCCTGCCCTATTTGGCGTCTCCATAGCAGCGGCCTGGCGCGGCCCGGCGCCGCCATCTTGTTTACCATCGACATAGCAACGGCCTGGGGGCGCCATCTTGTTTGGTATCTCCACAGCAACCAGAGCTGCCGGGCCGGTGCTATGGCGGCCACGGGGCGGCTGGAGGACCTGGAGCTCAGCTCCGAGGAGGCAGAGCGGCTCCAGCGGGCTTTCCGCGATGAGAAGTTCCGTGAGCTGTTCGCCGAGTACGCGGCGGAGCTGGCTGACCCGGAGCAGCGGCGGTTGTACGAGGAGGAAGTGGCGGCCCTTGAGCGGGAACGCGGCGTAGAGGTGCGCTTCGTTCACCCCGCAGCGGGCTACGTGTTGCGAACCAGCCAGGCCGGCTCCCGCC
>VWZE01018798.1:75468-104810 GCA_013396675.1 Eubucco bourcierii
GCCCCAGGCTCGCCCCGAGCCCGGCGGCCACCGCTGGGCCCTGCCCTACAGCCTGGCGCCGGGCCGTGAGGAGCTGGGTCGCGGCGGCCAGCGCCGCCTGATCTACGATGTGGTTTTCCACCCGGCCGCCCTCCGCCTGGCCGCCCGCAGCGCCCGCTTTCGCCGCCTGCTCAGCGACACGGCACTGGAGGCCGTGGAACGCCATTGCTCCGTGCAGCTCGACCGCGCCAACGCCACCGTCCTCCGCGGTACCAAGTATAAGGGCGTCCCGCAGGCCCCCGTCATCCGCACTCCGCTGCCCGGCGGTGCTCCGCCGCCGCCCGCCGACGGCGACTCCCCCCTGCCGCCCTTCCCTTTTCCGCCCAGCGCTCCACAGCCACCCGCCGCCGCCCCCGCTGCAGCCCAGTCCTCCGGTCCCACCACGCCGCGCTGGAGCATCCGGCACCGCTCCTACGTCGACCTGCAAGACTACCGGTACTGCCGCGATTCCGCGCCCAGCCCGGTGCCGCGGGAGCTGGTGGTGACGGTAGAGCTGCCGCTACTCCGCTCGGCTGCAGAAGCCACACTGGAGATCCACGACCGGGAGCTGCGCCTCGACTCGCGGCATCCCGCCTACCGCCTGCGTCTCCGCCTCCCTTACGACGTGGACGAGAAGGGCGGGCGGGCCGCCTTCGACAAGGCTCAGCGGCGGCTTCTGGTCACGCTGCCCGTGGTGCGGCCCGGCAAGGAGCGACAGCTAGGCCCGCCTGGGGAGCCGCTGGAGGAGCCCGAGCCCGGTGCGAGGGGGCTGGGCGGGGAGCCGCTGGAGGAGGCCGAGCTCCGTGCGGAGGGGCCGGGCGAGCCGCCCGCGGCTGAGGCCGGCGCTGAACTGGTTCTTCGTCCGGGCCCCATTGGCTACGGGGATCCCGACGAGCCATCCGCGGGTGACGAACCACCATCATCCCGTTCTGGCGCTGCTTCCCCCGGCCCCGAGCAGGGCTCTCCCAGTGAGGAAGCCCATCCGTGTGCCGCCGAGAGCGTGGCCCCCGGTGACATGGATTTCCCCCGGGGCTCTGGCAGCGCTGAGGCCGCCATGTGCCCGCCCTTCCAGTGCCGGCAGGATGAGGCCTCTCTCACCTTGCTCCTGCATGTGCCTGGCATCCAGCCCCAGAACCTCAGTGGGGACGTGGGCACGAACCACTACAGCCTCCGCTTCTCCAGTGGCACTGGTGCCTATGCCCTCTTCCTACAGTTCCCTCCCGCAAACATGCTGATGTCCCCCGAGAGCAGCGTTAGTGTGTCTGCCCACAACGCTGCCATCGGGCTCACCAAGGCCCCCAGCAGCACCGGGCCCTGGGACAAGTTCTACTTCGGCCCTGATGTCTCCACTTTACAGGTAACAGCTTCCAAAGGGTGAGGTTGGTTCGTTACAGTGGCCCGAGTGCCACTGTGTCACTGCTCTGTACGGCTTGGGCTGTTAGGATTAGTTTGTGAGTGGTGTCTCATGGAGGTGTTAGGTTATCTGCCCAAACTCAGGAGAAGTAGGAAAGGACAGAAACAGCTTCCCTCACGGGACGTAAGTGGAGTGGTCCAGAGGAGGGCCACGAAGATGCTCAGAGGGCTGCAGCAGCTCTGTTGTGAGGACAGGCTGAGAGAGTTGGGGCTCTGCAGCCTGAAAAAGAGAAGGCTTCAGGAGACCTTAGAGTAGCCTTCCAGTATCTGAAAGGGGCCTACAGGAAGGCTGGGGAGGGACTATTTACGAGGCCTTGCAATGACAGGACAAGGGGCAGTGGGTTTAAACTGGTAGAGGGGAAATTGAAACTAGATGTCAGGAGGAAGTTGTTTGCAGTGAGGGTGGTGAGACACTGGCACAGGTTGCCCAGGGAGGTTGTGGCTGCTCCCTCCCTGGAGGTGTTCAAAGCCAGGTTGAGCCAGGCCTTGAGTGACCTGTACTAGTGGGAGGTGTCCCTGCCTATGGCAGGGGGTTGAAACTAGATGATCTTTGAGGTCCCTTCCAACCTTACCATTCTGTGATTCAATGACCTGTTCAGTGCTACTCTGGTGTGAGCAAAACAAAGGTCACGTTGTGGAGCTGGCATTGCCTATGGAACTGAAGTGGCTTTTTCCTCCTGCATTGATTTTTGTTGTTTTTTTTTTTTCCTAAGGGATACCTTGATGAGTAAAAATGGAGTTTGCCCTAAGGCCTTAGCTTTAGCCTTTAAGGCTACATAAACTGCCCAACCACACGAAGGAAGGAGATGTTTATAATACACCATGTGCATAGAGTGTTGTGAAATTTGGGCAGGCTGGATCAATGGGATGAGGTTCAGCAAGGCACTTGGATCTCAACAACCCCAAGAACACTCCAGTCTTGGGGCAGAGTGGCTAGAAACTACCTGGTGGAAAAGGATGTGGAGGTGTTGGTTGATAGGTAGCTGCATATGAGCTGGTGTGTGCCCAGGTGACCAAGAAGGCAAACAGCCTCCTGGGTTGGATCAGCAATAGTGTGGCCAGGAGAACCAGGGTTGTGATTGTTCCCCCATACTGGGCACTGGTGAGGCCACATCTCGGTTCAGTTTTGAGTCCCTCACTCCAAGAATGACACTGAGGTGCTAGAGCAGGTCCAGGGAAGGGCAACAAAGCTGGTGAAGGTCCACAGAATAGGCCTGGTGTGGAGAAAATGAGGGAACTGGGGTTGTTTATTCTGGAGAAAAGGAGGCTGAGAGGGGAGACCTTTTGGCTCTGTACAACTCCCCAAAAGGAGGTTGGACCCAGGTGGGGATTGGCCTCTTCTCCCTAGTAACAAGTGATAGAACAAGAGGAAATGGCCTCAAGTTGTGCTAAGGAAAATTTAAGTTGAACATTAGGAACAGTTTCTCCTCCAGAAAGTTTGTCAAGTGCTGGAACAGGCTGTACAGGGCAGTGGTGGAGGCCCCATCCATGGAGGAACTGAAAGCTGTGTGTAGATGTGGTACTAAGGGGCAAGGTTTAGTGCTGGACTTGGCAGTGCTGGGTTAAAGGTTGCACTTGATCTTGGAGGTCTCTTCCAAACAGACAAAAAAAACCAAACCTAAAACTATGATTCTGTGAAGTGCTGATGTGTGTGTCCTGTACCTGTGTCTGTGTTTGGGGGCAGAACTCCCAGTTAGAGCCTCAGGAACACATTAATTCCATCAGAATATAGCAGCAAACCACATCTGTGAACTGCTGTCTGTTGCCATTGTGCTGGGCTAGTTGTTCATCTTCTGAGCAGTCTGAAGAAGATTCCAGTT
Source organism: Eubucco bourcierii (assembly GCA_013396675.1). Lineage (NCBI taxonomy): Eukaryota > Metazoa > Chordata > Aves > Piciformes > Ramphastidae > Eubucco > Eubucco bourcierii. The sequence goes on from VWZE01018798.1 coordinate 78,720, forward strand.
GAGCTGGTCTATAATTTTATGGGCCATTAGGCAGTGGTTCACCTTGTGCCAGGAGGAAGTTGGTACACCTGCTGAGAACTGGCAGTGTCCCCACAGACACCTTGTGGCACTCTTGCTGTCAAGAGGTACTCACAGTCTGTGGAGAACTGTTATTCTGTAATGCCAGAGGTATCCTTTCAGCCCTGTGATTTGGAGTCTAGCTGTATTTTAGTACAATCCTTTGTGGTTTGGATCAGGTACTATGGGGGTATGTGTCCAAAAAAATGTCAAGTTGAAGTCTATCCCCTGGGATGGTGGCTTGGAGTATTTTAATTACTCCATCCCAAATAGACTAGGTGGTTCAGAGAACCATTTGCAGTGCATTTCCTTTGCTTTTACCTGACTGGGAGTCCATGCAAGTGGTGCCATGAGACACTGGGTGCTACTGGTAATTGGTGTGGTGAACCACTGGGCGCTGATGCGATGTCAAGTAACCCATCATGCAAACTACCACCCATATCCTGTGTTGGTACAGAAGGCATGAGGTATCTTGTGGTTCTTCCCATCTCCTCTGCTCCTGTGAGACCCCACCTGGAGTACTGAGTATAGTAATGGTGCTATACTCCTCTTGGAGCGGCTACAGAGGAGGTCATGAAGATGATGAAAGGGCTGGAGCACCTCCTCTGTAGGGACAGGCTGAGAGAGTTGGGCTCTTCAGCCTGGAGAAGAGAAGGGTCCAGGGAGACTTTAGAGCAGCCTTTCAGGACCCAAAAAGTGCCTGCAAGAAAGCTGGGGAGGGACTTTTTACAAGAACTCGCAGTGATAGGATGAAGGGAAGTGGATTGAAGCTGAAAGAGGGGAGATTTAGACTGAATATTAGAAAGAAAGAGGGTGGTGAGATGCTGGAACAGGTTGCCCAGGGAGGTTGTGGATGGCCCTTTCCTGGAGGCGTTCAAGGCTGTATTTGCCAAGGCCCTGTGTGACTTGGTCTAGTGGAAGGTGTCCCCACCCATGGCATGGGGGTTGGGACTGGATGACCTTTAAGCTCCCTCCCAGATGACCTTTAAGCTCCCTCCCAGATGACCTTTAAGATCCCTTCCAACCCAAACTATTCTATTAATCTACGAGCTACAGCCATTTTAGCTGCTTCTGTTGTTTGTCTTAATCTCATCATGCGTGTCCATGTGCTTCCTGGTTTTGTGATGTTCAGGCCTGAATGGAGGTTTCAAGGGAAGCAACTTTGTGGGGTATGGCTGAGAATGTGAGTCTGGGAACAGGAAATTCTACTGCGGTATCTCTTTAGTTCCGTGGCTGCTGGGTGTTTTGGCTTTGAGCTCAGTCTAACAGCCGGAAGTGTTTGCTGTGTGCAATCCTCACTTTGATTGGAATTGAATTGAAAATTATTAGAAGGCCATCCAGTAAAGAGATTTTACACAATATTACCATTTCATGAGTTAAAACACCATTGTGCTATATTTATTATGTATTGCCAAATATTTTGGGTGGAGTAGGAGGAAGATGAGATTGGGCATTAGTCACAGGCCTGCCAGCCATTCATTCACCTAGCAGACCAAAAAGGATTGATTTCTTTTGGGGTGCAGCCCTTGTGGGATGCCAGGTCTGCATATTGAAGCAGCTGAAATAATCTGAAGGCTTTGGTTCTGTTTGCCTTTTTTTAAACTGTGCTATTTCCCAGAAGTGCCTGTGCCAGCGCCGATAGCTGCGTTCACTCAGAGTGAAGTGAGAAAAATTAATATTTAATTAGAGCTACTATTATATGCCAGCTTCTGTCCATTAACTATTTGCTCATGGTACTTTCTCTTCTGCTTCTGTTGACTCCCTCAATTTGTCTGCTGTCATCCCTGGCGTTTTTCTTCCTTTGAATCTCCTTCTATAAATCAGAGCTACGCTCCTTGCATTGAGATCTGCCAGGCGTTGCATCAGTCACAGAAGAGTGTTTGAGGAGTGCCCACAGTAGCAGTGCCCTGTTTAATCACTGCGGGGAGCTTTCAGAGGCCAGGGCGAGCAGGAATTTTATCTTGCAGCTCCCAGCCACACTGCAGCCTGCTTGGTTGTAATCTCCTCTCCTGCAGCAGCACTGCCAGAGGATAGTCTGTGGCAGAGGAAGAGGCCGGTGGTTTCCGCAGATACGAAATTCCTTCTCCACTATCTTCTGGGAAGTTGCTTTTTACTGGAAACCAAGAGTTTCTGTGCTGTTTCTGGCAGCAGATTCCTTGCTGGGTTAGATACTTCAGAAATCTGCCCATAGCTTGAGCCATGGTGGCTGTTAGAGTAGCCTGTTAGGCTGCCTGCATAATCACAGAATCCCTGCATGGTGGGAGTTTAAAGGGACCTCTGGAGATGATCCAGTCCAGTCCCTCTGCTAAAGCAGGGGCACTCACATCAGCTTGCCCAAGATCACAATGTCCAGCTGGGTTTGCAGTTTCTCCAGAGAATGAGACCTCATAACTGTTCTGGGCAGCCTGCTGCAGGGCTCCAGCACCCTCATACCAAACAAGCTTCTCCTTCTGTTCAGATGGAACCCCCTGGCTTCCAGTTTGTGCCTGTTATCAGGCACCTGAGTCTGGCCCCATCCTGTTGCCCCAACCCTTTAACTATTGATCATCATTGAGAAGATGCCCTCTCAGGCTGCACCAGGCTAAACAGCCCCAGGTCTTTCATCCTTTCCTCCTCACAGAGATGCTCCAGGCCTCTTAGCATCTTTGGAGCTTCCACTGGGCTCTCTCCAGTAGTTCCCTGTCTCTCTAGAACTGGAGAAGCCAGAACTGGACCTGGTATTCCAGATGTGGCCTGACTAGGGCAGAGCAGAGGGGCAGGAGAACCTCTCTCATCCTGTTGGCCACACTCTTCTGCGTGCAGGCCAGGAAACTGTTGTCCTTCTTGGCCACAAGAGCACATGCCTGACTCGCAGTGAACCTGTGGTGGTGGCTCTTGCAGCACTCTGTTAGGCTGCCTGTGTAATTGTCTCTCATTAACTTGCCAGCCAGGAAAATGCATTGCACTAATTGTTGCCCACGTGAGCAGAATGCATCTCGCCTGGTCCCTGGTCTGTGCCGCAGAGCGTGGCTGGGTTGGGATTGCCTCTAGGCCCCTGCCCAGATCCACCGCTCGATAGCGGTCTGGGTAATTGTGCAGCTCTGCCTTGCCTGCTTCTGATGTGCCTCTTATCTCTCTGGCCTCTTTTCTTCTTGGAAATTGGTCTGATAGAGATATTGGTAGAAGAATGAGTCGAGCTTGTCCTTAGGACACTGATCTCAAAATGGAATTTCAAGGACTGGTTTTCCTTTTGTGGTCGTGTACGTTTGAATCCCTGTGCTGAAAGATGATCTATTTAGAGCTCAGTTTCCATAGATGCTGAGCAGTCTGAATTCCCACCCCAGCATGTGCTTATTTTCAGCAAGATTTTACAGTGTAACAGTCCTGCTTGGACTTTAACTGTGCCATTCCAGGTGTTGATAGCCTTTGATGTTCCTTTGGTTTTACCACTTCACCACACAATAGTCAGCTCTGTTCTAACTGAGCTCTTGCTGCTTGCGAGTGGTTAAAACCATTGCTTCTCTTTCTGTCTGCATAGTTTCTCTCCTTGGGTGACCCATAATGCCCACACATTTGTTAAGGTGAGCAGAATCATAGCATGGTAGAGGTTGGGAGGGACCTCTGGAGATCACGTAGCCCACTGCCCCTGCCAAAGCAGGATCACCTGGGGTAGGTCACACATGTCCAAGCAGGTTTTGAGAGTCTTCAGAGAAGGAAGGAGACTCCCACAACCTCTCTGGGCAGCCTGCTCTGGGGCTTTATTGCTCTCACAGTAAAGAAGTTTTTCCTCATGTTGAGGTGGGACTTCCAGTGTCCATTACACCTCATTCTATCACAGGGCATCACTGAAAACAGTCTGGCCCCTTCTTGACACCCACTGTGATGGTTTGGGAGTAACCCATCCCTTACATTTTATAAAATCACCCAGACTAGACTCAGCTGGCTGGAAATTAAGGACTGAAGCTCTATTTACAGCTCATCACAATATCCAAGCAGAGAGATGCACTATATACAGGAATCTTTACAGAAATATACAAGTTAAAGGTAATACAGAAACACAACTCCCCTCCCAGAAATCAGAGTCCCCAGGAGGGGCTCCCAACCACCCTTCCACCTTCTTTCCACCCCTCTACCTTACCCCAGAGTCTGCTTTACGTACAAGGTGAGTTTGGAGGATGGGCAAGGAGGGTTAGAAGCAGAGTGGTTTGTTTGGTTACTCAGCAGAGAGGCCAGCAGACACACACCAGCTAGAGAGACCAAGACACTCTCTGCCTTACCTATATTTGTGTCCTTGTCTTGCACATCTCAGCAAGCCTATGACTGAAGTAGACATCACTATTGTCCTCTTTTCACAGCCTATGATATAATTCTTTTCATTAAAATATTCAAATTAGCCTCAAACCAGCACACCCACCCTTCAGAAATCCTTTTAAAATAAAGATTCCATAATTTTGAAACTTTGTGGACCACAGTCACATATTTCAGGTGTTCAAAAGTCATCTTTTGTTACCAACCTTGTGCTTGCTTGCTGTACCAGAGACCACACAGTGTTGGTTTTCCTGCAGTGCTCACTCCAGGCCTCATTTTTCCAGAAGGAAAGTTGCCTGGCTTCTCAGCTGCCAGGTTCACCATCTGCTCTTGGCCTTGAAGGACCAGCTGTGGGCTCTGTTCCCTCCATTGTTTTCAGAGGATCATTACAGTTGGAAAAGATTTCTAAGATCATCAAGTCCAACTGTCAGCACCACCATGACCACTAAACTAGGTTCCCAAGTGCCATGTCTGTGCCTTTTTTGAACGCCTCCATGGAGAGTTGATTTCACCACCTCCCTGGGCAGCCTGTTTCAATGCCTTGCCACTCTTGCAGGAAAGAAATTTTTCCTAATATCCAACCTAAACTTCTCCTGATGCAGCTTGAGGCCATTTCCTCTAATGAGGCCATGTCCACTAATAGCTTCAAAATCTCCCACTTCTATTTATTTAAACCCTTTGAGCTCAAACCTAGGAAATTTTTTCATCAGAGAGTTTCCCTTCAGCTTAAGACAACAGAGCCTTGGGAATAACTGATGAAAAAAGACTGGTTGAGAGTCAAGGAACCATTACTGAAATCTGTCAGCCTTCCAGGCAAGGTTTCTGAGAACAACATGTCCCAGAATTTCCTGATTTAGGGCAGAGCTGGAGTTAGGCAATTGTGGAAATCATGCCTTGGTAAAGTGTTGTCTTTTAGTGTTTGGTTTCCTGGGGTGAAATGCTCAGTTCTTAACAGAAACCAGTTTTGTTGTGGGTGTATTTGAACTACTGAGACTTGAAGGCTCAGTTCTAGTAGCATGTGAGACATGTTTGGTGGATAATTAATTCTGCCTGCCAGTTTGGGGTCATGTGTGCTCATTTTCATGTGATGAGAAGAAGATTGGTTAAAGTAATAATTGTCTTTCATGCTGATCCACATCCTTTCAGTGGTCCAAAGTGACTTTGTACAGAGGATGTGTGCACACTCTTCCTGGAGTAAAAACCCCTTTTGTTACAGCAGACTGTTCTGGCCTGGAGAATGTTAAGGTTTAACTCATGTAAACCCCAAGCCTGATCTTCAGAGCACAGCAGAGAGAAGTTTCCTCTGCTTTATTATGACTGGAGGTGATGCTTTCCTAACATTTACCATATGGAAAACAAACAAACAAACAAAACCCCAACATGATGCTAAATATTTGCTTTATTGCAAAAGTATAGAGTTATATTTGTCTTGTCATATTGTCCACCTGGGAGTCCTGGTGGACAAGTTCACCATGATCCAGCACTGTGGTCTTGTGCCCAAGAAGGTAAATGATCTCTAGGGGTGAATTTGGAAATGTGGCCAGCAGCTTGAGGGGGATTCTTCTCATCCTGTACTCTGAGGGGGGTTCTTCTCATCCTATACTCTGCTCTAGTCAGGCCACACCTGGGATGCTGAGTCCAGTTCTGGGCTCCCCAGTTCAAGAGAAACAGGGAACTACTGGAGAGAGCCCAGTGGAGGCTACAAAGATGCTGAAGGGGCTGGGACATCTCTGTGAGGAGGAAAGGCTGTGACAGCTGGGGCTGTTTAGCCTGGAGAAGAGCAGCTGAGAGGGCATCTTCTCAATGATAATCAATAGCTAAAGGGTAGGGGCAACAGGATGGGGCCAGACTCAGAGGTGCCCACAGGCAGGAAAAGGTGGAGTGGCCACGAACTGGAACCCAGGAGGTTTCCTCTGAACAGGAAGAGAAACTTGTTTGATATGAGGGGGCTGGAGCCCTGCAGCAGGCTGCCCAGAGAGGTTGTGGAGTCTCCTTCTCTAGAGAGTTTGCAAACCCAGCTGGACATTGTGATCCTGGGCAAGCTGCTGTGGGTGACCCTGCTCTAGCAGGGGGGTTGGACTGGATGAGGTCCCTTCCAATCCCCACTCTGCTGGGATTCCTGATCACATCATTGTTTGAACTTATCCTGAGTTTTACTCTTTGTGAGGACGACTGCATAGTGATACAAAAGCTTTGTGTGATTTCTGTGTGAACATTGATGCCTTCCTGGAGAATATTTTGGTTGTGTGTTACTGAGCATAACAAATGAAGTGTGATTTTTCTGCTTGGCACAGCCACCAGCACCTTGTGAAGGAGATCCTTTGGAAGCTGTTACTGCTTTTCTCTTCAGAAAGGAACCAGTAAATAACATTGAAGCCCTTGACTTTTGCTCACTGCACACATTGACTCTCACATGTTGTTTTGTAACCCTTGAACTTGTGTCTTCTGCTTTGGCAACAGGTATGGTGTAGGGCAGCTCCTCCAAGACAAACACCTGCTGTGACCTGTTTGCACAGACTCCCCCTGTGGAAGCACTATTATTTTTATTCTTTACAACAGAGGGAATGTTGGTTTGTGCTTAATTGTCTCATGATCTCGTTTAACAAATACAAGTATTTGCCTTGTATATGCTGTCCAGGCAGATTCCATGTTCTCCAGCCACACTGGGGCTGCCAAGAGGCCACTCATCCCCTGACAAAAGTTACCTTTGGGTGGCAGGGCTCTGATGCTCCCAGCACCCAGTGTGTGTGGAAAAGGCTTATGCCGTATGGGATCATACCAACACTGCCCTGGTGCTCAGTGGTCTCAGAATTAGGGCTCTTGTGGATAAATGTATGCTTTGGTTGGATAGTCAACCAAGCATGAATCATAGAGTCATTCAGGATTGGAAGGAACCACAAGGATCATCCAGTTCCAACCTCCCTGGCATGGGCAGGGACACCCTGCCTTAGATCAGGCTGGTCAGAGCCTCATCCAGCCTGGCCTTAAACACCTTCAGGGACAGGGCCTCAACCACCTCCCTGGGCAACCCCTTCCAGGCTCTCACCACTCTCATGCTGAACAGGTTCCTCCTCACATCCAGTCTGAATCTCCCCACCTCCAGCTTTGCTCCATTCCCCCCAGTCCTGTCACTACTTGATAGCCTAAAAAGTCCCTCCCCAGCTTTCTTGTAGCCCACTTCAAATACTGGAAGGTCACAATAAGGTCATCTCAGAGCCTCCTCTTCTCCAGACTGAACAACTCAAACTCTTTCAATCTCTCCTCACAGCAGAGCAGCTCCAGCTCTCTGCTTATCCTCGTGACCCTTCTCTGGACACCTTCCAGCACATCCACATCCCTCTTTTAATAGTGGCCTCAGAACTGGATGCAGTACTCCAGGTGGGGTCTCACCAGAGCAGAGTAGAGGGGAAGAATCACTTCCCTCACCCTGCTGCCCAATTCTGATGCAGCTCAGGCTCTGGTTGCTCTCTGGGCTGCAAGAGCACATTGCTGGCTCAGGTTGAGCTTCTCATCCACCAGCACCCCCAAGTCTCTCTCCTCAGGGCTTCTCTCCAGCCACTCACTGCCCAGCCTGTAATTGGTACTTGGGCATCAGGAGCTGAGCTGGGAAGTATAAAGTACATCTGTGGTTTAACTCTGTGCCAACTTTTAGGAAGAGATCTTTACCGGAAAACAGAATGGGTGCTGTGCTGTGCTTGCAAGGCCAAACAGAGCTAGCTCTACTGCTGCTTTTTGCCCTTATTTCCAAGTTATTTCAAGGATTTGCCTTTATTTCCACATCATTCCAGGGGTTTACCCTAATTCCCAAGCTATTTTGCCCTTATTTCCATGCTGTTCTGAGCTGCTCTGCCCTTCTAAGCTATTTCGGCCTTCTTTCCATGTTCTTTCAAGGTTTTGCCCATTTTTCCAAGATACTTTGCCCTTATTTCTACACTATTCCAGGATTTATCTCTTATTTCAAGCTATTTTGAGTTGTGTTAGATGCTTCCTTTGAAAGGCAGGGTTATGAATTCCCAATTCCAAGCTGCCCTGAAGAGTGAATGCAATAGTGAGGGGTCATGTCTTCGATACTGCTGGAAACTGGCCCTGTTGTGCTTAATCCTACAACAGTTTATTTTTGGTTCATTTAATTCCATGCTCAGCATTTCAAGACACTGGGTGAGGTTTTTTTGGGAGGACAGAAAGGAGAAGAGAACAAACTTACAGTTTGATCTTTCAATTATTTAATTATTTTAAAAACAAAACCCAAAAAAATTTCCAAGTAATCTCTTTCCCAAACCACATTAAGAAATGTAATTAGTTTGCTTCTGCTATAAAACAAACTAATTTCTGAATAGCCTTTAATTGGTAGATCCATTATGGGAATAATGTACTTACACAGAACAGTTATGTCAGGGAGCATTATTAACCTCCTGATTAAGCTCATGAAAGCTTCTTTTGAGCTCTTTAATCTTTTGCCGGCATGGATACCTTGTCAGAAACTTTTCACCCCTAGTGCAGGTGCTTTCATTTTGCCAGAATTTTGAGCTTCCAATTCTCATGCTGAGCTGGTTTGCAATGGGATCCTGCAAACTGAGATGCCCGGAAATCCAAGTCCTGTTTTATATTCTCATCAGCTTCTCATTACAGAAGAGACGCAAATAATTTAAGCTTGAAATCCATCCTGATTTTTAATTGCAGCTTGTGTGGGAGGTGACTCTGGATGGTAACTAACTATGACTTGGGATAATCAATGCAGAAAAAAAAAACTGGATCAGGAATAGTGTGACCAGCAGGAGTAGGAAAGTGATAATGCTCCTGTGCTTGGCCCTGGTGAGGCCACACCCTGAATAGAATCATAGATAGAATGGTAAGGTTGGAAGGGACCTCAAAGATCATCTAGTTCCAACCCCCTGCCATAGGCAGGGACACCTCCCACTAGGACAGGTCACTCAAGGCCTCGTCCAGCCTGGCCTTGAACCCCTCCAGGGAGGGGGCAGCCACAACCTCCCTGGGCAACCTGTGCCAGTGTCTCACCACCCTCACTGTGAAGAACTTCCTCCCAACATCCAGTGACTGGGTTCAGTTTTGGGCCTCTCACTCTAAAAAGGACATTGAGGTGCTGAAGCATGTCCATAAAGGAGCAACAAAGCTGGTGAAGGGTCTGGAGAACAGGACTTGTGAGGAGCACCTGAGGGAACTGGAGAAAAGGAGGCCTACGGGAGACCTCATTGCTCTTTACAATGCCCTGAAAAGAGGCTGGAGTGAGGTGGGGTTGGTCTCTTCTCCATAGTATCAGGTGATAGAACAAGAGAAAATGGCCTGAAGTTGTGCCAGGGGAGGTTTAGATTGAATGTTAGGAAAAATTTCTTTCCTGCAAGAGTGGTCAGGTGTTGGATCTCATTATCTGAATGCACTGGATGGGAGCTAAACAGGACAGGGGACGGGGGGAGGAAGCTGCTGGTGTGAGAGAGGACAGCTGCCCTTTGTGGGAGGCAGGTGAGATAGGAGGTAGCTGTGTGGACTGGAAGGCTGGTTCTTATCAGAGTGAGAAGGTCTCAGGAACAGCTGCTTGTAACCAATGGGAGAGTGAATAATGTGTGTCCAGACAGTTCTAGTCCTGTATAAGTATGTGCTACTTGCTGCAAGAAAGGGGCAATCTTGGATGTATCNCGGGGGGAGGAAGCTGCTGGTGTGAGAGAGGACAGCTGCCCTTTGTGGGAGGCAGGTGAGATAGGAGGTAGCTGTGTGGACTGGAAGGCTGGTTCTTATCAGAGTGAGAAGGTCTCAGGAACAGCTGCTTGTAACCAATGGGAGAGTGAATAATGTGTGTCCAGACAGTTCTAGTCCTGTATAAGTATGTGCTACTTGCTGCAAGAAAGGGGCAATCTTGGATGTATCATATTGGTATCGACTGGCTGTCTCGTCTCGCGTCATCCTTCAGCCCATTCCTAGCGGCCCTGGCTGCGTGCAACTCCGCATCATCTGGTGACCCCAACATCTCACCACCCCAACCTCTGGTGACCCCAAAGTTCACAATACACATCAGTCAGGCATTGGAACAGGCTGCCCAGGGAGGTGGTGGCTGCTCCCTCCCTGGAGGTGTTGAAGGCCAGGTTGGAGGAGGCCTTGAGTGAGCTGTACTAGTGGGAGGTGTCCCTGCCTATGGCAGGGGGGTGGAACTAGATGATCCTTGAGGTCCCTTCCAACTTTACCATTCTATGATTCTATGATTCAGGACATGGTTTAATGGCTGTGGCGGTGATAGGTCAATAGTTAGACCTGATGACCTTAGAGGTCTTTTCCAAGTGAAACAATTCTATGATGTTGTGATTTGAGAGCCAAGGGCAGCCCTGGGAGCAGTGGCTTTGCACAGCATCTGCCAGCAGTGCTGCCGCTCTGTGCTGTCAGCACCGTGCTGTACAAGGGCGGTTTGGGATGATGCAGTGTGCTGGAAACCAAAGTCATTCCTGCTAACGTTTGTGTTAATATGGTCTCAGTTTAGTCACAAGGAGAAACGAATGTGTACCAAACAGCAGATGACAGAGCGCGCAGGGAAAAACAAATTCAATTCCGAGTTGCTAAGAGAGTATCATAAATATCAGCAAATAAACTGTTTTAAAGTGAAGAATTATGTTCCAGGGTCATTGAAATCATCTGCAGATGCTTGTCCTCTGCTGCTCTCCCAAACCAGAGCAAACAGGCTTTAAAATAAATCCCTCAATCATTTTTTTCCCCCCCTTTATTATTACTTTTCTTCTCAAGGTCTGTGCTTTGATAACATCTGCAGTAATATAAATGCCTCAGGCTATGCTCACCATGAATGCAAGAGGCTGAGTTACCATCACAGGCTGGCTGAGCAGGCTAATGATAATCATTATATTGATAACAAACAGCATGGCTTGTGTGTCCAGCACAAAGGTGCTGTGATTGATGTCAGGCTGCTGTGATAACACTTTAAATCCTTCTTTGAAATGTTAAGTGTTGTGCTCTGGGAATACAACGCTGAGCTGTTGAAACTGGTCACAAAGATGTATGGTCGTTGGTCAAAGTGATTGAACATCATCATGGGCAGGTTTTGCTTACATCTGTAATGCTGAGCTGGGGCTCTTCAGTCTGGAGAGAAGTCTGAGAGGACATCTTGTTGGGGCTTTTCAGCCTGGAGAAGAGGAGGCTTCGAGGGGACCTGATAGTAGCCTTCCAGTATCTGAAGGGGACCTACAGGAAGGCTGGGGAAGGATTATTTACAAGGTCCTGCAACGACAGGACAAGGTGCAATGGGTTTAAACTGGCAGAGGGGAGATTTAGACTGGATGTTAGGAGGAAGTTCTTTCCAGTGAGGGTGGTGAGACACTGGAACAGGGCCCAGGGCGGTCGTGGATGCTCCCTCCCTGGAGGTGTTCAAGGCCAGATTGGATGAGGCCTTGAGTGAGCTGTACTAGTGGGAGGTGTCCCTGCCTATGGCAGGGGATTTGAACTAGATGATCCTTGAGGTCCCTTCCAACCTTACCATTCTATGATTCTATGATCTTCTCAATGTTGATCAACAACAGAAGAGTGGGGGGCTAAAGGATCATTTCCAGGATGTGCAGTGACAGGACAAGGGGTAATGGGTAGAATCTGGAACTTCTGAAGAGGTTTCACTTATGCCTGAGGAAAAACTACTCTGCTGGTTTGAGGCCGATTTGAATATTTTAATGAAAAAAAATTAGATGATAGGCTGTGAAAAGCAAACCGTGGTGATGTCTGCTTCACTCACAGGCTTGCTGAGATGTATAAAAACAAGGACACAAACATAGATAAGACAGAGAGTCTTTCTGTCTGGGAGCTGCTGTGTCTTCTGCTTTCTGCTTTGTAACCCAACTAATCACTCTGCTTCCAACCTCCCTTGCCCATCCTCCAAACTCACCTTGCACGTAAAGCAGACCCTGGGGTAAGGTAGAGGAGTGGAAAGAAGGTGGAAGGGTGGTTGGGAGCCCCTCCTGGGGACTCTGATTTCTGAAAGGGGAATTGTGTTTAACTTGTCTGTTTTTGTAACTATTCCTGTCTCTAGTGTCTATCTCTGCTTGTACATTGTGCTAAGCTGTAAATAGAGCTTCAGTCCTTCACTTCCAACCAGCTGAGTCTAGTCTGGGTGATTTACAGAGTTGGGGAGCAGGTAACTCCCAAACCATCACAGCTACTTTTCTGAGAGGGTGGCAGAGCCCTGGAGCAGGTTGCCCAGAGAGGTTGTGGAGCCTCTTTCTCTGAAGATATGGCAAACCCACCTGAATGTTGTGATCCTGGGCAAGATACTGTGGGTGACCCTGCTGTAGAAGGGAAGCTGGACTGGGTGATCTCCAGAGGTCACTTCCAACCCCTTGTCTGTGATTCTGTGTTCAGTAGTCCTTCCATTCAGTTTTTTAACAGTATTTTCTGTGAAGAAAACAAATTATTTTGCTTTTAATCAGGAAGAAAAACCTTCATAGTGATTGACTGGGTTTGTTGCTAAAGTACAAAGTCTTGTTTGCTGTCTCTCACACTTCACTTGCACACTTGACCTGGGAGGCACTTTCTGTTTGAAGCTTTCTCGCCCATATGTTCTTTCCCAAGGATCCTGCTGCTTCTCTTTGTCGTTTCTCTGCTTTGGTAAGTGTAAACTCTCTCTTGCTTTCTCAGCAATACTTCCATGAAGCCATTCCTCTGTGCCCTGGGTGCTGAGCCCTATGGCAGAGCCCTCCCTCCCCCACTGCTGCTGCTTCTCAGTGGCACTGACTTCAGAGGCAATGGCTCAGCAAATGACCCTGTGGTTAAAGTCACTTCAAAGCCATGTGAGGATGTGATTTGTTTTGTTTAGTCCTAACAGAAAACTTCTGACTGCCTTTTGGCTTTTTGAGCATCTTCTTGCCTGATTTCTGTACTTGTGATTTCTTTTTATTATGCTGCTTTTAGATGTGCACAAGGTCAGGCACCAACTCTGTTAAAAGCACAAATGCACAGTGAGTGAGTCCTGTCATAAAATGCTTCTGCTCTCACTAGACATAACAAATGCAGGTTCAGAGAGAAAAAAAGGTGTTTTCCTCAGTTTATTAAAAAAAAAAATTGAGGTAAAGAGACTTGCTCACTGTCACAGGGATCCAGGAAAACAGAGACTTGAAGAAGGTCCACAGGGAGTTGGAGCAAGGCCAGAGGAGGCCACGGCAGTGATGGGAGGACTGGAAGCCCTCTGCTGTGAGGCCAGGCTGAGAGAGGTGGGGTTGTTCAGCCTGGAGAAGGCTCAAAGGACACCTTCTGGTGGCCTTTTAGTACTTAGAGGGGTGGAGAAGAAAGCCAAGGAGAGACGTTTGAGCAGGGCCTGTTGTGACAAGACAGGAGGTGCTGGGTTTAAATTAAGGAGATTCAGACTAGAGAGAATGAAGAAAATTTTCAGAGTGAGGGTGGCCAATCCCTGGCCCAGGTTGCTCAAAGAGATGGTGCATCATCCCTGGAACCATTCCAGGTCCAGAGTCCCATGTTTGGGACTCTGAGCAAGCTGCTCTTGTTGCAGATGTCCCTGCTGCCTGCAGGGCTTTTTGACTGGATGACCTTGAAAAGTCCTTTCCCACCCAAACCTTTCTCTTACTCTGCAAAGCAAGGTTGCTGAGACCCAAACCCAAGTGTGATTTGGCAGTGCTGAGTTAGTGGTTGGAACCCACGACCTGAAAAGTCTTTTCCAAGCAAAACCATTCTCTGACTCCATACAGCAGGGCAGGGTACCAGGATGGGTCTCTGCATCATGCCACAACCCCCGCAGAGGGAAGCTGAGCTGTTCCGCGATGCGTGGGCAAAGCGATACTTGTGGAGGTGGAAACCTATCTCCTGTGCTGCCCAAGGCCTTGCTGGTGATCCAGTTCATGAGCTTGTGGGAGTTCTGGTGCTTCACTGATTTGTTTTTTTTTTTTTTTTTTTTTTTTTTTCCCTGTACATTCCACCATGTCCCTTTCCTCTGCCTCTGCCACCTTCTCTTGTCCAAGCCTAAAGCACTGTCAAGGTCCCTCTCTGGCAGGCAAGAAACCGAATGAGGGGGTAAATACTTCAGGTTCTGTATTACAAAGTGCAAGACATAAGTGTGTTACTGGGGGGGTGGGGGTCTGTCAGGGTGACCATGTTATAGTTTAATCTTTTCCCAGACTGCCACAGTATCTAATTTTGGTTGTTTGCCTGCACTTTTTATTTTTCTAGATATAAAATAAACTGAATCCCTTGGCTTAGAGCAATGGGTATGTTAGGACTTCCATATTGTGATTTCTAATATAAACAGTGAAAAAGAAAATAGGAGGCTGGTTTATTTTTCCCATGTGGAATTATTTTCTTAGGATGACAGTGAAATTCTGTACCTTAGACACAGTGCAGCATCTGGCTGTGCATAAGGTTACATCCACAGGGGGCCAAAAATGTGCAGAATTGCTTTTTGCTTCTCAGTCTGCAAGATGTCAGTGATAACCTAACTTTCACTGGGTTGGCAAAGAGGCTAGAACTGGATGAAGAAATTGAGAAGTGAGGCTTGAAGTAGAAGGTTTGCAACTTTCCCCTGCTATTTCTAATTAAACAATTTGTAGAATGGGAGGAGTAATTCACAGAATATAAAAACAGTCCTACCAAGATAGACCATTTTTGTTGTGCTGTCCTGGTTTGAGTTAGAACCAGTTCTGCTCAGTGCTGTGACTTCCCAGCTCAGGCTCTGCTCACTGAGGCACTTTCTGAAGTTCAGGGCAGATTTGCATAGCCAGGGGCTGCTTCTAGCAGGAAGAAACTGATGGGGAGAGAGTTCCTGCCAGGGGGTGAGCTGCAGAAAGGCTCTGCCTGAGGCGTGATCCTCTGCAAATGAAGGGCACTACTGCAACTTCTGCCTCACACTGAGGGGCAGGAAGGCAGAGGCAGCACCTGCAGGGAGAAGCAGGGGGGACAGGTGACCCTCAACTGCCTAAACAGGGATTGTAACCTATGGGTGGCATCTTCAGGGCCAAGCTGAGGGATCACCAGGGTCAAGCCTGGTGGCCTGCACCCTCAGCAGTTTTGCAGATGACACCAACCTGTGTGGCACAGTAGACTTGCTAGAGGGCAGGGATCCATCCAGAGGGACCTGGACAGGCTGCAGAGGTGTGCCCCGGCCAACCTCAGGGCATTCAACAAGGCCAAGTGTAAGGTCCTGCACCTGAGTAGGCACAATCCCAAGCACAGCTCCAGGTTGGGTGGGGAATGGCTGAGAGCAGCCCTGAGGAACAGGACCCGGGGGTCTGGGGTGATGAGGCTTCAGTGTGAGTGCAGCCCAGACAGCAACTGTGTGCTGGGCTGCAGCAAGAGCAGTGTGGGCAGCAAGGCAAGGGAGGGGATTCTGCCCCTTTGTTCTGCTCTCCTCAGACCTCACCTGCAGTCCTGTGTGCAGGTCTGGAACCCCCAGCACAGGAAGGACATGCAAGTGTTTGAGCGGGTCCAGAGGAGGCCACAAAGATGCTGAGAGGGCTGCAGCAGCTCTGCTGTGAGGACAGGCTGAGAGAGTTGGGGCTCTGCAGCCTGGAGAAGGCTTCCAGGAGACCTTGGAGTGGCCTTCCAGTATCTGAAGGGAGCCTACAGGAAGGCTGGGGAGGGGCTATTGACAAGGTCTTGCAATACCAGGACAAGGGGCAATGGGTTTGAACTGGCAGAGGGGAGAGTTAGGCTGGATGTTAGGAGGAAGTTGTTTGCAGTGAGGGTGGTGAGACACTGGCACAGGTTGCCCAGGGAGGTTGTGGCTGCTCCCTCCCTGGAGGTGTTGAAGGCCAGGTTGGATGAGGCCTTGAGTGACCTGTACTAGTGGGAGGTGTCCCTGCCTATGGCAGGGGATTGGAACTGGATGAGCTTTGAGGTCTCTTCCAACCTAAACCATTCTGTTCTAAACGTCTTCTTCCCTTGTTGGTGCCTGGGCTGGGTTAGTTTTCTTTCCTGCCCCATTAATCTCTCTTCTTTCTTCCCTTTCTCTTCCCTTTGGGCAAGAGAAGACATTCATAGAGTGCCTGTCACTCATCTGGTAGCTGGCCCATCCCTAACCCTTGTCTGTCCTTACATGTGGCCTACAGCAGATGATTAAGGAAGCATGAGTTCAGAGGAAGCTCTGTACTCCTTATGAAAGAGCCCCTCCAGGATATACTTGAGGACCTTTAATTACCTGTAACTGGTTTAAGTTTTTAAACCTGTAGCAACGTGTTCCATGTTTTTGTGAACTGCATCTCAAGAGCCTCAAAACATGTCCCAGACTGTGCTCTTGAACTGAGTAACCTGCTCTAGCTGCAGTGTCCCTGCTTGCTGCTGAGGGGTTAGACTAGGTGACCTTTAAAGGTCTCTTCAATCCAAACCATTCTGTGATTCTCTGGATACCTCTTCACAATTCCAGTGTGTGCCTCTGCTTGCCCAAAGGGACATCTGAGTGGCCTCCGTGTCTGGATGTGAAATGGATATAGCCATGCATGTTTCATAGGCTTGGCTTTAGGAGGTCAGATCCAAAGTAGTGTTTGCATTTTCCTAAAGTAAGGCTCTGAAGCAAATCCGTAAAAAACATAACAACTTCCTGATGTTAAGACAGGTGAGGATGGCAGAATGGTGATGGAAATAATTCCCTACCTATGGCAGGGGGTTTGAACTAGATGATCCTTGAGGTTCCTTACAACCTTAGCATTCTATGATTCTGTGATTCTATAATTGCTCAGAGGGAGTCTGTATATATATATTAGTCATGTATTGAAAGAGAGAGTTGGAAGGGACTTCTGAAGATCCAGTCCCCTCTCCTAAGGCAGGATCACCCACAGCTTGCCCAGGATCACAATGTCCAGCTGAGTTTGGAATCCCTCCAGAGAAGGAGGCTACACAACCACTATGGGCAGCCTGCTCCAGGGCTCCAGCACACTCACACCCAACAAGTTTCTCCACATCTTCAGATGGAACCACCTGGGTTCCAGTTTGTGCCTGTTACCCTTTGTCCTGTCACTGGGCAACATTAAGAATAATCTGGCCCCATCCTCTTGCCCTCCCACCCTTTAGCTCTTTCTTGAGTATTGAGAAGATCCCCTCTCGAGCTGCTCTTCTCCAGGCTAAGCAGCCTGAGGTTTCTCAGCCTCTCCTCCTTGTAGAGATGCCTCAGTCCCCAGTATCTTTGTAACCTCTACTGGACTTTCTCCAGTAGCCCACTTTGTCTGGAGTAAGTGTCTTGATCCAGTACCACTGAAGTGCAGGATGGAAAGAACATAACCTGCTCTTGTTTTTAATGTTTATTTTAGGAAAGACTCTTTGTCAGTGAAGAAAACATTGATGGATTTCTGGACACTGTGCTGTGCCCTTCCTCTTGCTCCCAGCCAGCACTGGAAAGTCAGCCATTAATTGAAACTCTTGATTTTACTGAGGACAGGATTCAAATCAGATTGAAGGTAAGGAGCCCTCTGGCAGCAGTACTCACTGATGTATGTGTGTATGACTGATGTATGTTCTTCAGTAAGGTCCTATCAAATATGACCTTTGTTCCTGTTTTGTCTTGATGTAGCAGGGAAGGCCATGGGTGGGCTGCTTTTGTGAATACAAATGTCAAGTTTAGAGCATAGGTTAATGTCTGTGCCATTTAATGTGACCATGGGATCAAAAACTCCTACATTTCATTTAAGTTCACAGAGAATGTTGGAGGGCAGGGATGGCGTCCAGAAGGACCTGGGCAGGCTGGGCACAAGCCAGCCTCATGAGGTTCAACAAGGACAAGGGCCTGAAGCTGGGTCCAGGAAATCCCAAGCACCAACACAGGCTGGGCAGTGCCTGGCTGGAGAGAAGCCCTGAGGAGAGGGACTTGGGGGTGCTGGTGGACAAGAAGCTCAACATGAGCCAGCAGTGTGCACTTGCAGCCCAGAGAGCAACCAGAGCCTGGACTGCATCAGGAGAAGTGTGGGCAGCAGGGAGAGGGAGGTGAGTCTCCCCCTCTGCTCTGCTCTGGTGAGACCCCACCTGGAGTACTGCATCCAGTTCTGGAGCCCCTGGGACAAGAGGGATGTGGACATGCTGGAGTATGTCCAGAGAAGGGCCACGAGGATGCTCAGAGGGCTGGAGCTGCTCTGCTGTGAGGAGAGACTGAAAAAGTCGGGGCTGTTCAGTCTGGAGAAGAGAAGGCTCCCAGGTGACCTTCTTGTGGCCTTCCAGTATCTGAAAGGGGCCTGCAAAAAAGCTGGGGAGGGACCTTTTAGGCTATCAGGTAGTGACAGGACTGGGGGGAATGGAGCAAAGCTGGAGGTGGGGAGATTCAGACTGGGTGTGAGGAGGAAGTTATTCAGCATGAGAGTGGTGAGAGCCTGGAATGGATTGCCCAGGGAGGTGGTTGAGGCCTCATCCTTGGAGGTGTCCAAGGGTAGGGTGTCCCTGCCCATGACAGGGGAGTTGGAACTAGATGATCCTTGTGGTCCTTTCCAGCCCTGACTGATTCTATGATTCTAAGTGTGATACAATTGTTAGAGACAGCAGGAATACACCATGGCACATACATATTAAAACTCCAAGTGCTTCAAGGTCAGAGCTGATGACAATGTGCTGCAAACAAATGATGTCATCAGAATAAAACCCAGGGTGTTCTTAAAATGGAAATAAAATGGTGAACAATCCATGTCCTTCAAATACCCCAGAGTTTGGGCTGCAGTACTGCAACCCATGGTCAAAACAAGCCTTCTTTTGCAGGGACACCTTTCTGAGTTGAGTGTCTGGTTGTGAGAAGTGAACTTAACCAGAGGGACTTGGGCTTAGGAGGGAGTGGAGAGGCAAAGAACCTGGCTGCTAGGTGTGGAAAGGGCTCCTTTAAATGGACAGAGAGTGCTCAGTCACTGCTTCTGCTTCACTCCTTGCCTTATTGCACAGGTAGAGAAAACCTTGAGGATTATGTCTGTGAAGAATCAGGTCTCATCATCTTCCAGTACATGAAGTGGCCTAAAAAAAACCTGTGTGTGGGGGGGTGCATTTTACAGGGAGTTTTAGTCATAGGATGAAAGGAAATGGATTGAAGCTTGAAGAGGATGGATTTAGACTGGACGTTAGGACGAAATCCTTTACAGCGAGGGTGGTGAGACAACTGGAACAAGTCGCCCAGAGGAGGAGTAGATGCCCCATCTCTGAAACTGTTCCAGGTCAGGTTGTCTGGGGCTCTGAGTAACCTGCTTTAGTTGGAGATGTCCCTGCAGATTGCAGGGGCTTGGACTAAGTGAGCTTGACAGGTCTCTTCCAGCCCAAACCAGTCTGGGATTGTACGGTTCTGTTAAATGCTCCTCTCAGATTCACCACTTGTGATGTTTAAGGCTTTGGTCAAGCATCCAAAGTCACTCTGTGTATATAAAGGATAGAAGGTCTCTGGAGCCTGATAAAGGACTCAGATGACCTCCCTTTGTAAAACATGAGATGGACAGATGAGGAAAACAAAACATTCCTCTTTGTAGAGAGGAAAAGGTCATACCCCCTCCCCAAACTCTTGGTTTCAGTAATTCATGTAAAACTTTCCTTAAAGGGAAGCTTTATACGCAGGGACAACTGGGTTCCTTCTGTAGCCACAAACTGCAGACTGCAGATAGAGTTAATGTGGAGAGGACTTCTTGGAAAGCCAGTTCAGATGAAGTATGTGATCTCTGGAACTAAGCTGGAGGACTGAGTTTACCCTGAAGGCAGTGGCTCCGGCGTTACTTGGCAGGCTTAACCTTTGTAGCTGGCATGCATTGTACATGAAAATTGAAAATTCAAGTTGCTGGAGAGCAGCTGAGTGTGTTTGTTACCTGAGGAAGGGCAGCTAAGATACCTTACAGCACACTTTCATGTGGGTGAATCGTCCAGTGCTGAGGACTTACTAGTATTTTTTTCACTTCTTGCTGGAGGGGACTGACTTTTGGGTCAGAGAGGGCTGGGGGATTGTGTGAGAAGATCCATTCATCCAGAGCTGCTGGATGGATCCTGGCTGCCCACTGATGGGGACAAGAAGTTACCATCTGCTTTTTGCCAAAGCAGTCACTGGCTGATGGTAAAATCGGGTAACTGCTGTTGTGACAGCACCAAGTCTCACAGCTCACACTCTCCTGAGGCAAACCACAGCAGTTCCTGGATTTGCTCACTTGGGATGATTCAGTAGGTCAGCTCACTCACCACTTACACCTTCCACATGCTACAGGAGGGGACCATCCCCAGCTGTAAAGTTAAAACAAACTTCTTGGAATGAGAGTTTAAATCCCTTGTCTCCTTTGGTGACCGTTGAGTTCTGGAGAACAGCCTGGGTGTGGTGACTGGCTGCTCTCCACTGCTGCTCCTTGTGAACACCTGGCAGCAGCCCAGCAGCACTTCCTATGGCAGAGGAAACCCTCGGCAGGCAAACGACCTCCCTGCCACTCAGGCCCATGTGCCAGACAAGACCAGGAAACCTCAGCAATGAATTGACTTGGCCTGAGAATCACAGAATAACAGACTAGTACAAGTTGGAAGGGACCTCTGCAGTCCATCTTCCCTTCTACATCAGGGTCATCCACAGCAGCTTTGCCCAGGGTCACAGTGTTCACGTAGGGCAATCTGTCCAGAGAAGAAGAACCCACAACCTCTCTGGGCAGCCTGCTGCAGGGCTCCAGCACCCTCATACCAAAGCCTCCTCTTGTGTTCAGATGGAACCTCCTGGGTTCTAGTTTGTGCCTGTTCCCCCTTGTCACTGGGCACCATTGAAAAAAGTTTGACCCCATCCTCTTGCTCTCCACTCTTTAGCTCTTGCTGAGTATTGAGAAGATTCCCTTTCAGGCTGCTCTTCTCTAGGCTAAACAGCCCCAGGTCTCTCAGCCTCTCCTCACAGAGATGCTTCAGGCCCCTCAGCATTTTCTCAGCCTCCACTGGACTCTCTCCAGTAGTTCCCTGCCTCTCTTGAAATGGGGAGTCCAGATCTGGACACAATACTCCAGAGGTGACCTCGCTAGTGTGGAGTATGGGGGGGGAAAGAGAACCATCCTCAACCTGTACAAGAAACAAGTATCTCGGCCTGTTTCAGACATAACCCAGCCTATTTACTTTCTGGCAGCCACAGGAAGCAGCCTGCTCTGACCGGGATGGAACAGGAACAATGCTCAGCAGCTTAGGAGGAGATTCAAATGGGAGCTGCCCGCAGACAAAGGCAGAAACAAACTGTACCACAGCTGAGACAGACGAAGGAGAATGTGCTGCAGGAACCAGCACAACTTCCACGCCTTCTGCGACAGCTGAAACAATGGCAAAAGGAGGTTGTAGTTCACACCATTGTTTGCAGCATGAACCTTCCGACATGGGTTCAGCAACTCCTGACCAGTCTATCACAGAGGAACCAGGTTTAAGTGGTGCTGTGGCAGTGGGCGAAGCAGCAGTGGCCACAGGCCCTGACAAATCACCAGGAGGGCAGGTGGAAGGGGATGGAGATGAAGAGGCTGCACCCGCAGGATCAACAGAGGGGAACCAGCACCACAGAGCAGTCTCCCCAGCCCTGCGAGAAGTCAGCGCCGAGGATGGGAGCGTGCAGGTCGTTAGGGTCCATGCAAGGCCCTGCCCGTTCTTGTTTCAGAATGATTTCCTGTATGATTTGGACTAGTTTAGTTTTATCTGAGGATTTCCTTCTGTTGTTTGAAGCTTTCTGCCACTTCTACCTGATGCTTTAGGGTTTCAGGGCTCAGAGCAGAACACAAGTTCCTTCTGAAGCTGAATGTTG
Source organism: Eubucco bourcierii (assembly GCA_013396675.1). NCBI lineage: Eukaryota > Metazoa > Chordata > Aves > Piciformes > Ramphastidae > Eubucco > Eubucco bourcierii. The sequence goes on from VWZE01018798.1 coordinate 100,750, forward strand.
TTAATGATTTTAATATTTGTTAGTATTTTTGGACATTGACAGGTTGGATTTTTCTAATCTGAAGTGTGGGCCGAAACAGTTTTACTGTCAAGTGAGGTGCAGCTGAAGGTGAATCTTTGCTGGGGGAGGAAAATACATCTTTATTGTTTACACAACTTTTTTAGTTTTCTTTCTGCATCACTGGGGCTATTTTGTGTATTTGTACATTTCCTCATTCATTGACTCCCAGAACTGCTCTGTGCAGTTCAGGATTCATCATCCCTCAAAGCTTTCACTCTGTGATAACCACCACAAGCCTAATCCTGCAGTTTTGAGCAATCAAATGAATTTTCTACTTACATGGAGAAGTTCTAAATAGTCTCCCAGAACTAACCATCTCTTCCATCCTAGGAATAGTTACTTCAGGTCTGCAGCACTCCACTATATCCCCAGGTCTGGCAGCTAGATTCAGGTGCATGATAAAAACATCTCTTTTTGCATGTCTGTCACCATTAGGGTTTATAAAATGGATTCACTTTATCCAGTAGCTGAGATGTACTCCTTAAACCCAGTTCACCTAGAGCTCCAGCAAGCCCTAGGCTGGTTCAGCTCACACGACTAATAATAAACTTCTCAGTTCCCTTTCACACTGCTTCTAGAACAACTTTTCTTTTAACACATGATACAAACATGACACAAAAATGTTTTAGAGGAAAGTTAGGTGTTTCCCAGCTGCTCCTGGTCCTGTGAGGTTCTCTATTAAATGAGTGTGCAGTGGAGGAATGAGGTGTAAGTTACTTAAGTGCAGCAGAAGCCAAAATCTCCTGCTCTACCCTCAATATTTATAAATGTGTAAGGGGTGAATGCCAGGCTGTGGTTGATGATGCCCATTGACAGGACAAGGGGCACTGGGCGGAAGTTGAGGCATAGGAGGTTCCACGTGAACCTGAGGAAGAATTTTTTTCCTGTGAGAGCGACAGAGCACTGGAACAGGCTGCCCAGGGGGGTTGTGGAGTCTCCTGTCTGGATGTGTTCCTGTGTGATCTGCTCTAGGTGATCCTGCTCTGGCAGGGGGACTGGACCAGATGAGCTTTCAAGGTCCCTTCCAGCTCCTGACATTCTGTGATTCTACCCTCTTCCCAGCCGAAGGGTTTGCTGGGTTAGATTTGACCCTACTCAGCTCTGATCCACAGCTTCGGGTGGGAAAGATCAAAGGGCACAGGCAGCAGCCCCTTGACACTGAAAATTGAGCAGGTATGAACACTGATACAAAATCCTGGCAGTTAAGTTACCCCTGGATAAAAGAAAAAGAATAGCATTTCAGTGCAGTCACAATAAACACCTGCATGCATGTGAAACAGAGCATTTCACAAAAACCTGGCTCTCATGCACATTTAACTGGTGAGAAGTGGTGCTAAGAGAGCTTTGCTACACAGCCTTTCATATTATAGAATGGTTTGGGCTGGAAGGGACCTTCAAGATTATCTGGTTCCAATTCCCCTGACATGAGCAGGGACACCTCTTACTAGCCCAGGTTGCTCAAGGCCTCATCCAGCCTGGCTTTGAACACTTGCATGGAGAGGACATCCCCACTTCCTTGGGCAACCTGTGCCAGTGTCTCACCACTCTTACTGTAAAGAATTTCTTATTGACGTCCCAAGTTGCATGCTGAGCTCTACCATGCTGCAGGTTCATCCTCTAGCTGCAGCCAGCCCATTTGCTCTGAGGCCCTTTCCAGATGGATTTTTCAAGGTGCACTGATGAGCACCAGTGTACTCCAGCCCCTGATCAGAGGTCACACTGCTGTTTGAGTCAAGGAGCTGCCTTTTGCCTGCCGCTCTAGGGGGTGTTGGATACAGTGCAACACCCAATGATGGGCTGACTGGGTCTTGGCACTTGACTTCATCTCCCCTTACATCACCTTCACCACAAGCCAGAGCCTTGTAGCCCTAAGAGCACCAACCAAAAAGTGCATTTCTTCTGACACTTCCCTGCCCAGTATAAAACCTCCCTCTAAATATCTCATCTCAGTGTAGTTTCCTTTCTTGAACACCCTTCCCTGTGCTACAAAGAGCCTCCTACTGTTCCTCATGCTTCTAAGCACAGTGGCACTGTTCAGTTGAGCCCAGGCTGTTACCCAGCAGCTTTCAGGTCCGGCACAGCATTTCCATTACATAGCAGCATTCAGGGTTTGTTTTACTGGTGGATTTCCACAGCTGACTGACTTGAAAGCTGACTTTTCTCTTTCAGATCCAAACAAAAGAAGGGTCATGCCAAACACTTCATAGAACAGGAGAATAGAACCTTCAAGATCATCTAGTTCCAGCTCCCCTATTTGTTACTTAATTCTGCATCAATTAGCATAATTACAAAGTTCATAATGAAGTTAAGCACAGGCTGTGACCATGGGTGATGGCACGTGCTCAGCACTTTGAAATAAAGACATTTAAAGACAAGACCCCCCCACACACACCTGCTGGGGTCCTGCCCAACCCCTTCCTTTCTTTCTAGCATCATGACATCACCTTTCTGTCAGAATCAAGAACTTCTCTGGCAGTTACAAAACAACAAGTTTTATTGCAGCAGAACTAAAACAAAACAAAACAAAACAAAACAAAAACCCAACCCAAACAAACAAACCAAACTCAGATTTCTCTACATTGCAGTGAAAATAACGAAATGGGCATTGTTCTGGTTTTTTTTTTTTTTTAATCCTTCATATGTTCATCCAGACATCGCCAGGATGCAGATACCAGGCATGAGGTGACCCTGGGTGGGATGGCAGAAGGTGCCACCTTCACCACACAGGAAACACCCTCCCCAGCCAGAGCACTGCAAGCACCAGTAAAGATCCACTTAAACACCAGTTTCCTCCTCCCGGTAAACAAAGCAGCAACAACTGTTAGTGTAAGGGCTGCAACCTGCTGCCCAGCAGCACCACGTCACCAGTTTCCAGAGGGTGGATGCTGAAACCATGAAAGATTTGTTTTACTCTGTTGGGACACCTTTATCAAGAACGTTTATTCAGATTAAAGCAGAAACCAACTCGATAAATGCTTGGGTGGGGGAGGGGGGGTGTTGTTTGTTTACACATGTGTGCGTCTGGAAAAGACAGCATGGAACAACTCAAAAAGGCCGTGAGAAGGTTCCTCACTGAAGTCTGCGGTAGCTTTTACACAGTTCGTGGTCCCTAATGTCTCCCCAGCCTCCATTTTTCACGTGAGGAGAAAGGGGGGCCATGGAGTACCTTTTACTGATGGTCATGGTCTCAGGAAACAAGTACTGTTGGTTGCTGTTCAAGAGAGAGTCAATTTTGGCACTCTGGGTGGAGGGTCTGCAGGATTTCTTGTGGTGCATACCACAGTCCCCCGTGTGAAAAATCCTGGGGATTTCAGGAACCAGCACTTTCCAGAACTTTGGAAGACAAGAGACAGTCAAGTGCTGCAGAGTCCAATCCCAGTTGTAGTCATCGTAAGTGCAGAAGGCATCTGTGCACTCGATGAGCTTCTGGTAGGTGTCTCTGCCGAAGGCCATGCCCATGTTGTGCTCGGTGGACTTCCACGTCTTCATCTCCACCTTGTCGGCGCGGCCGGCGAAGCCACCGCGGACGGGGCTGTAGGTGCCCAGGGAGATGATCTGGCACTCGGGGCACTCCTGCTCACGCAGAGCCCACAGCTTTTTGAGGACGTGGTAGAAGTCGGGCGCCAGGTAGTGGTCCTCTTCCAGGAAGAGGACGGGCCCGGCGTGGTCCCGCAGCGCCCGCACCCTCTCCCAGACGAAATGCAGTTTCCACCACCAGTGGTGCTTGGTCTGGGAGAAGCGAGCTTCGCGGTAGTGCCCGAACGAATCGGGGTACTCGGCGTTGATGCAGCCCAGGCGCAGGGCCGCCGCCTTGCCCACGTCGCGGGGACAGTCCCGGGGGTCGTGGCCGGGGAACTCACGGGGGTAGAGCTGGATGCTAAAGGGGAAAAAAACCTGCAGGACCGGGCAGAAGTCCACGCGTGCCGCCAGCCGGTTAAGCTCCTCCGACCACAGGTCGTGGCTCAAAACCAACAACACGTTCTCCACTCCCGCCGCTCGCC
>VWZE01018798.1:105101-120363 GCA_013396675.1 Eubucco bourcierii
TCTCCTGCCGCTCCTCCCGCCGCCGCCGCCGCCGCCGCCGCTCCTGCTCCCCACAGGCAGCGCGCCCGCGTTACCGCCGCCCCACGCGCACACGTCGCCTCGCGCCATTGGATACCGCTACAGCTGGCGGCGCTGCTTGATTGGGTGGAGGAGTTGTCACTCACTGGCACTTCCGGCGGGAGGTGTATGGGATAAGTGGGCGCCGCCATTACTAGGACAGGGAGGCGGGCGAGGATGTGGGAGGGGCTCGGTACGAGCCCCGCCTCCCGGTGCCGGTTTGTGTCCCCCGAGGGAGAGTTTGGGCAGGTAATTAAGCACTAAATTAGAGGGGGGAGGTGGGGGAAAGGAAGAAGGAATTACTGTGTAATGGAATGGGTAAGAGAAGGAAAACAGCCGAGAGGGGCAAAAGTGATACAGGATAAAGTAATTATTAGCTTGGACGAAAAGGACACACAAAATCGGCCTGGAGTGGCAAAAAGCAGGTAAGAAAAGTGAGTGTAGGGGTGGGAGGGTAAGATCCAATCATTCTGGAGTGGAAAGGATTGGATTAAATCACTGTAGAATAAAAAAAAAAAAAGTGAATATAAAAAAATTTATTTAAAAGAAGAGTCTATTAAAAAACTATTTAAAAGAACACTGCGGGTCTAGAACGCCAAAACCCAGAGTCTAGCCTTCAGCCACCACAGCTTTGCTAGACAACCTGTTCCAGTGCCTCACCAACTTCATGGAGAAAAATCTCCTCCCAATGATTAGACAATCCTGGAAGCAAACGGCTACGCCTGGAACACTAACGCCTAGACCCACAGCACCTAGACCCACAAAGGTGGATGAAGGTTGAAGTCAATAGACACCTACAAGAGAGTACAGAATTGTAGAATCATAGAATGGTAAGGTTGGAAGGGACCTCAAGCATCATCTAGTTCCAACCCCCTGCCATAGGCAGGGACACCTCCCACTTAGTACAGCTCACTCAATGAGTGGTTTGGGTTGTAAGGGACCTTCAGAGGTCATCTAGTCCAACTCTCCTGCAGTCAGCAAGGACATCTGCAACTACAGCAGATTGCTCAAAGCCCCAAACAACCTGACCTGCAATGGTTCCAGGGATGGGGCATCTACCACCACTCTGGACAACCTGGGCCAGCTTCTTGCTACACTCAGAGTATAAAATTTCTTCTTCCCTTCTCTCTAGCCTGAATCTCTCTCCTGTGGATTAAAACCATTTTGTGATTGACCATAACTGCTGCCACCTCTCATGTTGCTCCTCACACTTTACACCACATTTAGCTCTCACCTGAAGCCCAGCCTAGGTCAGTTCTACACAGTAAACACAGATTTCCTGTTTTCCCATTAGAATTACCTCTGATGGCCACAGCAGTGAACTCAGCCATCAGCCAGCCTGTGTGTAATTCACTCCTGGGCACTCAATCCTGCTTCAAAAAGTAAAAGTATAACATGTTCCCCACAAGACATCCCACATTTTAGGGCACAGGATACCTAAAGACTTTTCAAGGAGCTTTTGTTCCACAATGATTCGATTCCTCAGCCACAGAGGAGCTAAGAGACAGAGTAAGGGTGTGTGGATACTCAGGATGATTTCATTGCCTTCACCAGGAAAAAAGGGCAGGAGGTTAATTCCTACAACAGACTGGATGAAAAACTGGTTGAAGAAACCACAAATCACATCTACTGAGAAGAGTTCCAAAATTTATTAAAGTCAACACAGTGAACAATTTGAGAACCTTTAAAACACAACGAGTCAAGAAAAAACAAAATTCACGTCAGGCATTTAGAAAAAGAGGTTTCTGGTATCACAAAGAGATAAAACCCAAACCCACTTCCTGTGAAAAAGAAAAAGCAGTAATGCTGGTCCATGCTTGAGGTGAGAATGCTGTAACAGAACGTGAAGCAGCAGCACCTGGAGTGACATGACCAGTTTTGAGCTGGTCAAACGATATTTCTTTGTAGCAGCCTACTGTAAACAAGTTGGGAAGAGTCCAGTGATAAAGTCAGTGTGGTTGTCTTCTGTAGGTGGAGTTCAGAGCTTCATGTGGAAGGAAGCAAAGCAGTTTGATTCATGCCCAGCTTCCCTCTAGCAAGAGCAAATCCCACCACGAAGCAAACGGTCATGATGCTCCCAGCAAAGTCACGGTAAGAGGAAAAAGAAAGCAAAATACATTCCTAAGGAGGTTTCATGTCCAACCAAAGAGGTTGTAATGGTGAAGGAACAGTCAGGTGACCAGATCAGGCTGCCAGCATCCCTCCCTGCAAGACCCTATGACAACACATGTGGATAAACAAGCAGAAAACAATTTCAGGCTCCTCTGTCACTTGAGGCAGAGCTTTTCTACCCATGAGTGGTCACCCATTACTCTGCAGGTACCTGTCCAGGAACTGGGAGTAGCAGGCTAGAGAACAGAAGTAGCAGATGATGGGTGCTTCTGTCCCTCCCATGTTGTCCACAAGGACCACTGTATGAGCTACATAATGGAGATTCATGGTCACTGTGATCTGAATGAAGCTGCTCAGACAGGCACTTCCACACTGGCACGTTTTAGCCACTTCCAGATCTTCACAAAGGTGGGAAGGAAGGAGATGACCACCAAAATGGATTCTGTTGAACGAGAGAAGGGTGAGTTTACCAGAAAATGAGCCAATGCCAGTTAAACACAGTGACAGGATGTACAGACCAGCTGGAACAAATAACTCTCTGAGGTCAGAGACAAGGGAAATCTGGAATTTTGCAATACTGCACTAGGAACTAAGCACCCCTTTCTAAGACAGTCTCCATAAACAGGCAGCAGTGTCACTGAGTGCTCAGTGCCAAGGACCAGGGCATTGAGCAGCCTGGTCCAGTAGAAGGTGGCCCTGGCCATGGCAGCTGGGCCCAAACTGGATGATCTTTGACAACAAACCATTCTATGATTCTATGACCTGAACTACAGGAGACACTGCAAGAACAAAAGGTTGTTCACACAAATCCTAGCAGCCTGTAGCACAGCAAGAGAGAATGAAAGAGATTAATAGCAATTACAATTGATAACTAAGATTAATAATAAATAACCAGACAACTGGGCAGATACCTGCTCATCTCTCACACTGGTCAGGTTGGTTGCTGTATTTCATCCTGGCCTAACAAAGTACCCACGCTGTACTCTTCACTTCCTAACAGGAACCACATTAGAAACCTTGGTTTGGGCTGGAAGGGACCTTCAAGGTTATCTAATCCAACCCCCTGCAGTCAGCAGAGGCATCTGTAACTAGAGCAGGTTGATCCCAAATAACCTGACCTGGAATGGTTCAAGGATGGGACATCAACCACCGCTCTGGGCAACCTGGGGAAGTGTCTCACCATCCTCAGGGTAACAACAACAACAACATCTCTCCCATCTGAATCTCCTTCATTTAGTTCAAACCATAACCACTCATCCTGTCACAACAGGCCCTGCTCAAAAGTCTGTCCACAGTTTTTTTTATCTTGGACCCTCAAAGCATTTAAAGGTCATCTGAAGCTCTCTCTGGAGCCTCCACTTCCCCAGACTGAAGAATTTCAGCTCTGTCACCTTCCACCTATTGCATTATTGTTGTGGCCTCTTCTGGCCCCATTCCAACAGGTTCATCTCTCTACCGTGCTGAGGACTTCAGAGCTGGCCCCAGCACTGCAAGGGGTCTCAGCAGAGCAAAGGGGCAGAAATCCCTCCCTCCACTGCTGCCCACACTGCTGGGGATCGGCACAGACAAGGTTGGATCTGTGCTGTGAGTGCACAGTGCCAGCTCAAGTCAACATAAAGAAGTGGCAACAGTGTAAAAACACCACATCCAGAAAAAAGGGGAGACAAAAGTGAGGCCTCTTACACCGCAGGTGACAAATGAACGTTCTCTTGATACACCACTCATGTGCTCTGTTGTGCCAATAATGACATCCAGAGACAGGAACAAGAACTGCTGCTTTTTAAAGCTGCATTGTTCCTGGTAAGTTCAAAGGCAAGTGTAGGAAAGACAAGGCTGAGAGACCCGGGGCTGTTTAACCTGGAGAAGAGCAGGCTGAGAGGGGATCTGATCAGCACTCAGCAAGATCTAAAGGGTGGGAAGCAAGAGCATGGGGCCAGGCTCTCTTCAGTGGTGCTCAGCAAGCAACAATGGGCACAAACTGGAACCCAGAGGTTCCATCTGAACATGAGGAGAAACTAGTTTGGTGTAAGGGTGCTGGAGCAGACTGCTCAGAGAGGCTATGGAGTCTCCTTCTCTGGAAAGATTCCAAACCCACCTGGCCAATGTGATCCTGGGTAACCTGCTATGGATGACCCTGCTTTAGCAGGGGGGGGTGGGAGTTGGACTGGATGATCTCCAGAAATCTCATTTAACCCTCACCATGCTGGGACTCTGTACAATATAAATTATTTTCCTGAAGTACTCTGCTGAGTACTTCAGGACAACACTGAGGTACTGCCAGTGCCCAGCTGTCCCTGGGGACTCTGAGTGGTTCTCAGTGACTCACATCCCGACTACACCTACACATTCCCAATTCTTTCTCCATGCCATCACTCACATTGCCAGGGCTTGTCTGGGGTTTTTCCCCTCACCACTTCAGTCTCAGGATATCCTTTTTTCCAGTCAGGAAACACATAATCACAGCTCTTGTACTTCCCCACACCACCACTACAAAGATTGAGTTCCAAACATTTGGGTTTTTGCACCTTCCCTTTTTTCTATTTTCTTCCTTTCTCCAGTTTTTTCCATCCTATCATCCTGTGTCTCCTCCCTTGTTAACTCTCAGCTCTGGTGCACATCAGACAGTATTTGTAGCCTATTTATCTTAACAGATTTCTTTTCATTTCATTATTGTTTCTTTTCTCCAGGTATCAGGACTGCTCTGACCAATGCTGTCTCCTAATAATGACAGAGCCATGGGTGAGAGGACAGTTTTCACTGTCCCTTGTCTCACTAAGGCTCCTGGAACCCTTTTTTTTTTTGTTCTGTGTGCTGTCACTGTCTTAAATTCTGCTGGATGGGATGCAGAGGCTGAGTTAATCATGGAATCACAGACTAGTTGGATAGAAGCTTAAAATTCATCTAGTCTAACCCTCCTGCTGTCAGCTGGGGCATCTGCAACTAGAGTAGGCTGGTCAGAGTCCCAAACAACCTGATCTGGAATAATTCCAGAAATGGGGCACCTACCACTTCTCTGGGCAACATTGGATCAGTGTCTCACCACACTTAGTGTCAACAACTTCTTTCTTTATTGTAGTCTGAATCTGCCTCTTTCAGTTTAAACCATTTTATATCCTCAGGTGCTCCAGTAACATAACCAATCACCAAAAGCTGACCAGTGTTGAAGGCTTATTTTCTCTAGAAATAGAAAAAAACCCCAAACCCTTAATATTTATATCAACACCACCCCCCTAGAAATTTCTGTCAAGATGGAAGACATGTGGAGCTGAATTACTCCCAATCAGCAAGGTCAGAAGTGGATACATTTGAAGCACAACATTTGGTTGCTCAGCTCATTTCCAGGGTGTGCCCTGCATGCCTGTGGCCACCTTTAGCACTGACTTTTGAGCTGTTGACCCAGGTTGATGGGGCACTCCCCATATCCCCACGGCAGGAATGGGCACAGCAAGATTAGGAACACTTCAACTCTGTCTCATGTTCCTCTTTTTTCCTGTCTCCCTTACTATTTTTTTTTTTTAATTATTCCTTTTTCCACTCAGAACAGGGTGGGAGTAGTAGCAGCTGGTACCAGAAGGCTCTGGAAGTGGTGTGGGGGAAGGAGAGAAAACTGCTAAGAACCAGCAACCTGTCAAGGACCACATTCACAGAGTGAAATTAATTTACCTCAGAACTGCGCTTCTCTACCCTCACTTCAAAGCAAATTAACAGTTCAAGGAAAAGGTAGAGGAGGAAACCTACAAAAATCTCACATAGGGAGAAGCTTGCAGCAGGTAATGTCAAGCCCACATGACACTTGTCCTCTGAGAAGCCATCTCATAGTACCTTTCTAGCTCAACTTGTGTGAGGTCTTATCTAAAGCAGAAGCAGACCCAGTCTGTAACCAGAAGTTGTATGGTGGGGCCTTTTGCCAACACACTGTTCTCACAGAGGATACTGAGTATCATCCACAGCTTTAGTCTTCTTCATTTCCTGCATTATTGTGTAGAACAAAGGGATGCTTTCACCAGTGGAATTTAAAAGTTTTAACCTTAGGATTAAGAAGGGAAAAAAACCCCACAACAACAGAAAAAAAGTAGTTAAGGAAGTTTAGACTCAGAATCGTTTGGGCTGAAGGGACCTTGAAAGGTCATCCAGATCAAACCCCTGCAGACAGCAGGGGACATCTGCAACTAGAGTAGGCTGCACACAGCCCCAGGCAACCTCACCTGGAATAGTTCTAATGATGGGGCATCTACCACTTCTCTGGGCAACCTGGGCCAGGGTCATACCACTCTCAGTGTAGAACATTTCATCCTTGTCTCCATCTGAATCTTCCTGGTTTAGTTTCAAACTATCAGCCCTTGTCCTGTCACAGCAGGCCCTGCTCAAAAGTCTGCCCCCAGCTTTCTGATTGGCCCCCTGGAGCTCTCTCTTCTCCAGGCAGAATACCACCAACTCTCTCAGCTTCCAGACTTCGCATCATTGTTGTGGCCGCCTCTGGCCCTGCTCCAGCAGGTCCATGTTCCTCCTGTGCTGAGGACTTCAGAGCTGGCCCCAGCACTGCAAATGAGGTTCTTAGCATAGCACAGGGGCAGAAAGCCCTTCAATCCACCTGCAGTCCCCACTGCTGAGGACTTGACAGGTTTGAAACAGAGTAGGTGCCACATGTTTTCATTTGGGATGATGAAAAGCTCCACATGAGGTTGCAGTGTGAGTGCAGCCCAGACAGCAACTGTGTGCTGGGCTGCAGCAAGAGCAGTGTGGGCAGCAGGGCGAGGGAGGGGATTCTGCCCCTTTACTCTGCTCTCCTCAGACCCCACCTGGAGTCCTGTGTGCAGTTCTGGAGCCCCCAGCACAGGAACAACATGGAACTGTTTGAACCAGTGCAGAGGAGGGCTACAAAGATGCTGAGAGGGCTGCAGCAGCTCTGCTGTGAGGACAGGCTGAGAGAGTTGGGGCTCTGCAGCCTGCAGAAGAGAAGGTTTCCAGGAGACTTTAGAGTAGCCTTCCACTATCTGAAGGGAGCCTACAGGAAGGCTGAGGAGGGACTATTTCCAAGGTCTTGTAATGACAGGACAAGGGGCTTGGGCTTAAACTGGCAGAGGGGAGATTGAAACTGGATGTTAGGAGGAAGTTGTTTGCAGTGAGGGTGGTGAGACACTGGCACAGGTTGCCCAGGGAGGTTGTGGCTGCTCCCTCCCTGGAGGTGTTGAAGGCCAGGTTGGAGGAGGCCTTGAGTGAGCTGTGCTAGTGGGAGGTGTCCCTGCCTATGGCAAGGGGTTGGAACTAGATGACCCTTGAGGTCCCTTCCAACCTTACCATGCTATGATTCTATGTACTCATCAGGCTACTCTTACCTGTAGTTCAGGGTTGCTCTTGCAGCACACTCCAATAAAGTCAAAGGTATTTTCAGCTGGATGTTGGGAACAAGAGGATTTGGTTGCTCAAAAGGATTTCCAAAGAGATCCAAGTTTTCAAGAGAGAGTTTCCTAAAATCACTGGGCAGGAAGGGGAGCTTGTTTCGAGCCGCCGACAGAAAGCGCAGCTGCTTTAACTGGCCGATCTTGAAGGGCAACCTAATCAGCTCGTTGTCATCCAGCTTCAGGTTCACAAGCTCCCGCAGCTGGCAGAACTGAATGGGAAGTGCTTTCATTTTGTTTTGGCTGAGGTCCAAGAACTGCAGAGATTTCTGGAGGGTGGAGTTGCAAAGAGCCCCACTGAAGGACTCCAAGTGATTGTCATGCAGATTGAGCTCCTGTAGACAGGTCAGGTCACCAATGGTAGCGGGCAGCTGCTTGATGTGGTTATGACTTAGGTCTAGTTTGCGGAGCTTCCTCAAGCAGAGCACTCGTGTGTCGATTCGAGCCAGCTTGCAGTAGGAGGTCTGGAGGTGCTCCAGGGAATAAGGGAAGTTTTTAGTGAGAGGATAGTCTCTCCTTGATGTGATGATCATTTTGGCCTTCGGTTTTTCAACTTCCGAGGTCTTTGCTGGTACCAAAGCCGAGAGCGGGAGAGCTCCTGTGTCAGTCCCCTGGTGAGCCAGTCTCACGGCTGAGAGGAAATTCTTTAGATTGCTAGCATTTGCCTGCAGGAAAACAAGGTGGAAGCTCATTAATTCTTCTGCTCGCTGCTACAAACACGTTCTGAACTGCTTTGTACATAACAGAATCGTTTAGATTGGAAAACATCTCCAAGACTGAGTCCAACCATTAACCCAGCACTGCCAGGTCACCACTAAACCATGTTCCTCGGCACCACATCTACACAGCTTTTAAATCCCTCCAGGGATGGAGACGCCACCACTACCATGGGCAGCCTGAGTCCATGACTTGACAACTTTTTTGGGGAAGAAATTTTTCCTCATGTCCAACCTTAATCTTCCTTGGTACAACTTGAGGTCATTTCCTCTTGTTCTATCACTTATTCCTTGAGAAGGGACCAACTGATCGGCATTGGGAAAATCCCCTCTCAGGTTGCTCTTCTCCAGGCTCAACAGCCCCAGGTCTCTCAGCTTTTCCTCCTCACAGAGATGCTCCAGCCCCTCAGCAGCTTTGCAGCCTCCACTAGACTCTCTCCAATATCTCCCTGTCTCTCTTGAACTGTGGAGCCTAATCTAAAAAGCCCCTACCTGACTCCAACCTCCTTTCAGCGAGTTGTAAAGAGACAGAAAGCCTCCCCCTCAGCCTCCTTTTCTCAGGCTGAACCTCAGTTCCCTCAGCCACTTCTCACCAGACCTGTTCTCTAGACCATTCATCAGCTTTGTTGTCCTTCTCTGAACCTGCTTTCAGCACCTCGATGTCCTTCTTGGAGTTGGGAGACCAAAACCGAACCCAGTACTCAAGGCGTGGCCTCACCAGTGCCCAGTATAGGGAGACAATCACTGCCCTGCCACACTATTGCTGATCCAGGCCAGGATGCCAGTGCTCCCAGACATTTCTCTGCTGTGCAGTTCCTAGCCACTCTGCCTCAAGCCCAGACCATTCATGGTTTTGCTGGGCCTTGCTGAACCTCAGCCCACTGATCCAGCCTGTCCAGCAGATCAACACTCCCATCCAACTTGGTGTTACCTTCAAAAAAGCACTGATGGCCCCACAATCCCCTCATCCAGTCACTGATAAAGATATTAAAGAGAAGTGGCTCCAGCACTGAGCCCTGGGGAACACCAGAGGTGACTGGTTGCCAGCTGGAGTTAACTCCACTCCCCACCACTCTTTGGGCTCAGACATTCAGCCAGATTTCTACCCAGCAAAGAGGGCACCCATCCAAGCCACAAGCAGTCAGTTTCTCCAGGAGGATGCTGTAGGAGACAGTGTCAAAGGCTTGACTGAAGTCCAGGTAGACGCATCCACAGCCTTTCCCTCATCCACATGGATCAGGAACTACTAACTCAGCAGGGCAATGAAATGAGGAAACAGCCTTTATTCAGTGCATGTGCTGTTTACAGTATTTAAGAACAAATGGGATGCACAGTTTGAATCAGAAGTTAGGACCTCTCTGAATAATCTAGATCAACAAAACTGTGTTGCATCACTGGGGAAAGCTACAAAGCACTGAATTCACAGCTGAAAATAAAGTACAGAGAAAAAAAAAAAAAGAATAAAAACATGGATTTATTTTTTTTTCCCCCCACTGTGATCTTCCTAACCTGCAGCAGAACAAAGGGACAGTTGATAAAAAGAGATCTAGAACTTGAGGCAAATAACTTCTGGAAGTTGTAATGAAGGAAAGTAATGGAAGCTGAGGTTAAGTTCATCATCAAGGAAGGTGGAAAGCTTCAAGGCAGGTTAAACAAGTGCTTCTGGTCTCCAGGGTTGTGACATCAAAACAAGAAAATAATTATTTGCAGTCCTTCTGCAAACAACTGATTTTGCCTTAGGTGGGATAAAATAATGGCAGTAAGGACAGAGAGTCCAAATTCATGCAGTACCAGATGCCCTGTGCTTTAAATAACGGCCATGAAAGTTGTGATATATTTGTTCTACTGATACAATTAGCTTTTATGACCAAAGATTTCTCTCCTGTAGTACTCCCAGCAAGTCTCTATGCAAGCTGATGTGCAGCTGGTGGACACTAAGCCACACAGTGAATTCCAAAATAAAAAGCGTGATGCGCTCATACGAGTCAAAGTTATCTCTCGCTGAAAGAGAGAACAAACTGGGAGGTTTGGTGTGGTTCAGTGTCAAGAGGTTTCCACTCTGGTTCCAGTTGTAGCTTGCCCAAACCCCAGTGACATCAATTTCTGCATCTGAAAGAATTTTGTTGCCGATACCAAATTCTAGAGGGTCTATAACTCACTTACATAATATGCTATAAGCACTTTGAAAAGCAGAGTAATGATCTCAGAGACTTCTGAATGTAAAGCAATCAATGGAATAAAGGCCAAATCTATTTGACAGCATCAGTAATCACAGAATCTGAGCATGGTGAGAGTTGAAAGGGACCTCTGGAGACCATTCAGTCCAAGTGCCCTGCTAAAGCTGTGGACAACCCTGCAAGTTGCCCAGGATCACAATGTCCAGATGGGTTTGGATTCTCTCCGAAGAGAGAGACTCGACTCTACTCCAGGGCTCCAGCACCCTCACATCAAACAAGTTTCTCAGTATCTTCAGATGGAACCTCCTGGCTTCCAGTTTCTGCCTACTGTCCCTTGTCCTGTCTCTGGGCACCACTGAAAAGACTCTGGCCCCATCCTCTTGCTCCCCAACCTTCAGACATTGATCTGCATTGGGAAAATCCCCTCTCAGGCTGCTCTTCTCCAGGCTCAACAGCCCAGGTCTCTCAGCCTTTCCTCCTCAGAGGTGCTCCAGCCCTTTAGCAGTTTTGCAGCCACAACTGCACACTCCCCAGTAGTTCCCTGTCTCTCTTGAACCATGGAACCTAATCTAAAAATTATTCTTTAAGCATCCCATGCATATGCTCCCTTTCACCTCCTGATGTGATACCCTCCAGACAACAGGGAAGCTGCAGGCCAAAAGCCTTTGCTTCCAAGACCACCATCAGTCATTATCTCAGCCTGTGTAACTAAGACAGGCAGATCTGTCACATTCCTGACTATAATAAGTAGTTAAATTTGGAAGCAAGGAGAAAATGCCCCTGAGATCTGTAAAGATGAAATAAAATACACAACATATTAGAATGGAGTTACAGGCAATATCTCATAGAACTAAAGAATAGTTTGGGTTGCAAGGGGTTTTTAAGAGTCATCTAGTCCAACCCTCCTGCAGTCAGCAGGGACCCCTGCAACTAGAGCAGGTTGTTCAGGGCCCCAGACAACCTGACCTGGAATGGTTCCAGGGATGGGGCATCTACCACCTATCTGGGCAACCCAGGCCAAGGTTTCATCATAAAAAAAGTTTTGCTCTCAAAGTACAAGAGCCAACAGATGCCTGCTTCTTGCAGCCAAAAGCTCTAGGCTGTTAGTAAGTTTATGAGTTGTTCACATGACTTCCAACTAAGAGTAGTCTGTGTTGTGGAGGAGATTTGTCTGAAAGACCCACACCACCTCTCTAAAGGCAACAGAGAATCTGCAAAGCACCAGGTTGAAAAACCTTTAGCGTGCTGACAGCACTACTAAGATAAAAAACAAAAAGTGAATTGGAAGAGCACAGGAATTACCACCCCAAGTCTGAAGCCTCAGCCACAAATGATGTCAGGAAATGAGGTTAATCTGTGTTGATTCCAAGTCCCTTGTTTCAGAGCTAAATGAATGATGACAAGGCAATCAGAGATTACCTGGAGTTCAGACCTTGCGTGCAGAGCAGCAGGCATGGGCTTGCTGAAGGAGAAAAGAAGCCCAACCCACGGTGACTTTATTTTTGCTCCAGGGTTGAGAACTCCAGACTGACGTTTCTCAGCTTAATTTCTGATGTGGCTGAATGCAGCAAATCACCTGGCTGCTTGGCAGAGCACAAAGGTGTGTGTGTTGGGGGGCGGTTTGGCATGGCAGCTGCATGCAATCAGTGCAGTCACACCTGGAAATCTCTTTTCTACAAAGCTTTTGTCTACATTTGGAAAGTTAAAAAGCTGTGCTTGGCATTAGTGAGGCCACATCTTGAATAGTGGGTTCAGTTTTTGGGTCCTTACTAAAAGAAGGATATTGAGGTGCTGGAGCAGGTCCAGAGTAGGGCAACAAAAATGGTGAAGGGTGTGGAGAACAGGTCTGGTGAGGAGCAGCTGAGGGAACTGGGGTTTTTCACCCTGGAGAAAATGAGGCTGAGGGGAGACCTCATTGCTCTCTGCAACTGTGAAAGGAGGCTGGAGCCAGATGAGAGTCAGTCTCTTCTCCCAGTTAACAAGCCATAGGACAAGAGGAAATTACCTCCAATTGCACCAGGGAAGGTTCAGATATTAGAATAAACTTCTTCACTTCGAGGGTTCTCAAACAGCGGAATAGGCTGCCCAGGGAGGTGGTTGTATCTCCAATCCCAGGAGGTGTTTAAAAAACACACTGGGTTTGTTTAAAACTTTTTCAGTCTCTAACAATGTCACCAAGTATCTTTTCACATAGAAAACACCAGATGCAGATAACTAAATTATTGCCCACACTCTGAATGCCTGCCACAGTTTCCTTACAGCCCCTCTAAGTGATCTAAATCAGATCTTGTAGCACTAAAACACAGACCTTTGCACTCTAATGTTGTACTACTAGTAGAATCTCTTACAACAGGCCTGATTTTGTACCTTTCTTCCAAGATAAACTTTTCTGACCTCGCCTATTTCATCAGAAATGTTCAGAGTAACAAGAAGTTGTTCTGGATTTAACACGATGTGTGTGAGCTTTAGGGGTTTTTTTTTGCAGGTTATAGGGAATATTTTATTCTGTCAAGACAAAAATTGATTGGATTAGGACACACACTGCTTCTTTTCTGTTTAATCTTGCAACACAAACTGCTCTCTTCATCAAATTATTCAGCTAGCTGAAATGATTCAATTACCTGCTTCAGGCTCTTCAGCCTGGAGAAGAGAAGGTTTTGAGGGGACCTGATAGTAGCCTTCCAGCATCTGAAAGGGGCCTACAGGAAGGCTGGAGAGGGATTATTTACAAGGTCATGCAACAACAGGACAGGGGGCAATGAGTTTAAACTGGCAGAGGGGAGATTTGGACTGGATGGTAGGAGGAAGGTGTTTACAGTGAGGGTGGTGAGACACTGGCACAGGTTGCCCAGGGAGGTTGTGGCTGCTCCCTCCCTGGAGGTGTTCAAGGCCAGGTTGGAGGAGGCCTTGAGTGAGCTGTACTAGTGGGAGGTGTCCCTGCCTATAGCAGGAGGTTGGGACTAGATGATCCTTGAGGTCCCTTCCAACCTTACCATTCTATGATTCTATGAAACACAGCTGCAACAAAGTCAAAGTGATTTTCCTATCAAAAAAACCTCTTTGCTTTTATTTACACAACCAAACTCTGACAGTTTTAGAATCAGTGTCCTGCTCTCCTCTTCTACAAGGCTACAAAACATTACTGTAACACACAGAAAAAAACCAACCCAAACCTTCACAACATAAAACTTGAACATGTGATTTTTTTGGGGAGTGAGTTTGGCATTATTAAAACCACTTTAGAGCTTCCTGTGAGATCTAAGTAAATACTTCAGCAAGTCTTGGTATCAGCTAAGCTTTAAAGTGTGATGGTGCCTGTTCTGCTGATCCATATTGAGTGCCTCCAGCTCTGAAAACTATACAGTGGGGCATAAGTATTTTTCCATTTTTAGTTAGGCTGGTTTGACAGAACTCATGGCCAAAAAGCACAACATGGTATCAGAGAGATAACAAAATTCTTACTTTTGAAGTAAAAGATGATGAACTGCAGGGGAAATGGACTGTTCTGCTCTCGGTGCTTCTCCAGAGAGAGTAGAAGAAAGGAAAAAGCTTGGCCCAGCCTTCCCAAAACAAAATCATAGAATGCTCTGAACTGGATTGGAAATGTAAAGAGACTTCCCTGCACCCAGCAGGGATGTTTTCGACTAGAGAAAGTTCCTCAGAGCCCCAAACAATCTGACATGGAATGGTTCTGGGAATTGGGCATCTACCACCTCTCTGGGCAACCTGGGCCAGGGTTTCACCACACTCAGCATCAAAAAAGTCTTTCTGTTCTCTATCCTGAATCTCTTTCAGTTTAAACCATCATTGCCTGTCCTCTCACAAGAGGCACTACTAAAAACCTTGTCTCCAGCTTTCTGATCATCCTCTTTAAATGTTCGGTAAAATGAAGGAGTTTCCTCAATGATTCTCTTTCTACTTCAACCTGTTGAGAACACACAAAGTCAATCTCCTTAGTGCTACCTCCCTTATACCTTCTAAGACCAAGCTGTGACAGGTCAAAGCAGACCGGTAAGACAGGACTTGATCTCTGCTTGGCATTTCTAGGTCGAACCCAAAGCAGACAGCACCGAGGCTCCTCCAGCACCCCTGTGACCCACCCCCGCCGTCTCCCCATGCAGTTCACTTTCAAGCACGGGCACAGCGCCAACTCCTGCTCGGTGTCCCGCGTCTCCCGTCGTAGCCCCTTCACCTACCTTGCTGAGGCAGACGTCGACGGCGGGCTCCCGGAGGCGCACGGTGGCCTTGCCCTCCTCCACGAACCGGGTGAAGAACCGCTCGATGTTCTCCTGAATCTACAGGGCACAAGAAGCGCTCAGCAGCCGCGGCGGGATGAGAAGGACCCGCGGCGGGACGAGGAGGGGCTGCCCCACTCCCGGCTGCCCACCAGCTCCACAGTCCTCACCTTGTAGCGAGCACCAACCCGGTCCCGCGCCGTGCACACCATGAGGTAAACGCCGCTGCCTGCACCTTGCGCCCGTCCGGGCGGGCGGCCGAGCGACAGAAGAGCCCTGGTGCCGCGGCCGCGGTCCCGCAGCCCGCAGGTGGGCAGGAGCCGACTGACCACCTCCACCTCACACTGTGGAGTGGAAACATCCTGGTNCCCCCCCTGGCCCCGCCCCGCCCCCCCCCCCGCCACTGATCAACGGCCCGCGCAGGGGCGGGCGGGACGGCGGCACCGCCCGGGGGCCTCCCCCGCTCTCGGCGCACAGGCGCCCGCCGCGATGCCTGTCTGCAATGATCTCGGTCGATACTCGCCGCTGCTCCCCCGGAGCAGCGGGGCCGCCCGGAGAAAGGGGCT
>VWZE01018798.1:120515-151563 GCA_013396675.1 Eubucco bourcierii
GGGCGGTCCGGCGGCGCCACCTGCAGGAGGGGCTCGGCTAGGTCCGGCTTGGCGGGAAGGATCGGAAGCGGCGGCGCGTGGGAGGGGGCGCGAGCGGGACTGAGGGAGTGGTAGCTCTGAGGGCTTAAGAGAATCATAGAATCGTTTGAGGCTGGAAAAGACCTCGAAGGTCGTCAAGTGCAGTCGCTAAGCCAGCACTACCAGGGCACAACTAAACCGTGTCCCGAAGTGCCTCCTCTGTAGGTGTTTTGAACACTTTCCAGGGATGGCAATTGTATCTCTTCCCTGAGTAGTGTGTTCCAGAGCTCTTTGCTCTTCCAGTGAAGAAAGTTTCCCTACTGTTTGACCTCAACCTCCCCTGGTGCAACCTGAGGCCTGTTTTTCTTTTTGGGGGGGAGAGAAGACTGCCTCTCACCTGGCTCAAACTTCATTTCAGAGAGTTGTTGAGAGGCAGATTTCCCCTCAGCCTCCTTTTCTCCAGGCTGACAAACCTCAGGTCCCTCAGCTGCTGCTCACTAGACCTGTTCTCTAGACCCCTTGCCAGCTTTGTTCACAGGCTCACAGGATATCAGGGGTTGGAGGGGATCCAAAGAGATCATCCAGACCAAGCCCCCTGACAGAGCAGGAGCAGACAATCTAGCTGAGGGCACACAGGAACACATCCAGACAGGCCTGCAAAGGCTCCAGACAAGGAGACTCCACAACCTCTCTGGGCAGCCTGTGCCAGGGCTCTGGGACCTTTACAGCAAAGAAGTTCCATTTCATGTTGAGTTGGAACCTCCTGTGCTGGAACTTCTATCCATTGCTCCATGATGTGGCCTTTCTCTGCTCCTTACTCTGCTCTTTACTCTGCTCTTGTCAGACCCCACCTGGAGTCCTGTGTGCAGTTCTGGAACCCCCAGCACAGGAAGGACATGGAAGTGTTGGAGCGGGTCCAGAGGAGGGCCACAAAGATGATCAGAGAGCTGGAGCAGCTCTCCTATGAGGACAGGCTGAGAGAGTTGGGGCTCTGCAGCCTGCAGAAGAGAAGGCTTCCAGGAGACCTGATAGTAGCCTTCCAGTATCTGAAGGGGGCTACAGGAAGGCTGGGGAAGGATTATTTACAAGGTCCTGCAACGACAGGACAAGGGGCAATGGGTTTAAACTGGCAGAGGGGAGATTTAGACTGGATGTTAGGAGGAAGTTCTTTACAGTAAGGGTGGTGAGACACTGGCACAGGTTGCCCAGGGAGGTTGTGGCTGCTCCCTCCCTGGAGGTGTTCAAGGCCAGATTGGATGAGGCCTTGAGTAACCTGTACTAGTGGGAGGTGTCCCTGCCTATAGCAGGGGTTTGGAACTAGATGATCCTTGACGTCCCTTCCAACCTTACCATTCTGCAGCCCTCTGAGCATCTTTGTGGCCTCCTCTGGATCCGCCCCAACCGTTCCATGTCCTTCCTGTGCTGGGGGCTCCAGAACTGTACACAGTACAGGAGAAGTGGAAGCAAGGAAATCAGGGGAAAGAAGGTGTAGAAGTGCAGTCAAGCACTACCTTTTAAGCTGTGATACTGGAAAGAGAATAGAATAACAATATTACAATATCCTGGGACGAGCAGGTCTGTCCCCCTGGGATGGACCTCTGTCCTTATGGTTTTGTTTAAGGAGGACCTGGGACCCCTCAAACTGCCACGGAGTTTAGGTTGGACATGAGGAAGAGTTTATTCACAGAAAGAGTGGTTAAGCCCTGGAACAGGCTGTCCAGGGAAGCACTGGAGTCCCCATCCTTAGCATGATTCCAAATCTGTGTTGATGTGGGCCTGCAAAAAAAGCTGGGGAGGGACTTTTTAGGCTGTCAGGTAGTGACAGGACTGGGGAGAATGGAGTAAAGCTGGAGGTGGGGAGATTCAGCCTGGACATGAAGAGGAAGTTGTTGAGCATGAGGGTGGTGAGAGCCTGGTAGGGGTTGCCCAGGGAGGTGGTGGAAGCCTGATCCCTGGAGGTGTTTAAGGCCAGATTGGCTGAGGCTGTAGAGAGCTTGATGTAGTGTGAGGTGTCCCTGGGCATGGCAGGGGGGTTGGAACTGGCTGATCCTTGTGGTCCCTTCCAACCCTGACTGATTCTATCATTTGAAGATTTGGGAGTGCCGAGTTAAAAGTTGGACTTGTTAATCCTAAAGCTCTTTTCAAATCAAAAGGATTCTATGACTCTAAGTAGAACTAAAGATACAAACTGGGTGGAAGCCAACCCCTTAGCATGCCCAGACCAGGCTGCTCATGGAGGGAATGCTTAATCAATTTTCAGCCCATTAACGAGAATGGACGACTCATACAGTCATTTCGGTTGGAAAAAGACCTTGAAATTCATCAACTCTAACCGTTAACCTAGATTAAAGAAACAAACAAACACGAGTGTTTATAGACTATTTTATAATCACACTTCAACACCGAGAGCATGCGCGCAGAGCTGAGCTACCGCGACCATCCAGCAGGGGGCAGTGTCCCGGGCTGAGCGCGGGGCTGCGTTCCCGCGTTTTTTCCATCAGGAGGCGGTGCTGTGCGGGGCCGCTGCTGTGGGGCGCGCGGTGCAAAAGGCGGGATGGTGACTGGGGTGTAGACAAGGCAAAAAAGGGAGCCCGCGTCTCTCTGTGTTGCCCAGGCTACGCTGCAATGGCTATTCACAGGCGCGATCCCGCTACTGACCGTCACGGGAGCTTTGACCTGCTCCGTCTCCGACCTGGGCCGGTTCACCCCTCCTTAGTCAACCTGGTGTGCCCCAGCTCCCCGGGGCTCACCATATTGATGACGGCCTTAGCGCGGACGCCCGCTCGGCATAGCACACTGCAGCCCAGAACTCCTGGGCTCAAGCGATCCATCGAGCTCAGCCTCCCGAGTAGCTGGGACTACAGGCGTGCGCCACCGCGCCCGGCGGTGTTGTGTTAGAGCTGCTGCTCTGTAGTGAGGCCGCGGCCATGACGTCACGCTACGGAAAAGAGGGGGCGCAGGGGCAGCTATGCGCAGACGCTGAGAGCGCCGCGGTGCATGCCGGGATGCGAAGCCGCGTTGATTAGCGCTTGCGCCGGCCGCCATCTTCCTCTCACAGCGCCGCGCGTAGCAAGCAGCATGGGTCACCAGCAGCTTTACTGGAGTCACCCCAGGAAATTCGGGCAGGGCTCCCGCTCATGGTCAGTCTGCGCCTCCAGCGCTACCGGAATGGCTTTTGGCTGCCCGGGACTATGCAACACATTTTACTCCCCTCAGTCCCGCCCCGCCATTGCCCGCCCTGACCGCTCTTGTTCTTTGAATTTCTTGCAGCCGCGTGTGCTCCAACCGACACGGCCTCATCCGCAAGTACGGCCTCAACATGTGCCGGCAGTGCTTCCGGCAGTACGCTAAGGATATCGGCTTCATTAAGGTGAGCGCCGGCACCGAGGCTGGCTGGGAGGGGCTGCTGTGGCGTTCCCCCCTCACTCCCAGCTTTTCTCCTTCTCTTGCAGCTGGACTAAACCCCAGCAGGATGAGGCTGTTGCCAGAAGTTGCCGAGGCTTCTCTGGGCCTCCCTCACACATCTGCAGCATCTCGGCACACCTAATCAATAAATGATCTCCTTGCCCCACTGACGTGTGTACGTTTGCCTTTTGTAGCATTTTTGGTGGTACAAGGCTTCTGCTTTCCTATAGTTCTCCTGGAGGGGTGGGCACTGTGCTGGGAACAGGGCTAAAGGAGCCTGCATTGGTGTCCTCAGTGTTCACACACAGCATCAGATAGTCTCAAGAGAGCTGATGTTTGCATGATACCTGTAAGCCTTCAGGTTTGCAAGCAGAATTGTGGAATGGCCTGCTTCAAGTGACTGCTGGGTCAGTGGCCAGCCAGCTGCTGGAGTGCAGCTCCCACTAACCATAGAATGGGTTAGGCTGGAAGGGACCTCAAAGCTCAACCAGTTCCAACCCCCTGCCATAGGCAGGGACACATTAGTACAGGTCACTCAAGGCCGTGTCCAGCCTGGCTTTGAATACCTCCCTGGGCAACCTGTGCCAGTGTCTTGCCACCCTCGCTGGAAAGGGCTTCCTAACATCTAGTTTCAGTCTCCCCTCTGCCAGTTTAAACTTATTCCTCCTCGTCCTGTCGTTACAAGATCTTGTCAACAGTTTCTGCTCAGCTTTATTCTGGGCCCCTTTCAGATATTGGAAAGCTACTCCAAGGTCTCCTGGAAGCCTTCTCCAGGCTGCAGAACTCCAACTCTTGTAGTCTGTCCTCATAGCAGAGCTGCTCCAGCCCTCTGAGCACCTTTGTCACCTCCTTTGGGCTGGCACCAACGCTTTCATGTCCTGCTTGTATTGGGGACTCTAGAACTGCACACAGGACTCCTGGAGAGTGAGGAGAGCAGAGCAAAGGGGCAGAATCCCCTCCCTTGCCCTACTGCCCACACTGCTCTTGCTGCAGCCCTGCACACAGTTGCTGTCTGGGGTGCATGCACATTGCAGGTTTATGTGGAGCTTTTCATCAAGCAAGACCCTCAGGGCTGCTCTCCAGACATTGGCTACCCAGCCTGGAGTTGTGCTTGGGAATGCCAGACTTGTGTTAGATAATGTCAGACTGCTCTTCTGAGCGTAGACCATGGTGGTGATGGGATGTTTGCTCTTTGGGAGCTCTGGTGCATGTGGGAAGCAAGGGAAAACTGCAGCTGATAAAGAACAGATATGATTGAGGTAATGATGGCCTGAACAGCATTTGGGCAGGAAAAAGGATCAGGAGCCCAGGCATTGTGTCCTGTGTAAAGCTTTGAAAGGATATACCCCTCCAGGATGCTGTTGACCTTGGTGCACGTTGCTGGCCCATGACTGTCACCTTGTCCACCAGGCCTCCCATGTTCATTTCCCTACAGCTGTTTTGCAATAGATCAGTTCCCAACCTATACTGATATGTGGAATTGTTCATTTGCAGATGCAGGGCTCTACACTTGGCCTTGTATTTCATTCAGTTTCTCCCTGCCCAAGTCCTGCTGAATGGCGTCACAGCCTTGAGCCATTCTTCCCAGTTTGGTGTCACCAGCAAACCTGTTGGCAGTGCACTCTGCCCACATCAAGGTCATTGATGAATATGTTCAATAGTTCTGGTCCCAGTACTGACCCCTAAGGGACTCTGCTATGTGCAGTCTTGTCTAGGCTCTGTCCCATTGGCCACAACCCTGCTTTCCTCCAGCTGATGCACAATCCACCTGAGTGCCTGATCAGCCAGACCATGCTTCCTCAGTTCAGCTGCAAGGATGCTGTGGGTGATGGTGTCAAATGCTTTCCTGAGGTCAAGATATACCACATCTACTGCTCTACCATCATCCATCTGCTTGGTTATATTCTTACAAAATGCTATTAGGTTGTTCAAGCATTAAACTATGCTGTCTGCTCCCAATGAGCTTATCTTTGATATGCCTAGAGACAAAGCTGTTCCATCACCTTCCTACCCATGGATGCTGACTGATCTGTAGTTACCTGGTTCTGCCCTTTTTGAAGGCTGGAATGACATTTGCTTTCCTCCAGTCCTCAGGTACCTCTCCTGTTCATCACAGCTTACTAAAGATGACGGAGAGTGGCCTAACGACAACTTTTGCCAGCACCCTCAGCACCCATGGCTGCATCCCATCAGGACCCATGGATTTATGGATGTTCAGATTGCTTAGTTGCTCCCTAACCCAGTCCTCATCAACCACAGCAAACTTCTGCTTTATCCAGACTTGGTCTGGGGCTCCTGAGGACATTCTCTGTAAATATAGAGACAAAGAAGGCATTCAACAGCTCTACCTTCTGTCACCAGGGCACCCACCTCATTCAGCAGTGGGCCTGCATTGCCTCTAGTATTAGTTTCGTCTGCAGTGTATTTAAAGAAGCATTTCTGCTGCCCTTGACTCTCTTGCAAGGTTTCATTCCATGAAGGCTTAGGCTTTCCTAGTTGCCTTGCTGCGTCGTCTGACAACAGCGATGGTGAAATCTTCCTCCTGAGCCCAGGAGAGAACTGTCCTCTCATCTTCATCTATGGTGAGTACCTTGCAGCACTATGTGCTGCCTTTTCTGGTCACAAAGCCTATTCTAGTTTCTGTGGTGACAGAAGCAGAGATGTGATGGATCCTGCAGTTGTGAGCTCAGCACTGAGCTACCAGAAGCAGGTATGCATGCCTGACATCACAGCTTTTGGGTTTTTAATGACATAGCTTCTGTGAGGCATCTCTGGGGATGGGCAGCTGCTGAGCCAGGATTTGAGATGCATCCAGCAAAAGCTGAAGTGCTGTGGGGTGAATGCTGTCGGATGTCAGCAACAGCCTGGAGGATTGCAGTGTGTGCGTGCAGGCCAGACAGCCAACCGAGTCCTGGGCTGCTGCAAGAGCAGTGTGGACAGCAGGGCAAGGGTGGGGATTCTACCCCTTTACTCTGCTCTCCTCAGACCCCACCTGCAGTCCTGTGTGCAGTTGTGGAGCCCCCAGCACAGGAAGGACATGGAAGTGTTGGAGCCAGTCCAGAGGAGGCCACTAAGATGCTGAGAGGGCTGCGGCAGCTCTGCTGTGAGGACAGGCTGAGAGAGTTGGAGCTCTGCAGCCTGCAGAAGAGAAGGTTTCCAGGAGACCTTAGAGTAGCCTTCCAGGATATNAGGTGTTCAAGGTCAGGTTGGAGGAGGCCTTGAGTGACCTGTACTAGTGGGAAGTGTCCCTGCCTATGGCAGGGGGTTGGAACTAGATGATCCTTGAGGTCCCTTCCAACCTTACCATTCTGTGATCCTATGATTCTATGTTTAATGTGCTGAGCTGTGAGCTGCTGTGGTCAGCCAGCAGCAGGGCTTTAGGAATAACCTCCTGCACTAGTAGAGGTGAGAAGTTGTCCTGGTGGAAGGCAGCTCTGTGGAGAAAGACCTGGGAGTGCTGGTGGGCTGCAAGTCCACTGTGAGCCAGCAATTTGTTCTTGTGATGAAGGTGGTCTCCATGCTGGATACCAGCCTGAGGCCTTGAGTAACCTGGTCTAGTGGAAGGTGTCCCTGCCCATGGCAGGGGGTTTGGAACTGGGTGGTCGTTAAGGTCTCTTCCAACCCAACCCATTCCATGAATCTATGAAAGTGGCAGCAGTGTTATTTGGACATGCAGAGCTGCAGGAGGCATTCAAAAAAAGACCTGGGTATGCTGGTTGACAGCTGAACACAACCCAGCAGTGTGCCCAGGTGGCCAGGAAGGCCACCAGCATTCTGGCCTGGATGAGAAGTAGTGTGGCCAGCAAGACTAAGGTAGGGATTGCCCCCTTGTAATTGACACTGGTGAGGCCAAACCTCAAATACTAGGTTCAGTTTTGGGCCCTTCATTCCAAGAAGGACACTGAGGTGCTGGAGCATGTCCAGAGAAGGGCAGTGAAGCTGGTGAAGGTGCAGATAACCTGCTCCCACACTCACATACATGGCCATCTCCCACTGTGCTCAGCACTGGTGAGGCTACACCTCCAACACTGGGTTCAGTTTTGGGCCACTCACTCCAGGAAGGAGATTATGGTGCTGGAGGAGGTCTAGAGAAGGGCAACAAAGGTGGTGAAAGGTCTGGAGAACAGGTGTGGTGAGGAGCAGCTGAGGCAACAGGGATTGTTCAGTTTGGAGAAAAGGAGGCTTAGGGGAGAACTTCTGGCTCTCTACAACTCCTTGAAAGGAGATTGAAGTGAGGTAGGAGTTGGTATTTTATCCCCAATATCAGATGATAGAACAAGAGGAAATTGTGCCAGGGGAGCTTTAGAGCAGGCCAGTGGATGTTAGGAAAAAATTCTTTCCTGCAAGAGTGATTGGCATTGGAAGAGGCTGCCCAGGGAGGTGATAGAGGTGTTCAAGAAATGTGTGGGCATGGCACTTTGGCATCTGGTTTTGTGACCATGGTGGTATTGGCTTGATGGTTGGACCCAATAATCTTAGAAGTCTTTTCCAACCAAGACAGTTCTGTGGTTTTTAGTAGGAAGTTGTGGATGTGTTCTTGATCAAAACCCATTTCTGATGGTCAAGTGGCTTTGAGGGCACCTTCTTATTGTGACCTTTCAGTATCTTAAGGGGGGGCTACAGAAAAGCTGGGAGGGACTTTTTAGGCTGTCAGGTAGTGGTAGGACTGGGGGCAATGGGACCAAGCTAGAAATGAGTAGATTGAGATTGGCTGTTAGGAAGAAATTATTCAGCATGAGGGTGGTGAGAGCCTGGAAGAGGTTACCCAAGGAGGTGGTAGAAGTCCCATCCCTGGAGGTGTTTAAGGCCATGCTGGATGAGGCTGTAGAGAGCCTGATCTAGTGTGAGGTGTCCCTGGCCATGGCAGGGGGATTGGAACTGGCTGATCCTTGTGGTCCCTTCCAACCCTGACTGATTCTATGATTCTTTTTCCTCTCTGTGGCTGTCATTGCAGGGCAGTGTCTGTGCTGCTCTGAAGCAGCTGAGCTTCTGGTCCTAAGATTATCCCTGTTACTCACATGATGAAAAACAGCAATAAACCCCACTCTGTACCAAGTAGCTGGGGACAGCAGTAGAAAAGCAGCTTTGTATTTGAAAACAAAGCTAAAATCCATGTTGGCATTATTTTGTGCTCATCAAAATACCCAAATTGCCATCTTGGGATTTTGTGAAGCCTCTAAATGTTCTCTCCTTTTTCCCTATCCTATTGCTCCCATCTTTTAAGTAATGGTAACACAAGCTGTAATCTCTTTGTACCTTACTCCTCCCTTAACTAGCTATTTATTACCCAATACAAAAATAGGGACTAGGTGCCAAAACCCTACGAATTTCCTGAGCTCATCATGAAAATTACCTTTGGTTTCTTCCTGAGGCTGGTGAAGGGATGCAGGTGTGAAGCTCTGACTGATCTGGAAGCCAAATGGTTTGCAAAGAACTGCTGATTCCCCTGAAGAGCAGGTAAAATCATAATGCTCTCCAGGATTTTTGTGTTGTGAGCAAGAAACTAATACGTGTTTTCCTGAAGGGAAATAATGTTGCCTCCTTGGAGCCAAGCAAAAGATAGTGGTGCCTTAGCTTGCAAAGAGATGAACCTCTAATTGCTGAAACAGAGTTTGCAGGGGATTTGGGCTGTTGAGGAAAAAAAAAACAAACAAAAAACAACAAACCCACAACCCACTAAATTGCATTGGATTATGCACCAGATCAAATCTTCAGCTGTCAGAGGCTCCAGGAGGAATTTGCAAGGCTTTAGGTAGAATGTTGGCTTTTAAATTCATCCTTAGGCTAGAGAAAAATGAAGCTTTCTGACATGTTCAGATAGGGGAGGGGGGATAAAAATGTAATTCCTGCTGATAAGCTGTGGCAGCATGGCTGCTGTGAAAGCTCTGTAGAAACTCCTTCTCTCCACTAAATTGTGTGCTTCAGGTATTGTGGCACCAAGCTGTCCACTCAGACTGTGAGGTTTGGGACAAGTCTGGTAGGAAGAGAAGGTCACCTGAGATAGCTGTTGGGAGTATTGAGGACAGTCTGTTTTCCACTGTTTCCCAGAGATGGGACAAGGGGCAACAGGCACAAACTGGAACCCAGGAGGTTCCATCTGAACAGGAGGTGTTTGGTGTGAGGATGCTGGAGCCCTGGTGCAGGCTTGCCCACAGAGGTTGTGGAGTTGTCTCCTCTGGAGAGGTTGCAAAAACCTCTTGGACATTGTGATCCTGGGCAAGCTACTGTGGGTGAGCCTGCTTTAGCAGGGGGGTTGGACTGGATGGTGAGACACTGGCACAGGTTGCCCAGGGAGGTTGTGGCTGCTCCCTCCCTGGAGGTGTTGAAGGCCAGATTGGAGGGGGCCTTGAGTGACCTGTGCTGGTGGGAGGTGTCCCTGCCTATGGCAGGGGGTTGGAACTGGATGATCTTTGAGGTCCCTTCCAACCTTACCATTCTATGATTCTGTGATGATTCCCAGAGGTCCCTTCCAACTGCCACCATGCTGGAATTCCCAAGACTGTGTTCTTGACACCTTTTTTACTGCAGCTACAAAGAAAACCTGTGCCTTGGGGTGAGTCTCCTGCATGCAGGGGTGGCCTTAGACTTGTTGAGATCTGGTTTGGTGCAGCAGGTGGCTTGTGGGACCAGACTGTGTGTGATTTTCACACTGCTTGCTTACTTGCAGCATCTCTAGGTGAGTACCATACCGAGCAAGGTGAATCCTTGTCACTTAGATCAAAATCTCCTTGCCCTTCAACAAGTGTTTGTACTATGGGGTTCAGTTCCCCAGCTGTGAAACTGGGATAACTCTGTGTTGTGAGATGTGTTGAAGCAGGGAGAGCAGCTTGTCCAGGGACATAGATATTCCCAACACTGATGTTCCTGAGTTCCTGCAAGGAGCAAAACTCCATCTGAGGTGACTTGGAGGCTGCTCCAACATGTGTTGGCTGCAGGCAATGCTCGGAGTGGAGGAGACTGAGCTTAAAGCTGTTCATTTCTTCATCTCCAAGCTGAGGGAAAGGGACCTGGGGGGGTTGTGAAGAATCACAGAATGACAGAATGTCAGGGGCTGGAAGAGACCCCCAAAGCTCATCCAATCCAACCCCCCTGCCAGAGCAGGATCTCCTCTACCTGAACACACAGAAATGCATTCAGATGGGTTTGGAATATCTCCAGAGAGGGAGACTTCACAACCTCCCATGGCAGCCTGTGCCAGTGCTCTGTCACCCTCACAGGGAAAAAAATCCTTCTCATGTTTACATGAATTTTCCTATGCCTCAGCTTCCACCCAGTGCCCCTTGTCCTGTCATTGAGCATTGCTGAGCAGAGCCTGGCTCCAGCCTCCTGGCACTCACCTTTACATATTACTAAGCACTGATGAGGTCACCTCTCAGTCTCCTCCAAGCTAAAGTGCCCCAAAGAAATGGTGACTTTGGTGCTGCTTGCTTTGGATAAGGATAGAGTGGGAAAAGGTTTGTGATGTCCTCAGTCTCTCATGGGTGCC
This sequence comes from Eubucco bourcierii, assembly GCA_013396675.1. Taxonomy (NCBI): domain Eukaryota; kingdom Metazoa; phylum Chordata; class Aves; order Piciformes; family Ramphastidae; genus Eubucco; species Eubucco bourcierii. Next base: position 131,425 of record VWZE01018798.1, read on the forward strand.
AGATGTCAGCCAGGTGGCATGAGGGCCAGTCAGGAGAGATGTGAGGGCTGTGTAGTCCAGGTGTGAGATGAGTTACTGCCTGTATGAAGGTGATGTGGATGTGTTCCTCTGTGATATGCCATGCCAGCTCTGCTGCTCACTGGAGATGGCTCTTAGTCATGCTTGTAGAGTCATTTTGATGGTAAAAGAACTTTTATTCTCCCACAATTAACTCAGCCTTGATAGGTCACCACTAAACCATGTCCCTCAGCACCATAACTACACAGCTTTTAAACTGCTAAAGCTCAGGTGCAAGACCAGGCAGGCATTTTCCAAGAGGGACCAAGAGCAAGTGCAAGGTCCTGCATCTGGGTTGAGGCAGTTCCAAGCACCAATACAGGCTGGGCAGTGAGTGGCTGGAGAGCAGCCCTGAGGAGAGGGACTTGGAGGTACTGGTGGACAAGAAGCTCAACGTGAGCCAGCAGTGTGCTCCTGCAGCCCAGAGAGCAACCAGAGCCTGGGCTGCAGCAAGAGAAGTGTGGGCAGAAGGGTGAGGGAAGGGATCCTCCCCCCTCTACTGGTGAGACCCCACTTGGAGTACTGCATCCAGTTCTGGAGCCACTATTACAGGAGGGATGTGGATGTGCTGGAAGGTGTCCAGTGAAGGGCCATGAGGATGACCAGAGGCTGTCTCCTATGGAGACAGACTGAGGGAGTTGGGGCTGTTCACTCTGGAGAGGAGAAGGCTCCCAGGTGACCTTATTGTGGCCTTTCAGTATCTGAAGGGGGCTACAAGAAAGCTGGGGAGGGACTTTTTAGGCTGTCAGGGAGTGGGGGAATGAAACCAAGCTAGAAATGGGGAGATTCAACCTGGATGTTAGGAAGAAGTTCACCATGAGAGCCTGGGAGGGGTTTCCCAGGGAGGTAGTGGAAGCCTCATCCCTGGAGGTGTTTAAGGCCAGGTTGGATGAGGCTCTGGACAGCCTGATCTAATGTGAGATGTCCCTGTCCATGGCAGGGGGTTGGAACTAGGTGATCCTTGTGGTCCCTTCCAACTCTGACAGATTCTGATTCTGTGACTCTGGGCAGGGTCTTACCCACCCTCTTCATCCACCCCTGCCACAGACTGTGCCAGGGAGAGGCTGGTACAGGTTTCCAGCTCCGAAGGCGCAGGGTGGTTCTGCCATCCCCAGACACAGGCAGCTTCAGCAGGCAGAGCTGAAAGCCCAGCAGAGCAGCCCGTGCCTGGCTGCTGAAGCTAGGTGGCACAGTCTGCCTGCAGATTCCTCGTGGTGGTGAGCTGAGAGCAGACAGTCCTGCGGCGTGGAGTGACCCAGCAGCTGTGCTCGGGCATATGCGGCTTTTCTCAGCAAGCCTTTGCCTGCTGGAAGACCTCTGCTGTGAGGCCAGGCTGAGAGAGTTGAGGTTGTTCAGTCTGGAGAAGAGAAGGCTCCAGAGAGACCTTCTCCTGGTGGCCTTTCAGTGCTTAAAGGGGCTGATCAGAAAGATGGGGACAGACGTTTGAGCATGGCTTGTTGTGACAGGACAAGAAGTGATGGTTTGAACTGAAGGAGAGGAGATTCAGATGACAACAGGAGGGGAAAAAAAATGATGCTGAGGGTGGTGAAACCTTGTCCCAGGTTGCCCAGAGAGGTGGTAGAAGCCCCATCCCTGGAACCATTCCAGGTGTGGGTTGTTTGGGGCTCTGAGCAGTCTGCTTTAGTTGCAGATATCCCTGCTGACTGCAGGGTGGTTGGACTAGTAGGTGACCTTTAAGTGTCCCCAGCCCAAAGCATTCCATGATTCCATGCAAAGAGTTTGTCCTGGGGGTAGCCTCTGCTTCTTTTCTTTCCAGAAATCTCAGTGGTTTGGATCCTTTTTTTTAACTAGCACTGAATGGTAGGGTTGGGGCACAGCCCAGGGCTTTCATGCTCTCCTTGCTCCTGCTTGGTTCCTGTGTGACCACAGTGGTGGTACAGGTATGGCATCAGAACCAAAATGCTGCTTTCAGCCTTGCCTTGCCTTGCTTTGCCTTTCCCTTGCCTTTCCCTTTCCTTCCTTTCCCTTTCCCTTTCCATTTCCCTTTCCCTTTCCCTTTCCATTTCCCTTACCCTTTGCTTTTCCCTTTCCCTTTCCCTTTCCCTTTCCCTTTCCCTTTCCCTTTCCCTTCTGTTTTGTTTTTGTTGTTTTTTGGTTTATGGGGTTTTTTTGGGGTTTTATTTTCAGCTTTGGGCTCAGCTTCACTGCACCCTCATGTTCTGGTCCTGACCATGCTGACATTTTGGAGAGAAAGCTTCAAACCAGGAAATTGCTGCTCATCCCTGGTCAGATCATCTTTGACTTTCTCCATCTTCATGCTGAGCTTGTCTGCTTCTTTACAAGGCTGTGCAGAGCTACCCCCATCTGAGCTGGCACCACCAACAGTCCTGAACTTGAGGGCATTTATTTATAAATACATTTTAGAGAATTCTAACTCACATTTCTGTGTCACTTCACTAGCACAAGAGGAAATGGCCTCAAGTTGCACCAGGGGAGGCTTCAGTTAGACGTTAGAAGCAGCTCCTTCACTGAAAGTATTCTCAAACACTGGAACAGGCTCCCCAGGGAGGTGGTTAAATCCCCATCCCTTGAGGGAGGTTTAAAAGCAGCAGAGATGTGGTGCTGAGGGGTGTGGTTTAGCACCAGTCTTGGTAAGGTTAGGTGGTGGATGGACTTGCCTACCTTAGAGGTCTTTCCCAACCAGAATGATTCACAAAGCGAAAAACTGTGCTGAGTGCTGGAGACCAGTGCCAAGTGGTGTCCCTCAGGGGTCAGTGCTGGCACCAGTGCTGGTTAACATCTTTGTCAGTGACATGGACAGAGGAATCAGTGCACCCTCAGCAAGTGTGCAGATGACACCAAGCTGTGTGGCACAGTCGACTTGCTAGAGGGCAGGGATCCATTCAGAGGGACCTGGACAGGCTGGAGAGGTGGGCCCAGGCCAACCTCAGGGCATTCAACAAGGCCAAGTGTAAGGTCCTGCGCCTGGGTAGGCACAATCCCAAGCACAAATACAGGCTGGGTGGTGAATGGCTGAGAGCAGCCCTGAGGAAAAGGACCTTGGAGTCTGGGTTGATGAAAAGCTCAACATGAGCCTGCAGTGTGCACATGCAGCCCAGACAGCAACTGTGTGCTGGGCTGCATCAAGAGCAGCGTGGCCAGCAGGGCAAGGGAGGGGATTCTGCCCCTTTACTCTGCTCTCGTCAGACCCCACCTGGAGTACTGTGTGCAGTTCTGGAACCCTCAGCACAGGAAGGACATGGAAGTGTTGGAGCGGGTCCAGAGGAGGGCCACAAAGATGATCAGAGGGCTGGAGCAGCTCTCCTATGAGGACAGGCTGAGAGAGTTGGGGCTCTTCAGCCTGGAGAAGAGAAGGCTTCGAGGGGACCTGATAGTAGCCTTCCAGTATCTGAAGGGGGCCTACAGGAAGGCTGGGGAAGGATTATTTACAAGGTCCTGCAATGACAGGACAAGGGGCAATGGGTTTAAACTGGCAGAGGGGAGATTTAGACTGGATGTTAGGAGGAAGTTCTTTACAGTGAGGGTGGTGAGGCACTGGAACAGGTTGCCCAGGGAGGTTGTGGATGCTCCCTCCCTGGATGTGTTCAAGGCCAGATTGGATGAGGCCTTGAGTAACCTGTACTAGTGGGAGGTGTCCCTGCCTATGGCAGGGGGTTGGAACTAGATGATCCTTGAGGTCCCTTCCAACCTTACCATTCTATGATTCTATGATTCTATGATGCTGTCTGCCTGGGAAAGAGCATCACTTCCCTGTCTGTATCCAGCTAGTACTGAAACCACAGCAAATGTTGGTAGAACACATGGGTTTCTCACCCCTGATTTCTGCAGATGGCCAACACAGAATCCCAGCGTGTTGGGAGTTGGAAGGGCGCTCTGGAGATCATCCAGGCCAACCGCCCTGCTAAAGCAGGGGCACCCACAGCAGCTTGCCCAGGATCATAACATCCAGATGGGTTCAGAAATTCTTCAGAGAAGGAAACTCCACAACCTCTCTGGGCAGCCTGCTTCAGGGCTCCAGCACCCTCGTGCTAGACAAGTTTCTTCTCCTTCAGAGGAGAAGGAAATTTCTTCTACCTCCAGGTGGAACCTCCTGTATTCCATTTTGTGCCCACTGCCCCTTGTCCCATCACTGGGCACCACTGAAAAGACTCCAGCACTCAACAGCCTGCCTCTGCAGCACTGCTCACACCTGGCAGGCTCCTGGTTTGCAGCTTCAGGTTGCTCCTTTGGCACAACACCTTGTGCTGGTTTGAGGCTAATTGGAATATTTTAATAGAGAAAATTCCACTATAGGCTGTGAAAGGAAAACAGTGGTGATGTCTGCTGCACTCATAGGCTTGCTGAGATGTTTGGGTAAAAGAAACCAAAACATAGATAAGGCATTTGCAGTCTGTCTGTCTCTGGGAGAACAGCTCTCTTGGGTGGTCTAGCTTCTGGCTCCTCTTTGCAGATTAATCTTCACTAACCACTTTTCTTCTAACCCCCCCCTGGCTGATCCTCCTAATTTACCTTGNCACTAACCACTTTTCTTCTAACCCCCCCCTGGCCAATCCTCCTAATTCACCTTGTGTGTAAGGCAAACCTTGGGGTAAAGTACAGGGGTGGGGAGAAGGTGGAAGAGTGGTTGGGAGCCCCTCTGATTTCTGGGAGGGGAGTTGTGTTTCTGTATTCCCTTTAACTTGTCTATGTCTGTAACTATTCCTGTCTCTAGTGTCTATCTCTGCTTGTACATTGTGCTGAGCTGTAAACAGAGCTTCAGTCCTTCACTTCCAGCTGGCTGAGTCTAGTCTGGGTCATTTACAAGGTCTATTTACTATGGACTATTGACAAGGTCTTGCAATGCCAGGACAAGGGGCAATGGGTTTGAACTGGCAGAGGGGAGATTTAGACTGGATGTTAGGAGGAAGTTCTTTACAGTGAGGGTGGTGAGACACTGGCACAGGTTGCCCAGGGAGGTTGTGGCTGCTCCCTCCCTGGAGGTGTTGAAGGCCAGATTGGATGAGGCTTTGAGTGCCCTGTACTAGTGGGAGGTGTCCCTGCCTATGGCAGGGAGTTGGAACTGGATGATCCTTGAGGTCCCTTCCAACCTTACCATTCTATGATTCTATGATTTTACAAAGTGTGTGTGTGGGGGGGTGGGGAACTCCCAAACCATCACTCCCAAAGCTCTGCTTTGCTCCTTTGGCACAATACCTCTGCTAAACCTGCCCCATCCCTGTGCCTAGATGAGCTCCCCCGGGCGCAGCGGGTGCAGCACCCCCTGTGCTGCCTACGCAGCCGCGTTTCTGCGCTGAGTGTTTAATAACGTGGTGAGATGAGCATCGAGAAACCCCCCCCAGGCAGATGGGATTTGGCTGGCTGTGTGGTGAGCAGAAGTGCTTCTAAATAAAACATTTTCAAAGGCTGGCAGTAGGCATCAGTGGCTCCCTAATTCGTGCCGCTTGTTGGGAGCGCGTGTTCATCGCAGACAATGTTTATTTATGGCATGTAAAATCTATTTCAATCAAATAATTTCCATAACTGAATATTTATACCAACATCCACTGAATGCTCCTTGACTAAACTGAAAACTATTTATTCAGTTATAAATGTTTACTTGTTTAGTGTTCAGACTGCTTTAAACAAACTTAAAAATGAAATCGATGTCTCTTTGCTGTTAGCAGTGTTTCCGCTGGCTTCTAGACATAGAATCCCCAGGCTGGCTTGGGTTGGAAGGGACCTTTCAAGGTCATCCAGTCCAACCCCACCTTGCAGGGGGGCAGGGACATCTGCAACTAGAGCAGGTTGCTCAGGGCCCCCCAAAACCCACACCTGGAATGGATCTAGGGATGGGGCTTCTACCATCTCTCTGGGCAACCTGGGGCAGGGTCTCGCCACACTCAGGGTAAAACAAACATTTCTTCCTTCTCTCCAGTCTGAATCTCCCTCTTTCAGTTTAAACCATCACCTCTTGTCCTGTCACAACAGGCCCTGCTCAAAAGTCTGTCCTCTGTTTTCATCTCATCTGCTTGAAGTCCTGAAAGGCCATGAGAAGGTCTTCCTGGAGCTGAACAACCCCAAGTCTTTCAGCCTTTTCTCAGAGGGTTTCCAGCCCTCAGATCAGATTTGTGGCCTTCTCTGGACCTGCTCCAACAGTTCCATGTTCTTCTTGTGCTGAGGGCTCCAGACCTTGACACAGTGCTCCAGGTGAGGTCTTGCATCTGCTTGCTGAGCAGTGGGCAATATTTTATTAGAATTTCAGCTCAAATACCCTCTGTTTTTGTACTCTCTGCATGGCACTGATTACCCAGAGAAGCTGGGGATGTCCCCTCCCTGGAGGTCATAGAATAGAATCATAGAATGGTTTAGGTTAGAAGGGACCTCAAAGATCATTCTAGTTCCAACCCCCTCACCATAGGCAAGGACACCTCACACTAGAACAGGTTGCTCAAGGCCTCATCTAACCTAGCCTTGAGATATGCAAGGTCAGGTTGGATGGGGCTTTGAGTAGCCTGGTCTGGTGGAAGCCTCCTTGCCCACAGACAGGGCTTCCAAATAGACAATCTTTAATGTCTTTTCCAATCCAAATCATAGAATCATAGAATGGTAAATTTGGAAGGGACTTCAAGGGTCATCTAGTTCCAACCCCCTGCCATAGGCAGGGACACCTCCCACTAGTACAGGTTACTCAAGGCCTTGTCCAACCTGGCCTTGAACNAACTCTCTCAGCCTGTCCTCATAGGAGAGCTGCTGCAGCCCTCTGGTCATCCTGGTGGCCTTCTCTGGACTGGCTCCAATACTTCCATGTCTTTCCTGTGCTGAGGGCTGCATCATTCTGTAATGATTGCATGCTCAGAGTGCTGATTAGTCTTGCAAAAGAGATGCTGCCATTCTCAAATATCTTGGTCTCATGAGGCCAGATCAATTACAACAGCAGTTTATTGCACCAAATGCTCAGCATTAAATCCTAAATACTCTTCTCCTTACTAAACTCCAGGTCACTGCCTTCTTGTTGATAGGAGAGTCCAGGAGACCCTTGTAATTGGGCTGAGTATGGAAGTTATATTGACACCCCCAAGGGAGCACATTCTATTTGCAGCTTGTGAAGCAGCTGATTTTTATGCCTTGAAGGGACACCTTACACATTGTCTGTGCATGATTCTCATGGGACAGGTGGCACCAGGGTTGATATGTGAGTGTCAGCCACCACGGCATGTTGTGCCACTAGTAACAGCGTGGGCAGCAGGACTGGAAGGGTGGTTGTCCCCTTGTACTTGGCACTGTTGAGGCAACACCTCAGATACTGTGCTCCTCACTAGAAGAAGAACATTGGAGTGCTGGAGTGTGTCCAAAGAACAGCAAAGCTTTGTGAGGAGCAGCTGAGGCAACTGGTGTTGTTCAGTGTGGAAAAAAAGGAGGCTGAGGGGAGATCTTCTCAGCCTCTACAACTCCCTGAAAGGAGGTTGGTTTGTTTTCTCAAGTAGCAAGTGACAGAACGAGAGGAAATAACCTCAAGTAACACACCAGAAGAGGTTTAAATTGGGTATTAGGAGAAATTTCTGGAAGCCCTGGAATAGGCTCCCCATGGAGGTGGCTGAATCCCCATCTGAAGGGATTTTGAAGCCATGCAGATGTGGTACTGAGGGAAATGGTTTAGTGTTGACCTGGCAGTGCTGGGTCAGGAGTTGGGCTTGATGATCTTAAAGATCTTTTCCAGCCTAAGCAATTCTATGATTCTAATGACAGGATGTTTGAAAGTGCCCCAAGGCAAACCATCACCCTGCACTTGTGTGTGCACCTGTGTGCCCTCACCTATGATTTTCCTCTTCTAAGGTTGTGAAGCCCTCTGTGGGTCCTGCTGGGGCTGTTTTGGGATGTGCACTGTGATTCTCCTTGCTCTTTTTGAGCAGCAGGGGAGGTAGGTGGCAGCAGGGATAAAAATCAGATCTGCTGCAGTTGCATCCAGCTTAGGTCTGTGGTTTTGTTTGGGAAAAAAAACCTAATTAACCACCTCCAAAAAAAAGATTTTTGGGGGCAGAAAGAGGATCTGGAATACTGAGGGTTACAGGGGTGACCACCTGGGCTTTGTTACAGGGAAAAATACCTTGGGCCACTTCCTCACTGTGATGAGGGTGCTGCAGTGACAGGGGACAGGGTGGTCACAGCTCAGGCAGAGATGTCCCCATGGGATGGAGGCAGTGGTCACATTGGGCCACCAGCCACTGCTGACTGGTGAGTTGTGGCTGTACCACCCCAGCCAGGAGACCCCAGAACATGGCCGCGGTGAGCTGCTGGCAGGCAATGCACATGGAAGGGTTGAAAGCTGCATGCTGATACCCACGTTGCTGAGCTGGACTGAGAGATTTCCTTGCTTGTAGGATACAGAGTGAGTTCCTCCTTATCTTGCATCACTTCAGAGGCTGAAACTGCTGCTGCTTCTCCTCATCTCTGCAGCTTCATCTGCCCAGCTTTACCCCACAGCCCTGTTGAGTCGCAACCTTTGCAGCCTGTGGGTTTATATCATTTTTCTTCTGGCACCAGACTGAAAGAGGTTTCTTGGGTGGTGATGGGGGTTTAAAGTTAATATTTCATTAGAGTAAAGGCACAGGGGAGCCAGGGGGCCTTTTTGCTGCACTGGAAGCAAAACCTAAGAATAAAACTGTGAATAAATCCAGCTCCAAACCCACTGGTGTGATGCTTCCCCCAGCCCTCTGCCAGGAGGGGCTGGTAGATGAGCTCTGCAAGGGGAGATTGGTGCCAAAGCTGAGGATTTCTTGGGTGGATCTGACAGAGAGTGTAGCTGAACTCCTGCCTCCAGTTAAAGCTTCATGCTTTGCAGTGAAGGCTTTGCTTATTCAGCATGTTCTCCTTGCAGAACCCTGCTTTGCTCTCCTCCATCCTCCTCCTCCTCCTCCCCAGCCTGCAGTAACTCTGCAGAACTGGGATTTCGTGCAGCAAAAGTGAGAATTTTAACTAGGATTTCACATATGCTGTAGAAATCCCCTCCTAACCAAACACCTGGGATCCCCACGTGTCTGCAGTGCCTTCTGATGGCTTAATTGCTCTCTGCTTCTCGACTAACTCCTCTGCAATGATGGGGGAAAAAAACAAAAAGCCCCACTGCTTTGCTCACAACAGCAGGTGAATCCTAGCAGCCAGCCCCTGCCTGGGCTTTTTAGCTTTGCTCAGGACTGCTTTTTATTTAGCTGATTATTTTTAAGATCTGGGAACACAGAGACAGAGTTTTGTGTGTGTGTCTGCAGGCATTGTTTATCACAGCTTTGATTGCACATACCCTGGGCAAGCACTATAGAAACCTTGGCAAATAAATGGCCTGTGGCTTAGAAGAGCAGAAAATCCTCTGTAGTTATGCCCTGGGTTTATGGTGTCTTGCTGCAACATTGATGTGCTCACATGATCCATAAAGCTTGGTTATGTTTCCCCTGTTCTTTCCCTGTGTTTGATGTAAGGTGGCACAGCAGCCAGTGGCACAAAATCAATGCCCACCTTGGTTCTCCCAGGTGTGTGGTGGGGCTGTGGCTTGGGGCTACACTGGGCCTGTGGGACTTAGAGTGAGCAGGCAGTGAAGTGGGTTTGCTAAGGAGGTGCTGGAGTCACCATCCCTGCAGGTGTATTTAGACTGGATGTTAGGAGGAAGTTCTTTCCAGTGAGGGTGGTGAGACACTGGCACAGGTTGCCCAGGGAGGTTGTGGCTGCTCCCTCCCTGGAGGTGTTCAAGGCCAAGTTGGAGGACCCTTGAGTGAGCTGTACTAGTGGGAGGTGTCCCTGCCTATGGCAGGGGGTTGGAACTGGCTGATCCTTGAGGTCCCTTCCAACCTTACCATTCTATGATTCTGTGATCCTATGAAATGTGTGGACATGGTATTTTGGGACATGGTTGGGACATGGGCATGGTGGTGTTGGGTTACTGGTTGGACTTGATGATCTTTGAGGTCTTTTCCAGCTGCAACAATTCTATGGTTCTATGATTTGAGCTCCAGTGGTTTGCTGTCCTAAAAACTTTGTGGCATAAAGTGGGTCCCATGAGCCTGGGTATTTTCAGGCAAATCTTTTCAGGTCTGACTGTGCATCACAGTCTCACAGTATCACCAGGGTTGGAAGAGACCTCAAAGCTCATCAAGTCCAACCCATTCCCACAGCCCTCAAGACCAGACCATGGCACCAAGTGCCACGTCCAAACCTGCCTTGCACCCCTCCAGGGACAGTGACTCCACCACCTCCCTGGGCAGCCCATTCCAGCAGTCAATGACTCTCTCAGGCAACAACTTTCTCCTCACCTCCAGGCTAAACTTCTCCTGGCACAGCTTGAGAGAGCTCAGAGAGCTTATGATGAAATACTGTCCTGGTTAGAGCTAGAGCAGAGCTGGTTGATGCTATGACTTCCCAGCTCAGGCTCTGCTCAGTGAGGCACTCTCTGAAGGTCAGGGCAGGGTTGCACAGCCAGGAGCTGCTTCTAACAGAGAGAAGCTGATGGGGACAGTTCCTGCCAAGGACTGGGCTGCAGAAAGCCTCTGCCTGAGCCTTGCTCCTCTGCACACCAAAGGCACTGCCACAGCTTGTGACACACCTTGGATGGCAGAAAGGCAGAGGTGGCACCTGTGGGGAGGAGTGAACAGAACAGAACAGGTGACCCTCAACTAACCAACAATTTGTTGTGACCAAATTATCCCTCCTCAGTGAGGTGACACTTGCTGAGACACCAGCTGAACCACAGCAGTGCAGAGTCTGTTCCTTTAATTACCAGGCATGAAGCCCTCTTCAGCAGCAGTGAGCAGTGCAGTAAAGCACTTTATTAATATTTGAGAGCTAACTGGGGAGTTGTTTCATATATCTGTTGGCAAGCTGCAGGGCAGCTTGCAGGGCAGAAGCAAGGAGTTGCTGTTGGAGGGGATGGAGAATGGGATGAGGTGCTGCACCAGTCCCAGATGGACCTTTTCATATAGATTCACAGATTGCATTGAGTTGGAAGGGACCATCAAAGGTCATCTTGTCCAACCCTGTACTGTGCTGAGCAAGGGACTCCTCCAACTAGATCAGGCTGCCCAGGGCCACATCAAGTTTGACCTTGAATGTTTTCAGGGACAGGGCCTCAACCACAGATGTGGCAACTGGTTCCAGTGTTTCACCACCCTCCCTATGAAGAACTTCCTCCTAATGTCCACCCTAAATCTACCCTGCTCCAGTTTCAAACCATTGCTCCTCCTCGTATCACTACAAGCTCTTCCAAACAGCCCTTCCCCAACCTTCCTGCAGGTCCCCTTTGGATATTGAAATGTAGCTACAAGTTTCCTCTGGAGCCTTCTCTTCTCCATGCTGAACAGCCTAAATTCTTTCAGCCTGTCTTCACAGCAGAGGGGCTCCAGTCCTCTGATCACCTTGGTGGCTTCCTCTGGACTCACTCCAGCAGGTCCATGTTGTTCCAGGGGAGGTCTAGGCTGGATGTTAGGAGGAAATTCTTGCCAGAGAGAGTGATTGGCATTGGAATGGGCTGCCCAGGGAGGTGGTGGAGTCCCCATCCCTGGAGGTGTTGAAGCAAAGCCTGGATGGGGCACTTAGTGCCATGGTCTGGTTGATTGGCTAGGGTTGGGTGCTAGGTTGGGCTGGATGAGCTTGGAGGTCTCTTCCAGCCTGATTGATTCTATGATTCTCTGTCCCTCTTGTGTTTGGGGTACCAGAGCTGGACACAGTACTGCAGGTGAGGTCTCACCAGAGCAGAGCACAGTGGCAGAATCACCTCTCTGAATCTGCTGCCCACCCAGCACTTACAAGATCTGGTCCTATGCTTCCTTCTGCTGGTAATGCCAATTAGAGGAGCTAATGAAGAGAGGGGACTTGGTCACTACTTGCTTTTATTTCACAAATGTCAGAGCTCCTGAAGCATATTGTGGCATTTAAAAGGAATGACTGCAGGGGAGTCTTATTGACACAGGCTTTGTGTGGCTCATAAAGTGCCATCTCTGCTGCCCGGGAGCCTGGTCCCCTGTGTCCCTTCTGCTGTGGTAAAGAAACCACAGGGACTTGTTTTTAGCAGACTTGGGATGTGGGATCATCCTGGGGACATACAAAACTGGACCATTAATCATAGGAACCTTAAGGCTCTTTCTGCTGGGTCACTTCTCCCTGGGGAAGTCTTGGTCTCTGTTCTCTGATGATGGTTACATCATTTTACTCCTCCCAAGCCTGACTGAAATGTGGCTGCCAGGTAAGTTTGCTGTGGTTTTTCACTTAGCTATCCTGACATAGTCCTCTCTGGAAAAAGCTCAGCAGGCTTCCCTTCTGGATATGCTTTTTGCCATATCTGTGCTTGAGAGATTTTCCCTCCCTGGAGGATGAGTGGGAGATGCAGTGGCTTTGCTTGTGCTTTGGGTTGTACTCCACCTGCAGCACTCTGCTCCAGTGTTGTAGCCCAAGTGTTCCAGGGAAATATCCCATCTCATTTTGCCTTCAGATCTCTCTGGGGCAAGTGACATTTCAATGGCTTTCAATGAGGACAGACTGAGAGAGTTTGGGCTCTGCAGCCTGCAGAAGAGAAGGCTTCCAGAAGACCTTACAGTATCTGAAGGGGCCTACAGGAAGGCTATTGACAAGGTCTGGCAATGCCAGGACAAGGGGCAATGGGTTTGAACTGGCAGAGGGGAGATTGAGACTGGATGTTAGGAGGAAGTTGTTTGCAGTGAGGGTGGTGAGACACTGGCACAGGTTGCCCAGGGAGGTTGTGGCTGCTCCCTCCCTGGAGGTGTTCAAGGCCAGGTTGGAGGAGGCCTTGAGTGACCTGTGCTAGTGGGAGGTGTCCCTGCCTATGGCAGGGGGGTGGGACTGGCTGACCCTTGAAGTCCCTTCCAACCTTACCATTCTATGATTCTATGATTCTATGGCCCCAGCCACAGGTGCTTCAGCTGAACTATAAACCAAATTGCTGTATGGATATGTGCCTAAAAATGGAAATTAGCACTTTGCTCTCTCCTTCAGCTGAAGTCCTCCATCAATCCATGCCTGACCCAGAACTTGACTGTGGTCTTTGCTGCAGCCACATCAGCCCTGGTGTTTCTTTGCAATTTGTTATTTATACCTTTGATAGTTAGAACTTTGCAACCAAAGAGGAAAGATATTCCAGGTGAGCAGCCTTGTTTACATAGAGACTGTCCCCAAAATGAAGGGCTGCTTCAGGTTGTGTGCATCAAGTGCTGGCTCTTGCACCTGGGTCTCATGTGCAAGAGCCATGGGGTTGGAGCTTAACCCCATGAGTTCTCCAGGCTTGGGGAAGAGTGGCTGGAAAGCTGCCCAGTGGAAAAGGACCTGGGGGTGCTGTTTGACAGCTGGCTGAAGATAGGCCAGCATGTGCCCAGGTGGGCAAGAAGGCCACCAGCATCCTGGCCTGGATCAGCAGTAGTGTGGCCAGCAGGACCAGGGCAGTGATTGTTCACACCCTGAATACTGGGTTCAGTTTTGTGCCCCTCAATCCAAGAAGGACATTGAGGTGCTGGAGCAGGTCCAGAGAAGGGCAGTGAAGCTGGGGAAGGTTCTGGAGAACAGGTCTGGTGAGGAGCAGTGACAGAACTGGGGTTGTTGAGCCTGGAGGAAAGGAGGCTGAGGGGAGACCTTCTGGCTCTCTACAGTTCCCTGAAAGGAGGTTGTACTGAGGTGGGGCTCCCAAGTAACAGGTGACAGGATGAGAGGAAATTTGCCTCAGGTTGCACCAGGGGAAGTTGAGGTTGGATATTAGTAGAAACTTCTTCACTGAAAGGGTTCTGAAACACTGGATCAGGCTCTCCAGGGAGGTGGTTTAATCCCCATCCCTGGAGATGTTTAGAAGCCATGTAGATGTGGTGCTGAGGGACATTAGCCCCAGACTCAGTAGAGTTAATGGCTGGAGCCAAGCATCCTAAGTTTTTTTTTTTTTTTTTTTCCCAAGGGAAACAATTCAAAATTCAGTGATTCTATGTCCATCCTGCTGCAATACAAAAAAAAAAAAAATTAAAAAAAATTACCTTTTCTGGCTGGAGAACTGATCAAAGTGCTGGCTGAATTCTCAGTTTCTGGGGTAAGGAAAGGAGAACTGACAAATAACCCTTGAATCTTTTATTACAAAGCAGCATCCTTTTCTCTTATCCATGCCAGGATCATGCTTCAAAATATATATAAAAAAAGGAGATGTGTGTCTCTCTCTCACTTGCAGTTTTCCACCTTAACTTGCACTTTTCTGCCTTCTTCCACCTTCTGGGTCACTATGGGTCTGAAAACACAACACTTTGGTAGTGTGGTCACACCTGGGGTTCTGCATTTGCCTTCCCCCTCACCAAATGGCATGGTGAGGAGCAGACCCCAAAAAAGGGGGCCTTGGGTTGTCAGAAATGGGAATAAAAGGTGGAAAACAGAAAAGAAACATTTTTTTTTTTATTCAGTGTTTCCTCTAAGTGGGCTGAGAGGATGAACTTTCAACTCTCAATGCACACTTGCAGCTCCTATCTTGGGCTACATCAAAAGAGGCATGGCCAGCAACAGATCAGCCACTCTGCTCTACTCAGGTGAAAAACCACTGGATCACAGAATGTCAGGGGCTGGAAGGGACCCCCAAAGCTCATCCAGTCCAATCCTCCCTGCCAGTGCAGGATCTCCTATACCAGATCACACAGGAACTTGTCCAAGCAGGTCTTGAATATCTCCGGAGAGGGAGACTCCACAAGCCACCTGGGCAACCTGTGCCAGGCTTCTGTCACCCTCACAGGGAAAAAAATTCCTCCTCATGTTTACATGGAACTTCCTATGCCTCAGCTTCCACTCATACCCCTTGTCCTGTCATTGGGCATCACCCAGCAGAGCCTGGCTCCAGCCTCCTGGCACTCAGCTGCACATCTTTAGAACCATTGCTGAGGTCACCTCTCAGTCTCCTCCTCTGCCAGCAGCACANTCACCAGGGCACGGTAGAGAAGCAGGAGAACCTCTCTCGACCTACTAACCACAGCCCTTCTAATCCACCCCAGAATGGCATTGCCCCTCCTGGCCACAAGATCACCTGCAGCACTGTGTCCAGCTTTGGAGTCCTCAACACAACAAGGACATGGATCTGCTGGAGCAGGTCCAGAGAAGGGCCACAAAGATGATCACAGTCTCACAGTATCACCAAGGCTGGAAGAGACCTCAAAGCTCATCAAGTCCAAGCCATCACCACAACCCTCAAGACCAGACCATGGCACCAAGTGCCACGTCCAAACCTGCCTTGAACACCTCCAGGNGAGAAGAAAGCAACCTCCCCCTGGCTACAAGCACCCTTCAGGTAGTTGTACACAGCAAGAAGGTCTCCCCTGAGCCTCCTCTTCTCCAGGCTAACCAATCCCAGCTCCCTCAGCCTCTCCTCATAGGGCTGTGCTCCAGGCCTCTCCCCAGCCTCGTTGCCCTTCTCTGGACACGTTGAAGTACCTCCTTAAATTGAGGGGCCCAGATCAGAGGGCTGGAACACCTCCCCTGAGAAGACAGGCTGTGAGAATTGGAGCTGTTCAGCTTGGAGAAGAGAAGGCTCCCAGGAGACCTTAGAGCAGCATTCCAGTACCTGAAAGGGGCTACAAGAAAGTTGGGGAGGACTTTTTAGAAGAGCCTGTAGTGATAGAAAGAGAGGAATGGTTTGAAACTAGAGCAGAGTAGATTTAGGTTGGATATTAAGAGGAAGTTCTTCACAGTGAGGGTGGTGAAACACTGGAACTGGTTGCCCAGAGTTGGTTGGGGGCCCCATCTCTGGAGACTTTCAAGGCCAGAGCTGATGCAGCCCTGAGCAATCTGATCTAGTTGAAGAAATCCCTTTTCACTGCAGGGTGGTTGGACAAGATGGCCTTCAAAGGTCCCTTCCAACCCAATGCATTCTCTGATTCTAATTGGGCTGGGAAGGCTTTTGAGCACCAAGAAGGTCTAAAATGGGCTGGTTTGAGAATCTGAAGTGGAGCCTCAGGCTAGGACACATGGCTTTTGAGGACCTAAACTGACTGACGTGTAAAGCTGAGACTTTTTTAATACACAGAGCTGTGAGAATATCCATGGCACCTCTAGGTGCTAAAATAATGATGACAGTTGACATTTCTGGGTGACAGTTGGTGGGGTGACCCTCTGACTTTTGCTCCCAGCCTCTTTGGCATGGATTGAGATGTTCAAAAGTGAGCTGTCTGCAGGAGGTAACTTTTAATTACTTGAATGTAACTCCACTTCTTTTTTTTTTTTTTGGCTTTGGTGAGTGGATTTCTTCTCTGCAGAGGGGATGAAGCAAACCCAGTAAATAATGTTCTGTGGCAGTGGGAGCTGGATGGCTGCAACTGGAAAGGTCTCTGTGCATCTGGAGGGAATGGAAGAGATTGATTTATGATTTTAACAAGCATGGCTGGGTAGAGAATCATGCCTATATGGTTTTAAAGTCATGAAGAGATATTAATCAAAATTAAGGCTGCTCTAAGAAAGTATCCGAGCCAGTGGTCCGGTTCCTGGTTAATTGATTACACAACTAAGGCACAGTTGTCCCCACAGAGACAGTCAAAGGACAGCTTGGGTGTGTGGGGGTCTCAGAGTTGAATGCCAGATGGGGAAGCAGAGGGTTGGAACAAAGGGTGTAATGAGGAGTAATAGGAATTGGTTAGAGGGACTGTGCACTTGTCCCCATTGATTAGGCCGTGCCTGCAGGGAGAGAATGATTAATAGAAACACAGAAATGAGAAGCAGCAGTGACATTTCTGGAGTTGCAGCCTTAAATGACATGCTGCCAAAGGTTGGAGTCACCTGGGCAGGTAAAGAACATCAGAAAACGGTGTTCTGGGAGGCAAAAGTCCATCTGTGTGACCCTGGGGCCAGCCCAGCCGGGGCCAAGTCTGTTAAAGGCTGTGCTGGCAGCCAGCATGACCCAGCAAGCTGCTTCCACATCTTACTCCTGCATTCATTGGGTTTGGGGGTGTCAGCTGATGAAAGACTCAGCATGGGCTGGCAACAGTCACCTGCAGCCCAGAAGGCATCCATATCCTGGGCTGCACTAAAAGAAGAGTGACCAGCAGGATAAGGGAGGTGATTCTGCCCCTCTGCTCTGGTGAGACCCCACCTGGAGTCCTTTGTCCAGTTCAGGGGCCCCCAACACAAGAATGACATACAAATATTGCAGTGGGTCCAGAGGAGGGGACAAAGGTGATCAGAGGGTTGGAGCACATCTCCTATGGGGACAGGCTGAGAGAGCTGTGGCTGTTCAGCCTGGAGAAAAAAAGACTCAAGAGAGACCTTGTAACAGCCTTCCAGTATGTGCAAGGGGATACAAGAAAGTTATGGAGGGACTTTCTACAAGGGTTTGTAGGAATAGGACAAGGAGGCATGGATTGAACCTTGAGGAGGGCAGATTTAGAGTGGATATTTGAAAGACATTCTTTACAGTGAGGGTGGTGAGACACTGAAGCAGGTTGCCCAGGGAGGTCATGGATGTCCTCTCCCTGGATTTGTCCAAGGTCAGGTTGGATGAGGCCTTGAGCAACTCAGTCTAGTGGGAGGTGTCCCTGCCAATGGTGTGAGGGTTGGAACTAGATGATTTTCAAGGTCCCTTCCAACCCAACCCATTCTGTGTTTCTACAGTTAATTGCTCCCTCCCTGGAGGTGTTCAAGGCCAGGTTGGAGGAGGCCTTGAGTGACCTGTACTAGTGGGAGGTGTCCCTGCCTATGGCAGGGAGTTGGAACTAGATGATCCTTGAGGTCCCTTCCAACCTTACCATTCTATGATTCTATGATTCCATGATTGTCATCCTGAAGGAAAACCCCTCAAAATGGCTATGCTGGAGGGAGTTGATGAAGCTGATGCTCCCTATGGAGGTTTCCAAATTCCAAATTTCCATGTCTGCACAAAGTGGTTGTGTTGTAGGATGAAAATAAGGCTCCAAACCTTTCCTTTCAGGGGGAAATTGCATCTGGACTTCTCCACCTTGCCTCCAGCTGAGATCCATGCCATGCTTTGCCCAGTGTAGATTGACATTGCATTGCCTTTGTCTTCAAAAGGCATCTCTGGATGTTTCCTGGTGGTCTGGGAGGTGCATGCACAAAACAGTGATGCCAAATGAACCACCTCCCATGGCCTGACCTGTTGTGATGATGCAAACATTCTAAGCTATCTCATTGTAAATCTGCACATCTTTTGGGCCACCTGAGAGCAGATGGGTATGGAAAAGTTGAGCTCCTTGTGAGGTTTCCCAGTGAAACCTCCACATTTCTCTAGGCACACTCAGGCATTAACAGTTTCTGTTGCCTCAGGCTTGGCAAAGTCATGCTGGTGATCTCTCAGGATTAGCTGCAGAGATGTGGGGATTTAAAAAGTTTCCAAAAGGTATATAGAGGCTTGAATTCTCACCCAGACCAAGTTAAAACCCTGGCAGTAAAATTTATTTGCACTTCATATTTCATATGATGGCTCCTCAGGACTCCTAAGCTCATGCATATAATGAATTTTGCAATTAAATTAAATCTCAGCTGCATTAAAGTCATGTTTCCTACTGGGAATATGGCCAGCCACCCATGTCCTTCCTCAAGGGCCCCCAAATCCAGTGCCTACAGCCAGATCTAAGGACTTGGCAACCTTTCTTTGGGGCAGTGTGCTGGCAGCTGTGGCAGGGATCTTACTCAAATTTAACCCTGTGTCCTAAATAAAGGTGTCTCAGCTGTAAGCTCCAAGGGTGAGATGCTCCTGTTGTGCAAGAACACTTGTCCTAGACTCTGGTCCCAGTGGGTTTTTGCAAGTGATATCAGATGAATCATAGAATGGTAAGGTTGGAAGGGACCTCAAGGATCAGCCAGTTCCAATCCCCTGCCATAGGCAGGGACACCTCCCACTAGCACAGCTCACTCAAGGCCTCCTCCAACCTGGCCTTGAACACCTCCAGGGAGGGAGCAGCCACAACCTCCCTGGGCAACCTGTGCCAGTGTCTCACCACCCTCACTGCAAACAACTTCCTCCTAACATCCAGTCTAAATCTCCCCTCTGCCAGTTCAAACCCATTGCCCCTTGTCCTGGCATTGCAGGACCTTGTCAACAGCCCCTCCCCAGCCTTCCTGTAGGCCCCCTCCAGATACTGGAAGGCTACTATCAGGTCTCCTGGAAGCCTTCTCTTCTACAGGCTGCAGAGCCCCAACTCTCTCAGTCTGTCCTCATAGGAGAGCTGCTGCAGCCCTCTGAGCATCTTAGTGATCATCATCTAATGTCTCTGCTTGCCCCCCAGCAGGGTGGTGGGTCAGTGGCAGTAAAGCTGTCTACACACCATGAAATTCAGCCCCAAGCCAGAGCTGGAGCTGTATCCAGAGTCCATAAATCTCCATAATGCTTCAGTAACCAGTGTCTGGAGCAGTTTCTCCCTGTGGAGGATGATCTTACCTGCAGAAAAATCCAGCTCAGCAGGTGGTTCATTACCACCATCCAAACTTTATATGCAGTTTGCTCAGGGGTAAGTTCTTGCCAGGGTGTGAGAAATGCAGTTTTGAAGCAAACCTTATTTTACAGCATCCATAACTTTTCTGAGCAAAGGCACAAGAGGGAGATAGGAATTGTTTAGGAGTCAAGAGTGGGATGAATGGTGACCAACTCAGGATGGGTCCAAAAATGACATAACCATGATGCCCTGGGGTGAGCTGTGACTTGACACAGTCCAATTAACCTGCTTGCTGTAAAGTGGCAAATAGCAAGAGATAGACTCATGGAAGCACAGCAACATTTAGGCTGGAAAAGACCTTTAAGATCAAGTCCAGCTGTTAAACCTAACACTACCAAGTCTGCTGCTTAGCCACGTGCCTCAGCACCACAACTACATGGCTTTTAAATATCCTCCAGGGATGATATGTGAATCACTGCCTTGGGCAGCCTGTTCCAGGGCTTGACAACCCTTTCAGGGAAGGAATTTTTCCTCACTTTCAACCCAAACCTCCCCTGGGGCAACCTGAGGCCATTTCCTCTTGTCCTGTCACTTGGTCCTTGGGAGAAGAGAACAACCCCCACCTGGCTCCAACCTCCTTTCAAGGAGTTTTAGAAAACCGGAAGGTCTCCCCTAAGCCTCCTTTTCTCCAGGCTCAACAATCATAGAATCATAGAATCGTAGAATGGTAAGGTTG
>VWZE01018799.1:0-11390 GCA_013396675.1 Eubucco bourcierii
CAGAGGGGAGATTTAGACTGGATGTTAGGAAGAAGGGGGTGTTAGAATCTGAAGGGGGCTACAGGAAGGCTGGGGAGGGATTATTTACAAGGTCCTGCAACGACAGGACAAGGGGCAATGGGTTTGACCTGGCAGAGGGGAGATTTAGACTGGATGTTAGGAGGAAGTTCTTTATAGTGAGGATGGTGAGACACTGGAACAGGTTGCCCAGGGAGGTTGTCTATGCTCCCTCCCTGGAGGTGTTCAAGGCCAGATTGGAGGAGGCCTTGAGCGAGCTGTACTAGTGGGAGGTGTCCCTGCCTATGGCAGGGGGTTGGAACTGGATGATCCTTGAGTTCCCTTCCAACCTTACCATTCTATGATTCTATTTCTTTGACTTTTCCAACAAGTGATGAAGCAATGGTTTTAATCTGAAATATTTTATGGTGATAGTGAGAAATCCTTTCTTCAAAAATCAAGAGCAATGTAGTTTCAGAAGCTGCTTTCTTTTTAATAAGTATACCCTTTCTTTTTTTCCATGCAGAAGGGGAACAAGGGCATTATTAATCAGTATTGATCTACTAACATTAGCATTATTAATCTACCACAATTGCAGCAGCCACACTAGGGTCGCCTCCACCTTTGCTTCTAAGAGAGTTCCCTGGTAGGAGGCAGCAAGCACATCTCTGCTGCTTCCTGCTGGGCTGATCCCGCAGCCTCCGGGGGAGGTGCCCACATACCAGCCCAGGGCAGGCACAACCACCTGCAGAGCAAAAGCAGAAAATCCCAACAGCAGCAATCTTTCTACTATGTACAGTGCTCATTAACAAGTCAAGTATTTTAAATGAATACTTTGCCAGCTCATTTGTTTTCATTCGGGAAGAAAATAGTCTACAGCCACATTCACATAAATCACCTCTTTATGATGGGTGCCTGATGCCACAGGGCTTGTCCCAGCGGAAGAGAATCCCCCTTGGCTCCCATCATCTTTGCTCAGGTCTTTGGGGTTTCTTTTTAGTTTAAAAACCAGTGTCCATCCATCATAATAAGACTTTGTTCTGAGGCTGGGGGTACTTGCTGTGGACACAGCAGCAGCTGAAGCTGAGATAATAGCTGAGCAGGTGGTAATTATTGTGATTAACTGCTGCTGCTCAGCAGCACTCGCTGGGGTTCAGCACACCCTTCAATGCCTTCCCCTGGCTTCCAGTGAAAACATCTCTACCTGTTAATGGGATCTTTGCAGTTGGTAAACTCTTCCTGTGCACTGGATGCTGTTACTTGTGCACCTAGCACAACCTGGCTGAAGCTAACTGCTAACACATCTGCTAACTACAGGCTGGGAGGTGATCTGCTGGAGAGTAGCCCTGTGGAGAGGGACCTGGGGTTGCTGGTGGATAACAAGTTATCCGTGGGATAGCAATGTGCCCCTGTGGCCAAGAGGACCAGTGGGATCCTGGGATGTGTTAGGAAGAGCATGTCCAACAGATCAAGGGAGGTTCTGTTTCCCCTCTATTCTGCCCTGGTGAGACCTCATCTTGAGTACTACCTTCAGTTTGGGGCTCCCCAGTTGAAGAGGGACAGCAATCTGCTGGAGAGGGTCCAGTGGAGAGCTGTGTGGATGATGTGGGGACTGGAGCACTGCCTGGTGAGGAGAGTCTGAGGGACCTGGGGCTGCATAGTCTGGAGAAGAGAAGACTGAGAGGAGATCTAATAAATTATTATAAATATCTGGGGGCTGGGTGTCAGGAGAGGGGGGACAGGCTCTGCTCATTTGCTGTCTGGCACAGGCTGCCCAGAGAGGTTGTGGAGTCTCCTTCTCTGGAGACTTTCAAGGCCTGTCTGGATGCATTCCTGTGTGACCTGAGCTAGATTGTATGGTCCTGCTGTGGCAGGGGGATTGGACTGGGTGATTTTACAGTATCACACAGTATCACAGTATCACCAGGGTTGGAAGAGACCTCAAAGATCATCAAGTCCAACCCATCACCACAGACCTCAAGACCAGAGCATGGCACCAAGTGCCACGGCCAGACCTGCCTTGAACACCTCCAGGGACGGTGACTCCACCACCTCCCTGGGCAGCCCATTCCAGTAGCCAATGACTCTCTCAGTGAAGAACTTTCTCCTCACCTCCAGCNTCAGTGAAGAACTTTCTCCTCACCTCCAGCCTAAACTTCCCCTGGCACAGCTTGAGACTGTGTCCTCTTGTTCTGCTGCTGCTTGCCTGAGAGAAGAAGGGTCTTTGGGTCCCTTCCAACCCCTGACATCCTGTGAACTAATACCATCCACAATGGTTGTAATGGTTGCAATGGTAGCAATAGTTGCAATGTGCTATTTTCTAAGCTGCATTAGTACATGCAATGGTTGCAAGGTGCTGTTTTCTAAGCTGCATTAGCACATGCAATGGTTGCAAGATGCTGTTCTCTAAGCTGCATTAGCACATGCAATGGTTGCAAGGTGCTGTTCTCTAAGCTGCATTAGCACATGCAATGGTTGCAAGGTGCTGTTCTCTAAGCTGCATTAGCACATGCAATGGTTGCAAGGTGCTGTTCTCTAAGCTGCATTAGCACATGCAATGGTTGCAAGGTGCTGTTCTCTAAGCTGCATTAGCACATGCAATGGTTGCAAGGTGCTGTTCTCTAAGCTGCATTAGCACATGCAATGGTTGCAAGGTGCTGTTCTCTAAGCTGCATTAGCACATGCAATGGTTGCAAGGTGCTGTTCTCTAAGCTGCATTAGCACATGCAATGGTTGCAAGGTGCTGTTCTCTAAGCTGCATTAGCACATGCAATGGTTGCAAGGTGCTGTTCTCTAAGCTGCATTAGCACATGCAATGGTTGCAAGGTGCTGTTCTCTAAGCTGCATTAGCACATGCAATGGTTGCAAGGTGCTGTTCTCTAAGCTGCATTAGCACATGCAATGGTTGCAAGGTGCTGTTTTCTAAGCTGCATTAGTACATGCAATGGTTGCAAGGTGCTGTTCTCTAAGCTGAATTAGCACATGCAATGGTTGCAAGATGCTGTTCTCTAAACTGCATTAGCACATGCAATGGTTGCAAGGTGCTATTCTCTAAACTGCATTAGCACATGCAATGGTTGCAAGATGCTGTTTTCTAAGCTGCATTAGCACATGCAATGGTTGCAAGGTGCTGTTCTCTAAGCTGAATTAGCACATGCAATGGTTGCAAGATGCTGTTTTCTAAGCTGCATTAGCACATGCAATGGTTGCAAGGTGCTGTTCTCTAAACTGCATTAGCACATGCAATGGTTGCAAGGTGCTGTTCTCTAAGCTGCATTAGCACATGCAATGGTTGCAAGGTGCTGTTTTCTAAACTGCATTAGCACATGCAAAGGTTGCAATGTGCTATTTTCTAAGCTGCACCTGCAGTTGGCCGTTTCAGCAGTTCAGTCACTTGTTGCACAGACGGAAAGAAAAGTAACCACAAGACCCAATCTTTCTCTCTGTTAACCCTGGGGCTTCCAGCTTTGCTCCTCCCTGCCTCTAAATCACTGTTTACTGCTGTTTTTACAAGAGAAGATTAATGGACTCAAATGGGCACAGGTAAATCTGCATTGTTCGAAGTCTCTTCAAATAGCACCTGCTGTAAATTCTTTAGTGCTCGTTATCTCTGCAGCACATCTCAGTTCTTAAACAGTTCTTTCAGTGACGGAGGAGTGTGAAGGGTCACAGTGCCCTGGGAGCTTTTCAAAAGCATCTATCAGGCTTTATGGATGCTGCAGTGTTGGTGGGGAGGGCTTTGCTTTTTCAAGTTCTCAGCCAGGCAGAACTTTGAACATCTCCCTGAGCCAGTGTGCCTCTTGAAGAAAACTTAAGCTTGCTGCTCCAGGGTTCAGGGAGGCTATGGGAGAAGTGCCCACGCTAAAGATTTTAGACATTAACGTTTCCTTTGTAATTTCCTCTTGTTCAGGATGTTCAACTCTCAGCTGAGCTTTGTTCCAATAGCCTGGGGGGGGACGTGACTTCACCCAGATATAAAACACACAGGCACAAAAAGAAAATGCTTGGAAAATTGCAATGACATGGTTGTGTTGGTAGCTTTGTGATTTTTCTGAAATGAAATGTGCCTAGACAATGAAAATTGAGCCACGATACTATATTTTCCAAGCGACCTTTCTTAACCTTCAAAGAGGCTCCTTGGTAAAGCCACGTGCCAGCAAAGCTACCTTCCTGATGCAATCAGTTTTTGTAGACCTAAAAGGAAAGATGCACAGTAGATGTGTCACATAGCTGGGCTCACATTGCAACAAGTCTAGCTCTGCTATGAGGACAGGCTACAAGAGTTTGGGCTCTTCAGCATGGAGAAAAGAAGGTTTCCAGAAGACCTTATACTAGCCTTCCAGTATCTGAAGGGGGATACAGGAAGGCTGAGGAGGGATTATTTAGGTGGTCTTGCAATGCCAGGACAAGGGGCAATGGGTTTGAAGTGGCAGAGGGGAGATTGAAACTGGATGTTAAGAGGAAGTTGTTTGCAGTGAGGGTGGTGAGACACTGGCACAGGTTGCCCAGGGAGATTGTGGAGCACAGAAGCACAGAATGTGATCTTTGATCTTCTGTGCTCCACAACCTCCCTGGAGGTGTTCAAGGCCAGGTTGGACGAGGCCTTGAGTGACCTGTTCCAGTGGAAGGTGTCCCTGCCTATGGCAGGGGGTTGGGACTAGATGATCCTTGAGGTCCCTTCCAACCTAAACCATTCTATGATTGGGCAGCAAGAAATGGCAAGAAGCAAAGCCAAATGGCAGGAGGTACACATTTATACCACAATGTGGATGTAGGGAAAGGGTAACATGGCACACACCAAAGGGTCTGTCCTGGGCACTGTGCCCCACACAGGCATTGATGCAGTTGTAAATCAGCCAAGTATTCAGGGATGCAAATTAACTGTGCCAGTGCAGAAAATACAGGACTTTTATGCCTAACTAGTTGCAGGTGGAAACCCACGGGCAGTGTTTCAAGAAGTGGCTTTGAAAGTTGGCCCATTGCGACCATAAATGAGAAACTCAAGAGCTTTACAGTGTGTACTTACAGCTCTTAATTTTCTCTGCCTGCTCACAGATACCTGAGTATCGCGCGCGCACGCGGACAAGGATTTTGATTGTTTCAGCCCTGGTTTTACACTTAACAGCCTTGTTACCTTCTCCTCACAGTGATCACATTCTGCTCCTGCATGTGGAACAGTTTACATTTCTCTTTTGCATAGAGGTGGAAGGCAGATGGGCTCAGCTTTCACGGCAAGCGGAATGGGCTCGCAGGCTTTATCTGGAGCCCAGTCTTACTGCCATGAGTATTGCATGATAGGGGAGGAACCACAGAGGAAGGGATGCCTGAAAAAAGGATTTCACAGAATCACAGAACTTTAAGAGGTTGAAAGGGACCTGCAAAGCATCATCCAGTCAAACCTCCCTGTCAAGCAAGATTCCCTAGGATAGTTCATGCAGGAGGGCATCCAGATGGGTTTGGAAAGTCTCCAGAGAAGGAGACTCCACAACCTCTCTGGGTAGCCTGCTCCAGGGCTCTGTAACCCTCACTCTAAAGAAGTTTCTCCTCAAGTTGAGCTGAAACTTTCTCTGTTCCAGTTTGTAGTTGTTGCTCCTTAGCTTATTGCTGCTGACCACCAAAAAGAGATTTGGCCCAACCACTTGACACCCACCCCTCAGATTTTTGTCCACATTGATCAGATCTCCTCTCAGCCTTCTCTTCTCCAGACTAAACAGCCCCAGGTCTCTCAGTCTCTCTCCAGAAGGAAGATGCTCAAGTCCCCCAATCATCCTTGTGGTTCAATCATCCTAGTGGCTGGGATGCACCTGTGCAGTCCCAGCAACATGAAAAAGTTCTAAGCTGCTGATTTTGGAATCAGCCAATGTGATTTTTGGTAGTTCTTTTTAATTTGATAGTTTTCTTTAGACAAAGAACAACTATGGGATGTATTATCCTGTATATCACTGCCCTTGTTTTGGCCAGCCTCCCTTTTGCTACTTGCCCATTTCATAGAATCATAGAATCATAGAATAGTAAGGTTGGAAGGGACCTCAAGGATNCCTGCTGGGGACTGAATCTTCCTTAGTTCACCTTTTCTTTAATACTAAAGAAGCTTCATATTAGAGCATGAGGCCAATTTGGTTTTGGGTGGGTGGCAGTTGGTATTTTTTTACCAGCTTTCAGCAGCAAACCTTCTAGTCATTTTCTGTAGCACAACTTATTTTATTGGTAGGCACCACTACTTGTTCAGCAGTCCTTTGTTTCTGTAGCACAGCTTCTAGTTTGTGGCTGTTCCTCCTTGTCTTATTGCTGTGCACCACTGAAAAGAGCTTGGCCCCAGCCATTTGACACCCACCCCTCAGATATTTGTACACATTGATCAGATCTCCTCTGAGTCTTCTCTTCTCCAGACTAAAGAAGATTACCCTACCACAGGATTCCTAGTCACGGTTCTGTGCTGGACTCTTTCCAGCATGTCCCTGGGCCTCTTGAACTGGAGAGCCCAAAACTGGGCACAGTATTCCAGGTGTGGTCTCACCATGGCAGAGTAGAGTTGGAGAAGAACCTGCCTAGGCCTGCTGGACTCACTTCTGCCTCTTCCACAACAGTTCTCTAGCCTGGTGGTACCCAACAGTCATTAACAATTGGTGGAGTTTTAGAGCAACTTACATTTATGCATAAGGATGAGGACTCATTATCGTCCTCATCTACATATTGTTGCTTTACATAACAGCTGCAGTAGAGGAAGTACACTTTGGTCAATAGTTTCATTTATAATAAAGTAATAAATTAGAAAGGGTTTGGTTTTTTTTTTCCCTTGACAATAAGTTTTATGCCAAGATTTTATGTAGCTTAAAGCAAGTTGTCAATTAGGCTACTTAAATTAATTTTTGGCAGCAGTTAATTGGAGCCTAGAGTCTTTTGTCTTTAAACAGCTAATCCTAAACAAGAAAATACAATGATTAAATGTTTCTTAAACAATATTATTCACAGAATTTAAAATATAGCATTTAATTAAGATTTGGACTTGTTAATCTTTATTTTTTTTCTTTAGACAGATTAATTTAAATTTCTTCATATAAAATTGCTACCATGACTCTGATTAAACTGGCTTACTGCAAAGCTATGGTCTGAGACCTTCCAACACTCCTACAGCTCTTAAACCCAAAGGCAAATAAGGTTGGATTACTTTCTACAGAGACATATTTTGTCCTTTCAGAGAAGCAGGACATTCCCATTTAAGGCTCTGGAAGGCTGAGATTTGTGTTCACAGGATGAAAATACTGTACCATTATAGAATCATAGAATAGTAAGGTTGGAAGGGACCTCAAGAATCATCTAGTTCCAACTCCCTGCTATAGGCAGGGACACCTCCCACTAGCACAGGTCACTCAAGGCGTCATCCAACCTGGCCTTGAACACCTCGAGGGAGGGAGCAGCCACAACTTCCCTGGACAACCTGTGCCAGTGTCTCACCACTCTCACTGGAATGAACTCCCTCCTAACATCCAGTCTAAATCTCCCCTCTGCCGGTTTAAACCCATTGCCTCTTGTCCTGTCATTGCATGACTTTGTCAATAGTCACTCCCCAGCCTCCACCTACTCCCCCTTGAAATACTGGAAGGCCACTCTAAGGTCTCCTAGAAACTTTCTCTTCTCCAGGCTGCAGAGCCCTAACTCTTGTAGCCTGTCCTCATAGCTGAGCTGCTGCAGCCCTCTCAGCATCTTCGTGGCCTCCTCTGGACCCGCTCCAACACTTTCATGTCCTTCCTTTGCTGGGGGCTCCAGAACTGCACACAGGACTCCAGATGGGGTCTGAGGAGAGCAGAGCAAAGGGGCAGAATCTCCTCCCTTGCCCTGCTGCCTACACTGCTCTTGCTGCAGCTGAGCACTCAATTGCTGTCTGGGTTGTACTCACACTGCAGGCTAATGTTGAGCTTTTCATCACCTCACACCCCCAGGGCCTTTTCCTCAGGGCTGCTCTCAGCCATTCCCCACCCAGCCTGCAGTTGTAGTTGGGATTGTGCCTACCCAAGTGCAGGACCTTACACTTGGCCTTGCTGAATGTCATGAGGTTGGCCTGGGCACACCTCTGCAGCCTGTCCAGGTCCCTCTGGATGGATCCCTGCCCTCTAGCAAGTCGACTGTGCCACACAGCTTGGTGCCATCTGCACACTTGCTGAGGGTGCACTGATTCCTCTGTCCATGGCACTGACAAAGATGTCAAACAGCACTGGTGCCAGCACAGACACCTGAGGGACACCACTTGGGACTAGTCTCCAAGTGTACATACATTGTCCTGTTGCTCAGGTACTGGTAAATATGCTAAACCAATGGAAGATTTCAGTGAGGCTCCCGAGCATGGCTGGCTGCTGAGCTGGAAGACCAAGACTTCTCCATGTCAGGAATCACAGAGCTTCAATTCAAAAAGGCCAGTAACCAAAAATTCAGCCCAAGGTTTTGATTAGACTAATGTGCTTCATAGCAATGCAAGTAGGGCATAATAATGCTTCATAGCAATAATGTCTCCAGTTCTGGAGTCCCTATTACAGGAAAGATCCAGACATGCAGACACATATCCAGAGAAGAGCCAAGAGCCAAGATGCTCAGAGGGCTGGAGCTCCTCTCCTATGAAGACAGACTGAGAGAGTTGGAACTGTTAAATTTGGAGTGGAGAAGGCTCCCAGGTGACCTTCTTGTGGCCTTACAGTATCTGAAGGAGGCCTACAGGAAAACTGCTGAGGAGGGAATTTTTAGGGTGTCAGTGATAGGACTGGGGGAAATGGAGCAAAACTAGAAGTGGGGAGATTCAGATTGGATGTTAGGAAGGAGTTCTTCCCCATGAAAGTGGTGAGAGCCTGCACAGTTTGCCCGGGGAGGTGGTGGAAGCCTCATCCCTGGAGGTCTTTAAGACGAGGCTGAATGGGGCTCTGGGCAACTTGATCTAGAGTGAGGTGTCCCTGCTCATGGTAGAGAGGTTGGAACTGGATGATCCTTCCAGCCCTGACAATTCTATGATTCTGGAGCAGCTAGAGAGAGATCTCCCAGTTTTGATTTAATTTTTTTCCAGTTCTGGAAATCTACTGTATTCCTGGTTAGATGTACCATATGGAATCATAGAATGGTAAGGTTGGAAGGGACCTCAAGGATCATCCAGTTCCAACCCCCTGCCATAAGCAGGGACACCTCCCACCAGAACAGCTCACTGAAGGTCTCATCCAACCTTACCTTCAACACCTCCAAGGAGGCTGTGGAGCACAGAAGCACAGAATGTGATCTTTGATCACATTCTGTGCTTCTGTGCTCCACAACCTCCCTGGGCAACCTGTGCCAGTGTTTCATCATAGCATCACGATTTGCAGAGAAATGAGGCCTGATAGAGTAACATTCCTGATTGAATCTCTTCTTTGTATCCAGCATCAGTTACACAGAGTGAATTCACAGTTCTTTGGTTTGTTACACAGGAGTTAAGATTAGATAATTATAAATCTTGCTACTATGAAATCCTGGGAGCTAGTTTGTAATTAATGAATTCATTAAAGAGCAAAAAAATCTATGTATTTCAAGTGATAAGTGTATCTAGTCACCTTCTCTCATAATTCTGGTCTTCAGTGCTTCCTTCTTTGCTGACAGGCAGTAAACATCAGGAAGGACATGGAAGTGTTGAAGCAGGTCCAGAGGAGGCCATGAAGATGATCAGAGGGCTGGAGCAGCTCTGCTATGAGGACAGGCTGAGAGAGTTGGGGGTCTTCAGCTTGGAGAAGAGAAGGCTTCCAGGAGATCTTAGAATAGCCTTCCAGGATCTGAAGGGGGCTACAGGAAGGCTGGGGAGGAACTATTGACAAGGGCTTGCAATGCCAGGACAAGGGGCAATGGGTTTGAAATGGCAGAGGGGAGGTTTNGGCAGATTTTTGTGTATTTAAGAACTTCTTCATTCCTTCCTTTACTGACAGGGAATAAACTTTAGGTAGACTTCATGTATTCCACAACTTAGAATCACAAAATCATAGAATCAACCAGGTTGGAAGAGACCTCCAAGATCATAGAATCATAGAATGGTAAGGTTGGAAGGGAGAAGATCTTCTTCAGTGCTCCCTTCTTTGCTGATGTGGGTTAAGCATCAGGCAGAGTTTTATGTATTCAAGAATGTCTGAGCCTGTTAGTTTCAGTAGCCTGCTCACACATGAGGACAGAAAACCAGCCCTGTATAAGGAACAAAGCACAGGCATACTTGGAAAGCATGCCCAGTTTTGAGGCATGGGCCCCAGTCTTGGGGCCATTATTTCCTTTTCTCTGCCAGAGAAAGATGCGTTTGGGGCTCCAGGCACAAAATGCACCCTTTGAACTAATTTTCCACCCAGCTCTTTCATTACCACTGCTACCATCCCTGTGGAGGGAAACCCCACTGCTACTATTCTGTGGTGGGAAAACCCACTGATACAGCACTCATGGACAAGGGCAGCAGATGAAAGCAACTAGAAGTAATCCAAGCTGAACTACATTGGTTTGGAACCAAGGAGTTGTTATTAGGAAACCATTTCAGTGACTTGCTTTGCAAAGCAACAGCAGTGCTGCAAGTCCCACATATTCAGAAAGCCCCTCCTCATTTATGGGTCTTTTGGACAAAGAAGTGTTGGCTTCCTTAATTAATATCTTCATGTGTTTGAGCCTCTGAGGGTTGCATTCTTGACCACTTTTTTGCAGCCAATTAGCCAAAAAACTCTTCACTTTAAAGCAAGATGTAATTTGAATGCATTTACAGGACTCCAGCAAGTGGATCTTCAAGCAAAGCATCAAAATTCATGAGTCATCCTAAAACCACAAGGGAAGCTAAGAATGCTGCTCAAGGCCATATGTCTGACAAAGAGCTTTGCTTTACAACTGGAAGCGCTGAGCCTGGTTGCTATTTGAAAATTAATAGGAGAGCTTCTCTGTTCTGTTGGTCTTTTTTTTTTTGTCTCAGTGTTCTCCAGCATAGCAGCACTGAATCAGCCTACACAGAAAGAAAGAAAAAAAAAAAAAAAAAAAAAAAAAAAAAAAAAAAAAAAAAAAAAAAAAAAAAAAAAAAAAAAAAAAAAAAAAAAAAAAAAAAAAAANGAAATAAAATTAAACGAAGTAAAATAAAATAACTAAAATAAAATGAAATAAAATAAATTAAAATAAATAAAATAAAATAAAAAAGATGAAATAAAGTAAAATAAAATTAATGAAATGCATTAAAATAAATAAAATAAAGTAAAATACAATAAAAAAGATAAAATAAAATAAAGTAAAATAAAATTAATGAAAGATATTAACATGAAATGAAATAAAATAAAATAAAATAAAAAGGAAATAAAATTAATGAAATGCATTAAAATAAATAAAATAAAAGAAAAGAAAATTTAAAAAAATAAAATAAAAGAAAGTAAAAT
>VWZE01018802.1:5415-23322 GCA_013396675.1 Eubucco bourcierii
TTCTGCCTAACTCCACAAGCCCTGCTTCATAGCCCTGCTTAACTCCACAAGCTCTGCTCCCTAGTCCTGCCTAACTCCACAAGTTCTGCTCCATAGTCCTGCCTAACTCCACAAGCTCTGCTCCCTAGTCCTGCCCAACTCCACAAGCTCTGCTCCATAGTCCTGCTTAACTCCTCAAGCCCTGCTCCATAGTCCTGCTTAACTCCTCAAGCCCCGCTCCATAGTCCTGCCTAACTCCACAAGCTCTGCTCCGTAGTCCTGCCTAACTCCACAAACTCTGCTCCATAGTCCTGCCTAACTCCTCAAGCCCTGCTCCATAGTCCTACCTAACTCCACAAGCCCTGTTTCAATCAGTCTTGCAGCACAGTAATGCCTCCAGCTCACAGGAGGATCACAGAATTGTCAGGGTTGGAAGTGACCTCAAGGATCACTCAGCTCTAAGCCCCCTACCATGGGCAGGAACATCTCACACTAGGGCAGGTTATTCAGAACCACATCCAGTCTGGCCTTAAAAACTCCCAGGGATGAGGCTTCCACCACCTCCCTGGGCAACCAGGGTCTCACTACCCTCATAGTGAAGCACTTCTTCCTAATGTCTAATCTGAATCTCCCTTCCTCTAGCTTGAATCCATTTCCCCCAGTCCTACCACTATCTGGAACCTTAAAAACTCCTTCCCCAGCTTACTTGTAGCCCCTTTCAGATACTAAAAGACCATAAGAAGGTCTCCTCAGATGTTCAAGGCCACGTTGCATGAGTAACCTTGTCTAGAGGAAGATGTCCCTGCCCATGGCAGGGTGTTTGGAACCAGGTAATCCTCAAGGTCCCTTCCAACCCAAACCATTCCATGAATCTATTAATCTAAGAATAAAATTACTGCAAAATGAAATGAGTCACCAGATTGTCTTCTCTAGTAAAGCTGAATTAAGAGTAAAGAATCAAAAGTCCTTCACTAGATGTATTCATGAGGGTGGTGAGAGCCTGGCAGGGGTTGCCCAGGAAGGTGGTGGCAGCCTCATGCCTGGAGGTGTTTAAGACCAGGCTGGATGAGGCTGTGGGCAGCCTGATCTAGTGTGAGGTGTCCCTGGGCATGGCAGGGGGGTTGGAACTGGCTGATTCTTGTGGTGCCATCCAACCCTGACTGATTCTGTGATTCTATCATTCTGTGATTCTGTGACTCTCTGATTCTGTGATTCTGTGATTCTGTGATTCTATGATTCTGTGATTCTGTGATTCTATGATTCTATGATTCTGTGATTCTGTCATTCTGTGATTCTGTGATTCTATCATTCTGTGATTCTGTGACTCTCTGATTCTATGATTCTGTGATTCTATCATTCTGTGATTCTGTGATTCTATCATTCTGTGATTCTGTGACTCTCTGATTCTGTGATTCTATGATTCTGTGATTCTGATTCTATGATTCTGTGCTGTGAAGGGTGCAGTAAACAGCCTCAGTGCATTCTGAAGGGAGGTTGTAGCCAGGTGGGGTTGGGCTCTGCTGCCAGGCACCCAGGGACAGAACAAGAGGACACAGCCTCAAGCTGTACCAAGGCAGGTTCAGGTTGGATGTTAGGAAGTTCTTGCCAGAGAGTGATTGGCATTGGAATGGGCTGCCCAGGGAGGTGGTGGAGTGCCCATCACTGGAGGTGTTTAAGAGGAGGCTACATGAGGCACTCAGTGCCATGGGTTAGTTAATTAGAAGGTGTTAGGTGATAAGTTGGACTCAGTGATCTCAGAGGTCTTTTCCAACCTGGCTAATGCTGTGATTCTTCTGTGGATTTCATAGTCAGATCTTGACATGTCAACTGTAGCTGTCACATTTCAGTCCATTTCCCACAATTTCTCTCACTAGGTAGGAAAATGTGTCAAAGGCATGCCCAGAAAATATTCATTTCTTGTAGCTGATTGTTCCCAGGAAACATCCTGAGAGATCTTCATGTGTAGGCAAGTGACATGCAGTGATGGTAAGGACCTAATGATGCCTTCCTGCAAGCAACTCTTTCCTGCATGAGGTCATTTAACATCCCCCCATCCCCCTTTCTCTTTTGAAAATTGGTTTCCATACCTTGCTGTAGCAGAATATTCTATGCAAAGAGGTTTTCTTGTTGACATCCAGACTATACTTCTCACATATTTGTCATTATTCCTCCTTGAAGCACAGTTTTCTAGTATAGAGTCATAGAACAGTTTGGCTTGGAAGGGACCTTAAAGATCATCCAGTTCAATCCCCCTGCTATGAGACACCATCCACCAGCTCAGGTTGCTCAAGGTTTCATCTGGCCTGGCCTTGAACACCTCCAGGGAGTGGGCATGCACAACCTCTCCGGGCAACCTGTGCCAGTGTCTCACCACCCTCACTGCAAACAATTTCTTGCTACTCTCCAGTCTCAGTCTGCCCTCCTCCAGCTCAAATCCTTCCCCTCTAATTCAGTCACTACAAGCCCTCATTAAATGTCCCTTCCTCTATCTTGGATACATCCTCCCCACTCCTATCACTACCCAACACCCTAAAAAGTCCTTCTCCAGCTTTCTTGTAGCCCACTTCAGGTACTGGAAGGCTGCTCTATGGTCTCCTTGGAACCTTATCTCCTGCAGACTGAACAACCCCAACTCCCTCAGTCTGTCCTCACAGCAGAGCATCTCCAGCCCTCTGCTCATCCTCTTGGCCTTTCTCTGGGCACCTTCCAGCACCTCCAGATCCCTCTTGTCCCAGGGGCTCCAGAACCAGGTGCTGTACTCTAGATGAGGTCTCACCAGAGTGGAGCAGAGGGGCAGGATCACTTCCCTCGCCCTACTGCCCACACTGCTCTTGCTGCAGCCCAGGCTCTGGTTGCTCTCTGGGCTGCCAGAGCACACTGACAGCTCACATTGAGCTTCTTATCCACCAGCACTCCCAAGAGCAGCTACAGCCAAGTCTGCAGGTCCCCCCTCACTGATGACACCAGGTTTAATTTATTGAGCATCTACCATATTTAGTAGGTCACCACCATAGACTCATAGAATAGCAAGGCTGTAAGGGACCTCAAGGATCATCCAGTTCCAACCCCCTGCCATAGGCAGGGACACCTCCCACTAGCACAGCTCACTCAAGGTCTCATCCAACCTGACCTTGAACACCTCCAGGCAGGGAGCAGCCACAACCTCCCTGGGCAACCTGTGCCAGTGTCTCACCACCCTCACTGCAAACAACTTCCTCCTAACATCCACTTTCAATCTCCCCTCTACCACTTCAAACCCATTCCCCTTGACCTGGCATCCCAAGACCTTGTCAATAGTCCCTCCCCAGCCTTCCTGGAGCCCCCTTCAGATCCTGGAAGGCTACTCCAAGTTCTCCTGGAAGCCTTCTCTTCTCCAGGCTGCAGAGCCCCAACTCTCTCAGCCTGTCCTCACAGCACAGCTGCTGCAGCCCTCTCAGTATCTTGGTGGCCTCCTCTGGACTGGCTCAAACACTCCCATGTCCTTCCTGTGCTGGGGGCCCCAGAACTACACATCACCTGTAACAGCAGAATCCAAACATCTGGGCTGACATAGACAGGTTTGTAGCCCCACACTCCCCCCTCCCCATCCCTTCCCTCCCTTTATAAACAGCAGTCACCAGAACTCTAAACAGCTGTCACCGTGAATCTTATTCACCTTGTCCAACTAGCAGCACTTTTCATGCCACAGAATATCTAAGTGGGCAGGTTCTACTCCTGTGAAGCATTTAAAGGATTTAAAGAGGTTGTCAGACTGACACTTTCAATCAGAACATACCTCTGTGTGTGTGCCTGGCCCCATCTAAACACAAGCAGACTTTTTAACCTCACTCAGCTTTCCCTCAGCTACTTGGAGCTGAATAGATTACGAACTCCCCAGATGAGTTTGGGGTCCAGTTTTACTCCACAGGAAAAAAAAAATTAAAAAGTTATTAATTTACCAAACATTCCACACCCCACCCCCACCCCCCCAAAAAAAGTGATTTAAGGAAGAGATGTTTATGAACCATGAAGCAGAGATGTTTATAAACCATTGAGCAACTCTTCCTCAAGACTGGAGTGGGAAAAGTAGGTGAAAGTTCTTGTGGCTTCATTTTGGTCCTTCACATATTAAGTGGATAGCAGGAAGACATCCCAAGTCAGTGATAGGATGTGAGGAAAGGAGTATGAGTTGTGCCAGGGGAGGTTTAGGTTGGAGATTAGGAAAAAATTCAGTGCAGCCTGGAGTAGAGGAGGCTGAGGGAGACCTCTGTGCTCTCTGTATCTCCTTGAGAGGAGGTTGGAATGAGGTGGAGTCAATCTCTTCTCTCAGGTATCACCTGCCCGATGATAGGACAAGAAGAAATGCCCTAAAACTGTACCAGGGGAGTTTTAGGTTGGCTGTGAGGAAATATTTCTTAGCTGTTGGAGTGGTGAGGGGTTGGAACAGGCTGCCCAGGGAGGTGGTGGAGTCTCCATCCCTGGAGGTGTTCAAGTAGCTGTAGCTGTGGTGCTTCAGGATCTAGTTTAGTGGTCGTGGGAGTTGGGTTAGGGTTGAACATGATCATCTTAAAGGTCTTTTCCAGCATTGATGATTCTCTGATCTTGGTTAATAAAAAACTGAACACGATGAAAAGCTCCAGCTGAGGCTGCAGTGTGAGTGCAGCCCAGACAGCAACTGTGTGCTGGGCTGCAGCAAGAGCAGTGTGGGCAGCAGGGCAAGGGAGGGGATTGTGCCCCTTTGCTCTGCTCTCCTCAGACCCCACCTGCAGTCCTGTGTGCAGTTCTGGAGCCCCCAGCACAGGAAGGACATGGAAGTGTTGGAGCCGGTCCAGAGGAGGCCACCAAGATGCTGAGAGGGCTGCAGCAGCTCTGCTGTGAGGACAGGCTGAGAGAGTTGGGGCTGTGCAGCCTGGAGAGGAGAAGGCTTCCAGGAGAGCTTGGAGTGGCCTTGCAGGGTCTGCAGGGGCTGCAGGAAGGCTGGGGAGGGACTATTGACAAGGTCTTGCAATGACAGGACAAGGGGCAATGGGTTTGAACTGGCAGAGGGGAGATTGAAACTGGATGTTAGGAGGAAGTTGTTTGCAGTGAGGGTGGTGAGACACTGGCACAGGTTGCCCAGGGAGGTTGGGGAGCACAGAAGCACAGAATGTGATCTTTGATCACATTCTGTGCTTCTGTCATCCCCAATCTCCCTGGAGGTGTTCAAGACCAGGATGGATGAGGCCTTGAGTGACCTGTTCTAGTAGGAGGTGTTCCTACCTACAGCACAGGGGCACTGGAACTGACTGAGCTTTGAGGTCACTTCCAATCTAAACCATTCTATGATTCTCTGTGCTTCAGGATATGGTTTAGTGTTCATGGTATTTGGATTATGATTGTGCTCAATGATCTTAAAGGTCTTTTCCAACATTAATGACTTTATTTGTGTGTTTGAACAGGACTCTGTTGATCACAGCAGGTACAGCTGTGTGTGCACAGGCAGCCTCAGCTGACCAAGCAGCCGTTAAAGTTTGGACACCTTCAAAATCACTCTGGCGTAGGCAAAGGAGGATCTCGTTGGGTTATGTGCTGCAGAGGTTAACCAAATAAAGGCTAGGGGTGAAAAAAAGGAGTTCTTTTAATGCTGAAAGGTGTTGGAGAGTTTTGCAGGGAATAAAAACCTAGCTGCAACCTGTACTTTATTGTTCCTGCCAACCAATGGCATTAGCTAATTGCTGAGCATCTTCTAGCGCTGCGTTTCAATCCGCCTTGTGGGAGAGTCTCTAAGAGGAGTGAAGGAGAAATCAACAATGCAGTGCCACATTCTCCAGGCAAGAATTTTCCCTGGTGCTGTGACTCTGAAAAAATCAGGCTTTGGTGTGAATTGCTCTGAGTCCTCTGAATGAGGCTGCAAGAGTGTTCCCTTCCACACTGTGCCGCGCCAGTGCAGTTGTGGTGCCTTGGTTGCAAGAGGAGATCTGAACTGCAACCTTGAAAACCACAGCAAAGAAAGGGAAATGTGAAGCACAGCTTCTGTGCAAGGTCAGTGAAACCTATTTAAAACAAACCAATATAATCCAGTACATATACTTAGAGCATTGAGCATGGGTTATGTGAAGCGTACTGGAATCATAGAATCATAGAATGGTAAGGCTGGAAGGGACCTCGAAGCTCATCTATTTCCAACCCCCTGCCATAGGCCATTGTTGGGCAACTGGAATAAAAATGAAATAACATTTGCCTGCCACTGTGGCCAGAAAGCTATTTGCATGCAGCATTGTCAACCAAGTGACCTTTGTGTGGCTGAATGATTGGATGCTTTTTCTGGCTGTCGAACAGGAAATGCAAATGTGGGAGGTTGGGTTGTACAAATACCTAATTAGCAGCAGCAGAGCTGTGTTAAAGGCTCACAGATTGCATTAGGTTGGCAGGGGATCCTCCAAGGGCATCTTGGGCAACCCCTGTAGGCACAGGGACACCTCCAGCCAGAGCAGGCTGCACGGGGACACAGCAAGGCTGAGCTTGAATGACACTAGGGACAGGGCTTCAAGCACAGCCCTGGGCAGCTTCTGCCAGGTTCTCCCCACCCTCACTGTGCAGAGCTTCCTCCTGAGGTCCAACCTAAATCTACCATTTCCCCTCATCCTATCACTCCAAGCCCTGCTGAACAGTCCCTCCCCAGCTTTCCTGTAGGTCCCCTTCAGATATTGAAATGCAGCTCTAAGATCTCCCTGGAGTCTTCTCTTCTCCAGGTTGATCAACTCCAACAATCCTGACCTGTCTTCCTAGGAGGAGTGCTCCAGCCCTCTGAACCATCTGAACCTGCTCCACCAAATGTTGGGGGTCTGAGAGCTGAACACAGTACTCCAGGTAAGGTCACAGAATCACAGAACCTTAGAGGTTAGAATGAACCTCTGGAGATCATCCAGTCCAACCTCCCTGCCAAGTCAGGATCACTCAGGTCAGGTCACAAGATCAGAGGATGTCAGGGGTTGGAAGGGACCCAAAGAGCTCATCCAGTCCAACCCCCCTGCCATAGCAGGACCAGACAGTCTAGCTTAGGGCACACAGGAACACATCCAGACAGGCCTGGAAAGGCTCCAGAGAAGGAGACTCCACAACCTCTATGGGAAACCTGTGCCAGGACTCTGGAACCCTTCCAGACAAGAAGTTGCCCTTGTGTTGAGCTGGAACCTCCTGTGCTGCAGCTTCCATCCATTGCTCCTTGTCCTATCCCAGGCAGCAGTGAGTAGAGCCTGTCCCCCCCTCCTGACCCCCAAAGATTTATAAGCATTTCTTAGATCCCTTCTCAGTCTTCTGCAGACTAAGCAGCCCCAGGTCCCTCAGCCTCTCTTCACCAGGCACTGCTCCAGTCCCCTGCTGCAGCCCTCTGCTGCACACTCTCCAGCAGATCCCTGTCCCTCTTCAACTGAGGAGCCCAAAACTGAGCACATTACTCAAGATGAGGTCTCAGCAGGGCAGAGTAGAGGGGGAGGAGAACCTCCCTGGATCTGCTGGATGCAGTCTGCTTAATGCCCCCACAAAGGATCCACTGGAGGAATCTTTTCTTTTCTTTTCTTTTCTTTTCTTTTCTTTTCTTTTCTTTTCTTTTCTTTTCTTTTCTTTTCTTTTCTTTTCTTTTCTTTTCTTTTCTTTTCTTTTCTTTTCAGCTTTCAGTGTTAGCTTTTCAGCAAAGTTTCAGGCAATGTTCTCCTTGTTCTCCATAACAGTGCTAGATATTTCAAAGGGCTTTTTTAGGACAAGCTGCAATCAGCCCTGTTTCAGCTGCCTAAAGAGCTCTGCTGATTCCTGCGTGTCAGGGACCAGCAGTTAAAAGTCAGACTCTAAGCAGCTGCATGTCACAGGAGCTTTCTGTAGCTGGAGGATGTAAGAACAATCTTGTTCCCTCAGATTACATGAAAGGAAGCCTGATGATTAAACACCTCCAGCTTTTTTCCTTGAGGAATGTCGTGATTTGGTTTGGGATTTTTGTTGGTTCAATTTCAGTTTGTTTTGTTTTAATTTATTTTGTTTTGTTTTGTTTTATTATATTCTGGTTTGGTTTATTTTATATTTTGGTTTTGTTTATTTTATATTTTATATTTTATTTTGTTTTGCTTTATTTTATTTTATTTTATGTTATTTTGTTTCATTTTATTTTGTTTTATTTTGTTTCATTATATTTTGTTTTGTTTTATTTTAATTTGTTCTGTTTTGGTTTATTTTATTTTATTTTGGTTTGGTTTATTTTATTTTATTTTATTATTTATTTTATTTTGTTTTATTTTGTTCTGATTTGGTTTATTATATTTTATTTTGTTTCATTTTATTTTAATTATTTTGTTTTCTTTTGTTTTCTTTTGTTTTAATTTATTTTTGTTTGGTTTGTTCTGTTTTATTTTGTTTTATTTTACTTTATTATTTTTATTTATTTTATTTTTATTGATTTAATTTTATTCTGTTTCATTTGGTTTTGCTTTATTTTATTTTAATTTATTTTGGCTTGGTTTGGTTTGGTTTGGTTTGGTTTAGTTTAGTTTAGTTTAGTTTAGTTCAATTTAGTTTTATTTCCCAGGCTCTCATAAAGAGAGCTGTAGTCACTTAGAGTTATTGTAGCATAAAAAATGGATGTTAGGTTCAAAGAAGTATTTAAACCTTTTTTTATAGCACAATTAAACATCCTTTGAATGCTGCTTGAAGGCAGACACATGCCTCAAATGCCTTGATGTGAAGGGAAATCAATTAAAATCAATTCCAAGCAAAATAAATGGGATTGCTTACAAGAACACCAGTGGTAGGGGCATGAGGAGGGGTCAGCTCCATCCTGAGCTGGCAAATGATGTTCAGGCAGCAAAGTGTCCTGTGAATAGGGGCAAGACCTCCATGCAGACACTGCTAGCTGTGAACAAGAGCTCCCCAGAGCCAGCTGGAAGTTAAGGGATGAAGCTTTATATTTCCAGCTTAGCACAACTTACAAGCGTGCATATACTATATCTTACAGATATTTACAGCTGGGTCAAGGTCTTGCAATGCCAGGACAAGGGGCAATGGGTTTGAAGTGGCAGAGTGGAGACTGAAAGTGGATGTTAGGAGGAAGTTGTTTGCAGTGAGGGTGGTGAGACACTGCCACAGGCTGCCCAGGGAGGTTGTGGAGCACAGAATCACCCAACGTGATCACGTTCTCTACGATTCTCTGTACAGTTACATACAAGTTAAAACTAATAGAGGGGTACAAAACCCCTCCCTGCAGCCATACTGCCCAGGAGGGGCTCCCAACCACCCCTCCCTCTCTCATCCCTGGAGATCATAGAATCATAGAATCACAGAATGGTAAGGTTGGAAGGGACCTCAAGGATAATCTAGTCCCAACCCCCTGCCATAGGCAGGGACACCTCCCACTAGCACAGGGCACTCAAGGCCTCCTCCAACCTGACCTTGAACACCTCCAGGCAGGGAGCAGCCACAACCTCCCTGGGCAACCTGTGCCAGTGTCTCACCACCCTCCCTGCAAACAACTTCCTCCTAACATCCACTTTCAATCTCCCCTCTGACACTTCAAACCCATTATCCCTTGTCCTGGCATTTGAAGACCTTGTCAATAGTCCCTCCCCAGCCTTCCTGGAGCCCCCTTCAGATCCTGGAAGGCTACTCTAAGATCTCCTGGAATCCTTCTCTTCTCCAGGCTGCAGAGCCCAAACTTTCTCAGCCTGTCCTCACAGCAGAGGTGCTGCAGCCCTCTCAGCATCCTCGTGGCCTCCTCTGGACTCACTCCAACACTTCCATGTCCTTCCTCTGCTGGAGGCTCCAGAACTGCACCCAGGACTGCAGGTGGGGTCTGAGGAGAGCAGAGTAAAGAGGCAGAATCCCCTCCCTTGCCCTGCTGCCCACACTGCTCTTGCTGCAGCCCAGCACTTGGTTGGGATATTCAAGGTGAAGCTCGACTGGACTCTGGGCAGCCTGATCCAGCTGAGGGTGTCCCTACTGAGTGCAAAAGGGGTTGGGCTGGATGAGCTTTGGAGATCTCTTCCAACCCAACCCATTCTATGCTTTCAGTGAAGTTATGTCTCTATTCCATTTAGCACCAGTTGGGAAGTATCTACCCTGTGTGCCACTCTGACATCTACTTTGCTCTAACATTTTACCAGACATTTAATTGCCATTTCATTTAAAGTAATTTCTTACAGCAAAGGGCCATAAAATTTAACAGGCAATGATAACTTTCTTAGCTTCACTTAAGCAAGACATGAAATTCAACTTTATTTCCTCTTCCATAATTAATTGCCCTTGAAACTGGAAGAAGAAAGGCAAGGCACAGAGAATGAGGTTTTTAAGGTGGTCTGGTCACATTGCATTTAGCATTTGGGAAGCATCAGGCTGTGAGCAAGTCAGTGCAGGCCATTCCTTCTTCACAGCTTTATCCAAAGGAGGTCTCTGCTGCCAGCTGGGCTCCATCCACCTCCAGCTCACCAGACACAAGAGTTGTGGATTTGCACAGATTTCTCTCATTAGCATAAGGTGGAAAGGGGATGGAACAGGTCATGGCTTTTTGCCAAGTACTAAACCTTTCTCCAACTTGTGGAAGGTGTTTTCTCTGGCTCCTGAGAATAATGCTTCTGTGTTATCTCAAAATCATTTCTTTGTATGTCTCATAATTGAGTTATTGGTCACTGTGCTTCCCTCACACTTCCTTCCAGGGGTTTGGAGGAGATCAGTTTGGCTAAAAGGGAATGAGTCAGCTCCAATGCACAAGAACAAGGAGTCCAGGGGTCAGTGCTGGGACCAGTGCTGTTTAACATCTTTGTCAGTGCCATGGACAGAGGAATCAGTGCACCCTCAGCAAGTTTGCAGATGACACCAAGCTGTGTGGCACAGTCGACTTGCTAGAGGGCAGGGATCCATCCAGAGGGACCTGGACAGGCTGGAGAGTTGGGCCCAGGCCAACCTGATGAAATTCAATAAGGCCAAGTGTAAGGTCCTGCACCTGGGTAGGCACAATCCCAAGCACAAATACAGGCTGGGTGGTGAATGGCTGGAGAGCAGCCCTGAGGAAAAGGACCTTGGAGTCTGGGTTGATGAAAAGCTCAACATGAGCCTGCAGTGTGCACATGCAGCCCAGACAGCAACCGAGTCCTAGGCTGCATCAAGAGAAGCGTGGCCAGCAGGGCAAGGGAGGGGATTCTGCCACTTTACTCTGCTCTCGTCAGACCCCACCTGGAGTACTGTGTGCAGTTCTGGAACCCTCAGCACAGGAAGGACATGGAAGTGTTGGAGCGGGTCCAGAGGAGGGCCACAAAGATGATCAGAGGGCTGGAGCAGCTCTCCTATGAGGACAGGCTGAGGGAGTTGGGGCTCTTCAGCCTGGAGAAGAGAAGGCTTCGAGGGGACCTGATAGTAGCCTTCCAGTATCTGAAGGGGGCC
Source organism: Eubucco bourcierii (assembly GCA_013396675.1). Classification (NCBI taxonomy): domain Eukaryota; kingdom Metazoa; phylum Chordata; class Aves; order Piciformes; family Ramphastidae; genus Eubucco; species Eubucco bourcierii. Next base: position 16,771 of record VWZE01018802.1, read on the forward strand.
TACAGGAAGGCTGGGGAAGGATTATTTACAAGGTCCTGCAATGACAGGACAAGGGGCAATGGGCTTAAACTGGCAGAGGGGAGATTTAGACTGGATGTTAGGAGGAAGTTCTTTACAGTGAGGGTGGTGAGGCACTGGAACAGGTTGCCCAGGGAGGTTGTGGATGCTCCCTCCCTGGATGTGTTCAAGGCCAGATTGGATGAGGCCTTGAGTAACCTGTACTAGTGGGAGGTGTCCCTGCCTATGGCAGGGGGTTGGAACTAGGTGATCCTTGAGGTCCCTTCCATCCTTACCATTCTATGATTCTATGAAGCAGAGGAACTGAAATGTTGCCCAGGTCATGCAGGGACAGGGTCAAGGAAGGCACTTGCAAAGAACACTGGAATGGACATTTGCAAAGAACACTGAGGGCAATGAGAAGAGACCTTTTAGCCATTACTTCGAAAACCTGTGTGAGGAACAGAGAGGGCATTGCTCAGCAAGGGCAGTGATTTAGTGACAGGGGGCACAGACCAGGCTGAGGCATTCAGGGCTTTGCTTGCCTCAGCATTTCCTGACAAAGTCCCACAGAGCCTTCACATCTCCGGTCTGCAAAGCCCAAACTCTCCCAGCCTGACCCCACAGGGGAGGTTCTCCAGCCCTCTGAGCATCTCCATGACCTCCTCTGGACCCTCTCCAGGTCCACCTTGTGCTGGGTTCCCCAGAGCTGGACACAGAGCTGCAGGTGGGATCTGAGCAGAGCAGAGGGGCAGAACCCCCTCCCTGTGCTGCTGCTCTGCCTGCAGCCAGCACACAACTGCCTCGGGGCTGCCAGCAATCAGTGCTGCCTGCTGGGCATTTGAGCACCAACTGACACCCCCAAGACCTTCTCCTGAAGGCTGCTCTCAAGCCACCTGGATTTCTGCTTGGGCTTGCCATGACCCAGCTGTAGGGCCTTACCCTTGGCCTTCTGGAACTTCATGAGGCTGTCTTGGGCTCTGCAGCCTGTTCAGGTCCCTTTGGACAGATCCCTTCCCTCCAGCCTACCAACCACACCACACAGCTTGGTGACACCCACAAACCTGCTGAGGGTGCTTGAGTGCCACTGCCCATACTTTGCCTACCCTGTAGCCCTGCTGGCTTCCTGGAGGGCAGTGCACAACTGTCCCATCCTCTGTGAAGCAGCTTCCACATGGGCAGGACAGAAGAGTTTTAACCCAGGATGAATAAGTGCAGGGATTAAAGCTCACCTCTGCAGCCTGTCCAAGTCCCTCTGGACAGATCCCTTCCCTCCAGCCTGCCAACCACACCACACAGCTTGGTGGCACCCACAAACCTGCTGAGGGTGTCTGAGTGCCACTGGCCACATCTTGCCTACCCTGTAGCCCTGCTGGCTTCCTGAATGGCAGTGCACAACTGTCCCATCCTCTGTGAAGCAGCTTCCATGGTGGCACCCACAAACCTGCTGAGGGTGCCTGAGTGCCACCCTGCATGGTGCTGGCAAAGATGCTCCACACCTCCCTAGTGCCCTGCTTCACTAAAGAGTAGCAGATGCAGTCACACCCTCAACCTTCCTTTGCTCTTAAAATAACCATGCAAAAATGTCATGTTTATTTTTTTTGTTGTTGTTTGGGTTTTTTTACTTTAATTATCTCCAATAAAAGTTCTTCCCCTCCCCCCATATTAATCATTGCACAACCACAGGCAGACCACTTCTGTTAGGTTTTAACTCCAGATGTAATAAACCCACTTCAGGATCATGCAAATAAACAAAATGATGGATTTGTCTGCTTTCTGAAAATGAATTAAACTTAATTGCATCTTCCTACCAACTGACTCTGAATTTAGAGCATGACAAATGGAAAAAATGAAGTCTGATGCAGTCAACTGAGTTGTTTGGTGTGGTTTGGTGTTTTTTTTTCCAACTCAAGTTTTCTTGCTTAGGTTTTTATTTTGCTTGATTCACTGTGCACAAAAAGGAATTTCAGCTAAGAGTATTTTATTATTATTCAGAAGCTTTCATTCTGTCAATGTTCTAAATTTTTGGTGCAGCTTCACAACCGTTTAGTTTGTTTTAAAAATGCATCTCACAGTTTAAGTTTAATCCTCTCTTAACTTTTAACTCCCTAAGTTTAATCCTCCCTAACTTTTAACTCCCTCAATTTAATCCTCCCTGCAGTGTTTGAGCTCATCAGGTTTAAAAAAATATAAATTTAATAAATAAATAAATAAATAAAATCAAAGAGTTTTTTTCTGAACCAGGGGAAATGATGGAGCAGATTATCTTGGGGGTAATAACTGTGCACCTGAGGGATGGTCAAGGGTCAGGTACAGCCAATATGGATTTAGGAAGGGCAGATCCTGCCTCTCCAACCTGATCTCCTTCTATGATCAGGTGACTGCCTGGTGGATATGGGGAGGCCTGTGGATGTGGTCTGCCTGGACTTCAGCAGGGGCTTTGACACTGTCCCCCACAGCAAACTGCTGGCTAAGCTGTCAGCTCGTGGCTTGGATGCCAACACTCTGTGCTGGGTTAGGAACTGGCTGGAGGGCCGAGCCCAGAGAGTGGTGGTGAATGGTGCCACATGCAGCTGGAGGCCTGGCACTAGCAGTGTGCCCCAGGGATCAGTGCTGGGCCCCATCCTCTGGAACATCTTCAGTGATGATCTGGACGAGGGCATCGAGTCAGGCACCAGCAAATTTGCAGCTGACCCCAAGCTGGGGGCTGATGTTGCTGGGTTGGAGGGCAGAAGGGCTCTGCAGCAGGACCTCGACCGCCTGCACAGATGGGCAGAGTCCAAGGGGATGGAGCTCAACAAATCCAAGTGCCAGGTGCTGCACTTTGGCCACAACAACCCCATGCAGAGCTACAGGCTGGGGTGGGAGTGGCTGGAGAGCAGCCAAACAGAAAGGGATCTGGGGGTGCTGATTGACACCCACCTGAACATGAGCCAGCAGTGTGCCCAGGTGGCCAAGAAGGCCAATGGCATCCTGGCCTGCATCAGCAAGAGTGTGGCCAGCAGGAGCAGGGAGCTCATTCTCCCCCTGCACTCTGCACTGCTTAGGCCACACCTTGAGTCCTGTGTCCAGTTCTGGGCCCCTCCATTGAAGAAGGACATTGAGGTGCTTGAGTGTGTCCAGAGAAGGGCAACGAGGCTGGGGAGAGGCCTGGAGCACAGCCCTATGGAGAGAGGCTGAGGGAGCTGGGATTGCTTAGCCTGGAGAAGAGGAGGGTCAGGGGAGACCTTCTTGCTGTCTGCAGCTACCTGAAGGGAGGTTGCTTTCTTCTCTCAGGCAAGCAGCAGCAGAACAAGAGGACACAGTCTCAAGCTGTGCCAGGGGAAGTTTAGACTGGAGGTGAGGAGAAAGTTGTTGCCTGAGAGAGTCACTGACTGCTGGAATGGGCTGCCCAGGGAGGTGGTGGAGTCAGTGTCCCTGGAGGTGTTCAAGGCAGGTTTGGACGTGGCACTTGGTGCCATGGTCTGGTCTGGAGGGCTGTGGGAATGGGTTGGACTTGATGAGCTTTGAGCTCTCTTTCAACCTTGGTGATACTGTGAGACTGCGATAATAAACATTAAAGAAAAAAGAACTTCCTTTTTAAAAAAAAAAAAAAGCACAAAAAGTTGAGGAAAAGCCACAGAAAATCCATGCAACAAAGACTTTGTCATCAGTTCCCATTTGTCAGGGTCCTTGAGGAGTTCAGTCCATTCTTTGGCTTTACACTTGATGAATCTATCAACCCCAAACATTATTAATGCCCTATGACAGTTAATTCCAGACCAGTTTCTTTTTAACTCCATTGACCTTTCCATTGTTACCTGCTCCTACCCTGCTGCTTAGACACAGGAGCAAGGGTACCAGTGGGTGCCAGCACAGAGAGTGCTTTATGAAAGCAAAGCCTGGATGGGCCACTTGGTGCCATGGTCTGGTTGATTGGCTAGGGCTGGGTGATAGGTTGGGCTGGATGAGCTTGAAGCTCTCTTCCAACCTGGTTGGTTCTATGATTCTCTGAAGGCTCTCCCACAGCTGCCACCTGCAGCTCAGGATGACACTGGTTGGTGTTCGTGGACTCATGGGTTGAAAGGGACCTTCAAGCTCGTCCAGTGCCAACCCCCTGCCATGGGCAGAGACACCTATCACAAGCTCGGGTTGCTCAAGACCTCATCCAACCTGACCTTGAAAATCTTCAGGGAGGTTGTGGAGCACAGAAGCACAGAATGTGATCAAAGATCACATTCTGTGCTTCTGTGCTCCACAACCTCCCTGGGCAACCTGTGCCAGTGTCTCACCCCCCTCACTGCAAATAACTTCTTCCTAATCTCCAGCCTCAATCTGCCTTCCTCAAGCTTCAACCCATTCCTTCTCATCCTGTCACTCCCAGTCCTTGGTAGAAGTCCCTTCCCAGCTCTTCTGGGGCCCCTTCAGGTGCTGGAAGGCTGCTCTGAGGTCTCTCTAGAGCCTTCTTATCTCCAGTCTTAACAGCTCCAGCTCTCACAGCCTGTCCCCACAGGGGAGGCTCTCCAGCCCTCTGAACATCTGCATGGCCTCCTCTAGAACTGCTCCAGCAGCTGCAGGTCCCTCTTAAGTTGAGGACACCAGGACCAGACACAGTGCTGCAGGTGAGATGTGAGCAGAGCAGAGCAGAGGGGTAGAATCCCCTCCCTGTGCTGCTGCTCTCCCTGCTCTGCCTGCAGCCAGCACACAGCTGCCTCTGGGCTGCCAGCAACCAGTGCTGCCTGCTGGGCATTTGGGCACCAACTGACACCCCCAACGCCTTCTCCTGAAGGCTGCTCTCAAGCCACCTGGATTTCTGCTTGGGCTTGCCATGACCCAGCTGTAGGGCCTTACCCTTGGCCTTCTGGAACTTCATGAGGCTGTCTTGGGCTCTGCAGCCTGTTCAGGTCCCTTTGGACAGATCCCTTCCCTCCAGCCTGCCAACCACACCACACAAACCTGCTGAGGGTGCTTGAATGCCACTGCCCATACTTTGCCTACCCTGTAGCCCTGCTGGCTTCCTGGAGGGCAGTGCACAACTGTCCCATCCTCTGTGAAGCAGCTTCCACATGGGCAGGACAGAAGAGTTTTAACCCAGGATGAATAAGTGCAGGGATTAAAGCTCACCTCTGCAGCCTGTCCAAGTCCCTCTGGACAGATCCCTTCCCTCCAGCCTGCCAACCACACCACACAACTTGGTGGCTGTCAGGTAGTGATGGGACTGGGGGGAATGGAACAAAGCTGGAAATGGGGAGAGTCAGACTGGATGTGAGGAAGAAGTTGTTCAGCATGAGCTCAGGTGGTGAGAGCCTGGCAGGGGTTGCCCAGGGAGGTGGTGGAAGCCTCATGCCTGGAGGTGTTTAATACCAGGCTGGATGAGGCTGTGGGCAGCCTGATCTAGTGTGAGGTGTCCCTGGGCATGGCAGGGGGTTGGAACTAGATGATCCTTGTGGTCCCTTCCAACCCTGACTGATTCTGTGATTCTATGATTCTATTTTATTTTATTGTGTTTCCTCTTGGTTTTGTTTCTTTGGTTGGTTTGGTTTGGGTTTTTTTTTGGTTGGTTAGTTTTGTGTTATTTTATTTTTGGAGGTGTTTAAGGCCAGGCTGGATGAGGCTGTGGGCAGCCTCATCTAGTGTGAGGTGTCCCTGCCCATGGCAAGGGGGTTGGACCTGGGTGATGCTTGTGATCCCTTCCAACCCTGACTGATTGTAGGATTGTAGCATTCCAGGATTCTAGGATTCTAGGATTGTAGGACTCCAGGATTGTAGGATTCCAGGATTGTAGGATTCCAGGATTCTATGGTATCTATAATTCATCAGAGACAAAACCAGATGGCAAGAGAGGTACCAGCTGCTTTCTGAGCAGAAAGAAAATGCTGCTTCCCTCGGAGAGCTGCAGTAAGCAACTTGCTCTTCAGATTTGTGAGCTGTGACACACACACACTGAGAGAGGGGGGGAAAAAAAACCTCTCCAAGCATGAGAGCTCTCTGCTATTAACCTGGTAGGCCTGGAGTGAGGAGGAATTCAAATTAGGCACCCATCAGAAATGTCAAGCTGCTTCATTCAGGGGAGGCAAATCAATTTGCATGACAAGAGGGAGATGATGGTTTGAATGCTGTTGCCTTATTGCATTGCACGTTGGCGGGTGCACAAGAGTCGAGGGCAGAAGAAAATGATTGAAGGCTGAGTGTATGTGGAGTAAACCTCTGAAGAGCACGTTCTGAATGATCACCTTCCCATGGGCATCAGAAAAAGGCTCCCAGGTGAGTGAAATCTCATACAAAATGGAAATGTCTGACACTTGCCTGCGTGTGAGGTTGTGTTCATGAGGTGATAGAATGAGCATTCAGTCAAGCGTAGAAAGCAGGGGAGGAATAACCCTTGAAAGGAGGAGAATTCCACTGCTCTTGACTAGTTTCTCTTCTTCTCTTTTCAATCAAAAAATCTAACTCAGTCAGACAAGCAGATTGCAGGAAATTTCCCTCTGATGGGCTCCTCTGGTTGTCACTAAATGCTAGGGAGCTCCCCTCAGCCTCCACACATTGAATCATAGAATGGTAAGGTTGGAAGGGACC
>VWZE01018803.1:4011-44035 GCA_013396675.1 Eubucco bourcierii
CAGACATAGCTTGTATGTCTTGGAAGTTGCCACAAACTACTCCAAAAACCCCAACTAAAGGAAAACAATCTTTACTCCTCCCCCAGCCCCCCACCTTGAAACACTGATCTCAAATTAAGTGACACTTAACCACATGTCCCTTGTTGTATTCATTTCCTGCAAATTTAAAGAGATGGAATAGCCACCACATGGCAAAGTAAGGCCATGTCAGCCATGGTTTGGCTCTCCATCCCTACTTTGGCCACACCACTTATAAACAGCATTGCTTTTTGTGTTGCAGAAACATAGCCTAAATCACAATGCTTACTACCATTACAAAACCAATACACAATGTTGTTTTGGTTGGCTTAGGTTCAGTACTATCAAAAAGCATCCTCTAAAACAGACCTATCAGCCACACCAGAAAAGGACTTTCAGACAGATCAATGCTTAGTCTAACAGTAACAGACACCAGCCTTTCATAGCTGTACTTGACTGAAAGCAAGCAAACAGATTTTCATGACTACTTTATGAGGATGAGTTAGATGAATCTCAAATGTCAGGATCTTCAGACCTGCTGCAGAAATCATACCTTCAAAGCACATCTGCAGAACATAAAAGCATTGTGTTTTATCAGCACTGCTTGCCCACAGTTTGGCTTACAGCCCCAAATTACTACAAGGTACCATAACTCCTCAAATGAAATACAATTTTAAACGTGCTTTATGCTACTCTGCTGGTTTGAGGCTAATTGGAATATTTTTACAGAAAAAAAAACATATTCTAGGCTGTGAAAAGCAAACAGTGGTGGTCTACTTCATTCATAGGCTTGCTGAGATGGATAAGAAGGACACAAATCTAGAGAAGATAGAGTGTCTCTCGTTCTCTCTACCTGGTGTGTGTCTGCTGGCTTCTCTGCTGTGTAACCTAACTGACCACTCTGCTTCTAACCCCCCTTACCCATCCTCCAAACTCACCTTGCACATAAGGTAGACTCTGGGCTAAGGTAGAGGGGTGGAAAGAAGGTGGAAGGGTGGTTGGGAGCCCCTCCTGGGGACTCTGATTTCTGGGAGGGGAGTTGTGTTTCTGTATTCCCTTTAACTTGTCTATGTCTGTAACTATTCCTGTCTGTTGTGTCTATCTCTGCTTGTCCATTGTGCTGAGCTGTAAATAGAGCTTCAGTCCTTAACTTCCAGCTGGCTGAGTCTAGTCTGGGGGATTTTATAAAGTGGGGAGGGCTGGGAACTCCCAAACCATCACAGCTACTAAAGTTACTCATTTGGTTCCACATAAGGGAGGAAAAAGTTGCATCCACAATCCAAGAGAACATAACAGCAGTGAAAAGTGAAGCCTGAGTTCTACAGGTAAGATGAAATGTTTTTAGCAAAACTCAGGGTGTTTGCTTTCCTAAATGTTGATTATCCCAGGTCACCTTCAGCTGCAGCTGATTTGAAGTCAGGTTATGAGCTGTAAAGAAAGGTTCCTGCATTTGATGGGGTTCCCCAGAAATGAGACAGGGCAAAAATTAGGAAAGCAAGCAGCTGCTTTCAGGTACTCTACAGCTTGTAAGAGCAAAGATCCCAGCACAACCACCTGCTAGAATCTAAGGGCTTTTAAACATACTTTGTACTTTAAGCTGAATGAACGAATTAAGAAGAATTTACCTGTTTAGGAATGTCAACCAAAGAAGAAGCAGCAAGCAGAGTGAAGGTGTGCAGAGTAACAATGACCATCTTGGTAGAGGGATAGGATGTTACCAGCTGCTGAAGCAGCTGCCGGGAGCTGGAGGCCAGGCTAGCGTCGTGATGCATGTGCTGCAGAATAGGGATCAGCTTCAATTTCAAGTCCACAGGTGTGGCCAGACCTGCAACAAGAGAAGCACTGTTAGCCACTTGGTACTGGCTTCTCAACATGGTATGCCTGTGTTGTTGTTAAAGAATCATAGAATAGTGAGGTTGGAAGGGACCTCAAGGATCAGCTAGTTCCAACCCCCTGACATAGGCAGGGACACCTCCCACTAGTACAGCTCACTCAAGGCCTCCTCCAACCTGGCCTTCAACACCTCCAGGGAGCAGCCACAACCTCCCTGGGCAACCTGTGCCAGTGTCTCAGCCCACTCACTACAAACAACTTCCTCCTAACATCCATTTTCAATCTCCCCTCTGCCAGTTCAAACCCATTGCCCCTTGTCCTGGCATTCCCAGACCTTGTCAATAGTCCCTCCTCAGCCTTCCTGGAGCCCCCTTCAGACACTGGAAGGCTACTCTAAGGTCCCCTCAAAGCCTTCTCTTCTCCAGGCTGCAGAGCCCCAACTCTGTCAGCCTGTCCTCACAGCAGAGCTACTGCAGCCCTCTGAGCAACATCTTGGCCTCCTCTGGACTGGCTCCAACAGTTCCATGTCCTTCCTGTGCTGGGGGCTCCAGAACTGCACACAGGACTCCAGGTGGGGTCTGAGGAGAGCAGAGCAAAGGGGTAGAATCCCCTTCCTTGCCCTGCTGCCCACACTGCTCTTGCTGCAGCCCAGCACACAGTTGCTATCTGGGCTGCAGTCACACTGCAGCCTCATCTTGTGCTTTTCATCAACCCAATGCAGACCGTGCAGACACCAGCATTATCTCATCTACTCATTTATCTACCAGTTAGCAGCATAATGAGAGCAGTGTCAAGGACTTTCACGGTTCTTTGAGAAAGCTGCTCCTTGCTTCATTGCAGGTAACACAAACTGACTCATCTGAAGCAACCTGTGATGGTCTGTGTAAGTTTATTCAGTCTTTACCAAAAATGTTTTGAGAACTTCAGATTTTTAAGAGGACACAAGAAACAGACATTACATGATTGGTTAGCTAGTTTAAAAATGGGAATCATTTGATGACAACTGCAACAGAATTCCATCTGGTATTCACATATGGATAACAACAAAAAAAAATCTCAGATACATTAGAGCTTTTCCTTTTATCATTCAATATACACACATACCTTGAATCATCTCACTGATTTTATTACATATTCCAGCAGCAAAATCCCTGTGGGGAAAAAAAAAAAAAAAAAAAAAAAATAACTGTGTGAAAAAAAAAAAAAAGAAAGTACTGTGTGAAATAAAACAAAGAATTTTTCAAAGGGGCAACTGAACGACCAAACACCTTACAAAAGAGTGATTGCTGAGACCTAAGTTGCTTTAGAACCTCTGCACAAGTGTGCCAAAGGAACAAGCAGCACTGCCTTTTGTTCTCTAGTATTTCTGCATAACATCCCTCAATTAAAGCTTCTATCCCACTCTGTATTCCCATATTGTTGAGCTTTCCATTTAAAACAAAAAAAAAACCCACCAAGTTGTTAAACTTGCCCTCAAGATTTCTTTACAATGCTGTTATTGCACATAATTAAATGTTTTACTATAAACAACACAGCACTAGAGGGAAATATTAAGGTTTGTGAATGCCAGTGTCAAGGGAGTTTCCACTTTTTGCTATATGAAAACACAGCCATGCAACTATGCCTTACTTTGATTGTGCAGAAAAGGTGGCAGTAGCACTTTTTGCTGTATGAAAACACAGCCATGCAACTATGCCTTACTTTGATTGTACAGAAAAGCTGGCAGCAGCACTTTTTGCTGTATGAAAACACAGCCATGCAACTATGCCTTACTTTGATTGTGCAGAAAAGGTGGCAGCAGCACTTTTTGCTATATGAAAACACAGCCATGCAACTATGCCTTACTTCGATTGTGCAGAAAAGGTGGCAGCAGCACTTTTTGCTATATGAAAACAAAGCCATGCAACTATGCCTTACTTTGATTGTGCAGAAAAGGTGGCAGCAGCACTTTTTGCTATATGAAAACACAGCCATGCAACTATGCCTTACTTTGATTGTGCAGAAAAGTTGGCAGCAGCAAATATAGCAGCTTCAACTTCCACATTATCATGAGAATCCAAGCTCTGACGAATACTGTGATGTGCATTCTTCCTTTCTGGAATAATGGATGCCATGCTGCCCAGCATCCTAGAGAAATAAATCACAGCAACATCAGGAAGAAGAATGATTATGAGCAAGATGAAAGCAAAGAGAAACGTAAAAGGTCCACTGTTGTCTCATTTTTATAGAAAGACTACTTTTATATATGTGCTCTTTCAGATCTATTATGGAAACAAACTCACACTACAAGTAGATAGACAATTCAGCAGAAACAGATGCTGAGGTGTTGTACTACATCAGAACATCACAGAAAGATAGAATTGGTTTGGTTGGTTGGGATACCCTTCACTAGAGCAGGCTGCTGAAGGCTTCATCCAGCCTGGGCTTGAATACCTCCAGGAAACATGCATCCATAACCTCCCTGGGCAACCTGTTCCAATGTCTCACCACCTGTACTGTAAAGAATATCTTGCCAACATCTAGTCCAAATCTGCCTTCCTCAATCTTCAATCCATTCCCTCTTTTCCTGTAACAAGCCCTGTAAAAAGTCAGTAACTGAGGAGAGACTAAGCAGCAGTCAACTTTAGGACAAGGATAAATGAAAAATAGGTACAGGTGTAACAAGTTTTACATAAATATGTTTTACTTGCAAGTTAACAAAAATTACTGACAGGCAAAGAAGCATTTTCCTTTTGGTCCTAGTGTGAATATATCATAGGCACCATATGACATGTTGCATACTGCAGCTGTCTGGGTTATGCACACAGGAAGTTCATTTTTCCTCTTGAGTACACAGAAATTTCAACACTGTAAATTGTTTTGCCTGGAGCCCCAGGGAAAATTCTCATCATCATAAATGATTAATAAGCTTAGTTCTTCTGACCATTCACCCTTATAGCCCATCCTGTTTAAAGACATATGTCTGTTCTGCTAACTCTATGAGCAATATATAAAGAACCATAGAATGGTAAGGTTGGAAGGGACCTCAAGGATCATCCAGTTCCAACCCCCTGACATAGGCAGGGACACCTCCCACTAGTACAGGTCACTCAAGGCCTCCTCCAACCTGGCCTTGAACATCTCCAGGGAGGGAGCAGCCACAACCTCCCTGGGCAACCCGTTCCAGTGCATCACCCAAGACACCTCTTAGACCTTGCAGAACGATTTCATTCATGCTAGCTGCAGATTTTGTTACTGCAGATTAGCACCCTGATAATTAGCTAGAGATCTGAAGTTAGTTAGGTCTGTTTATGCAATACATACCGAAGTGTAATAGCTCGAGCAACTGGATCATTACTGTGAATTACTGAGAAAACTCTTTTGACAAACTCATCCACATTGAGGATCTTCTCCAAGTGCTTCTCACTCTGCTGAGTAACTTTCAGTACACACAGCCTCAGGAAGTTGTTTCTAGTAGAAGACACACATTTCTTTTTCAGGCTATTCTATAATAAAAGTTCATGTACTTTAAACACAAAATTATTTAAAAACACTTTGGAGAGCAAATTACAAGGGAAGGCCCATGTATTTTATTTAAATAGATTGATATAGTTTTTAAAAAACCCTACAAAACAAAACTTTTTCAAAAAATTATATTATTACAGGCAGTGTCAAATTGAGGCCTATTTCACAGAATGGTAAGGTTGGAAGGGACCTCAAGGATCATCCAGTTCCAATCCCCTGCCACAGGCAGGGACACCTCCCACTAGTACAGGGCACTCAAGGCCTCCTCCAACCTGGCCTTGAACACCTCCAGGGAGGGAGCAGCCACAACCTCCCTGGGCAACCTGTGCCAGTGTCTCACCACCCTCACTGCAAACAACTTCCTCCTAACATCCAGTCTCATCTCCTCTCTGACACTTCAAACCCACTGCCCCTTGTCCTGGCATTGCAAGACCTTGTCAATAGTCCCTCCCCAGCCTTCCTGTAGGCCACTTCAGATACCGGAAGGCTACTCTAAGGTCTCCTGGAAGCCTTCTCTTCTCCAGGCTGCAGAGCCCCAACTCTCTCAGCCTGCCCTCACAGCAGAGCTGCTGCAGCCTTCTGAGCATCTTCATGGCCTCCTCTGGACCCACTCCAACACTTCCATGTCCTTCCTGTGCTGGGGACTCCAGAACTGTACACAGGATTCCAGATGGGGTCTGAGGAGAGCAGAGCAAAGAGGCAGAATCCCCTCCCTTGCCCTGCTACCCACACTGCAGTCCAGGACTGAACCTGCTGACACCAGTGAGGAGTGTAAGCAAGTGCCAGCAAGGCAAGTGTGCCCAGACTAAGACAGAAAAGCCAAACTGCCACTGCCAAGTGAGCGAATTTTCTGGTGCCAACAGTGAAGCTTCCACAACAGTAACAGGTAATTTCATTAAAAAATAGCTCAAGTTCTATCAAGTAAATCATTTAGACATCAGACACTTAGAAAAGCTTTTTTGTGTTTGTTCTCTATAGATGGAATTTGCTATATGATTATTCACCTCCGTATTATTCATTTGAACATCCCTGTGGAGCAGAATTTGCACGGCTGAGCTTAAATCAGTCAGCAGGCGAGTACTCGGAAAGGAGCAGTGTCATTGATTACCTACAGCCATTTAAACTCACTAATAATGGGGAAAGGAAACTTCAGTAAAGCAGAACTTGTCCTTAATAGAGGACAATACCACGATGGTATTAGCAGGCAAGCAGAAAACCGCCATGATTACCCAGGCTCCAATGCAACTGCACTCCGAGGTACAGCACACCACTGTGGAGCAGAGATTGGACTAGGCAGAAATGAAGTGATGCTTCTACTTACCCTACTCTGAAAACATCAGCTAGCTTCAGGAATGCTGAATTAATGAGAATAGGGAAAGGATATTTCTGGAAGAGCCTGGGAAAACGAACGACGGCTTCGCACTGCTCCCCGAGCTTGCCAGATCTGAGGCCTAAACGAGACAATAGCAATCGCTGCAGATACGATGCTCCTTCACAACCAGGCCCTTCCTCCGCCTCCCACCCTTGGTAAAGCTCTTAGCCGCTAAGGACCGAAGGATGAGACAGGACCGACTCTTGTGGGCAGAGAGCAGGCTCCAACACCAGCCCCAGCCTCACTCCCCGAGTCGGCGGCAACCTCGAACACGCTTAGCCTCACCTTTGTCCAGCTCCATCAGGGCGGAGTTGGCATCCAATTCCTGCTCGCCATAGCCCGCATCGGCCAGAAAAGACTTGGCGCTGCCGGCCATACCGAGCCCCGCCGCCTCAGGCCCCAGACCAGCTAGCCACCGGGCCGCCACGCATGCGCAACCACGCCACCGCCTCAGCCCAGGGAGCGGCTGCGCCCTGCTCCGCGCCACTTGTGCGCAGGCGCCATGCCTAGGCGTGCGCGGCACAGCCGCCCCACCGCACACACCCGCGCTCTTGGCGGCTGCCGCGCGGTGAGCTGCCGGCGGGCGGGTGTGGCCTGGAGGTCCTGCCCCTCTCCGTCACCCAATCAGAGGGAGAGGGAGCGGCGTGACCGTCGCCTGCTACCCAATGAGGAGCCGAGGCGCGTTTGGCGGGTTCCGCGGTGGCAGCAGTTGGCGCCACGAGCCGGGTTCGCGCGCGCCGGCGGTTCTCGGCCATGCTGTGCCGCGCGCTGCTCCATCGCGCTTCTGGCGCACCGCTCGGTGAGTACCGCGGCCGCGCCCCTCACCGCTTCCCCGCGCAGCGGGACCGCATCGGGGTAAGCGCGGGCCGCCCGCAGCCTAACAGTGCAACTCGGAGCCCCCGCGTTGCATTCCCTCCGACGGCGAGAATGGGCGGCTCGGGTTGCCATCACAGCCGCTGTGGGGGCCTCGGAGCTCCTTGCGTTGGGAGTCTATGGTGTATGGTGCGGTCACTGTTTGTCTGTCTCTTTGTAGGTAAGTCCTCACCGCTTGCCCTGCAGTACCTCTTAGATAGCTACCAGTGCAGCCAACAAGATGACCACCTGTCTTACGGGGAAACGGGAACTCCAGTCCCTCCTTTCGGCTGCAGCTTTTCTTCAGGTAAAGTCACCTTCCGAAAGGTCCTTTTGGGGACCAAATTGTACGCACTGCTGTCAGCTTTTTTGTTTGCTTGGGGTTTGGGTTTGGGTTTGTTTTGTTTTGTTTTGTTTTGTTTTGTTTTGATGTGTCTGATATGTCATAGGTGAGCCACCGGAATAGGTTGTCCAGAGAAGTTGTGGATGCTCCTTCCCTGAAAGTGTCCAACGCCAGTTTGGGTGGGGCTTGGAGCAACCTGTTCTAGTGGAAGGTGTCCCATGGTCAGGGGCTCATGGCCAGAGACACTGGAACTAGATGATCTCTAAGGTCCCTTCCAAACCATTCAATGATTTGGTTTCAGAGTTTCTTATTTTAAAGTGACCTGGTAATAGTCTGCTTGCACCGAAATGCAATATAAATTGGATCGTGGTGCTCCTAGGTATAGTGGTGGGAAATATTCCCTTGAAGAAACAACTCTGAAGCTCTTCTTTTAGAGTCTCTTTGTTTCAGCTTTGTCTGTTCCAAGGCATGTCCTCTTGGTGACAGTGCTAGGCTACACAGTTGAAAAGCTGAGCTTTGTTCACAGTATATGAAAGATACAACAGGATGGGAGCTGAAGTAGATGTATGTCACTAGGCTGTTACATGTAGCATTTCCCCGTGATAGATACACCATGAATGAAGTAAACATGGCAGCTCCTGGATCTTTAGAGCAAATCTCTCATTTGTAGTACTCGAGCTTTGGTATTAGCTTCTCTTTTTTGTCAAGGCAGCCTCCTGCTTTTTCACCTCAGATCCACAGAAAGTGCTGCATAGATATAGAAAACTGTAACTAGAGAACTCTTATAGCTGGTGAAAGAGATCATTACCTCAAAACTTGCTCCTGGAGCCATGTGATTGACCACATATAGTAGTTCCTGAGTGGAATATCTAAAATGATGCCAATATTTCTGCATTTTGAACATTTAAGTACTCTTTATTGCAGAGCTCTCTGTTTGCTGTGTACCCTGTTTGAAGTGTTTGTGGTCCAACTCCATAACACATCAATATGTCCCCATTTCTTCCCAGCCCCAAATTTGGAGCATGTACTAGCAGTTGCAAATGAAGAAGGATTTGTTAGACTGTATGATACTGAAGCTCAAGCTACCAGCAAACTCATCTTCAAAGGTAAATGTTATACAGAATCTGATATGCATTTCATATGACAAGTACCTGATGCATTGGATTCAGAGACAGCTTTTTCTAGATATGCATGTGAGACAGTACCTTGATCCTTTCTGAGCCTGTACAAAAAAGCGGCAGGGTGAGTGTGCTCTTAAAACAGCAGTAGTAGGTGAATTGTTTCGGGTTGGTTTTCATACATAAGGCAAGCAGATGGCAAGTATTCTGCTTTCAGTGTCTGATATTCTTCAGTCTTTTGCAAAACATCATGCTGCAATGCACTGAACTAATCTTGGCTTATGTTTTCTTGTTAGAATGGCAGGCTCACTCAAATGCTGTGTTTGACCTTGCCTGGGTGCCAGGGGAACACAAGATTGTAAGCATTTCTTTTTGCTGTCTAACTTTATCTTTAATGCTTTAGCAACCGTGTGCAGAAAATGGCTAAAACTTTTTACTCTTTCCCTCTGAAGGTCACTGCATCAGGAGATCAGACAGCCAAGGTGTGGGATGTGAGAGCTGGTGAGCTTCTTGGCATATGCAAAGGTCACCAGTGTAGCCTCAAGTCAGTTGCCTTTTCTAGATTTGAGAAAGGTAAATGGTGATGTTTGTGTTGTCTGGCGTTTCATTCTTCTTTCTGCCCTGGCACATCAGTACTTTCAGGGCTAAAAAGCAGCTTTGGAACTGACAGTTACAAATACCACAGGCCAGCTGAGCAGTGACCCACCCAGTGAAGCAAAACTAATTTGTTGGAGCTTCACAGTGATATGATGCTAATATCTGCACATTTCTGCTCTTAGGCAAGTTGAGAGCTCCTCCATACATAGGTGTCTAAATACTCTAAGAGTAGTTTTTAAAAAAGAGTAGTTGTAAATAAAGAATAGGAAGGGTAAGAAAATGGGTCAAAAAGCTTGACAGAACAATGGCCTCATCTTTGTATTTCCAGGACTGGCATCCCACGAGCTGAGGCACCGTGCTGGGTTAGGCACTTCCCCCCCAACGCTCTATTGAAATTTACCTGACTAGCTCAGATGGGTTGGAAGTAAGATGAAGCTGTATAGAGCATGGGCAAAATTTACACAAGATATTTGCAAGTATTGACAATTGTATAAACAAATTAGAAATAATACAGAAAGTCAAACTCCCTCCTGGACAAACAAAAGCACCCAGAAGGGCTCAAAGCTAACCCCTCTCTTTGTCCCTCTACTTTCTCAGACAGGCAAACAAAAACAAAAGCCAGCAAAACTTAAGTTGTTATTTGTTAGCTGAGATTAGAGGAGACATATTAGAGCAGATTGAAGAAGAAATGAATAGGCCAACCCAGGACAGAGTGAGGAAAAATTGTTTACATTTTAGCTTTTTTATACCTCTCAGCAAACCAATGAATGATATAAACTTCATTATTTTCATTTCACAACCAATGATCTAATTTCTCTCATGAAAATATTCCAGTTAGCCTCAAACCAGCACAGGCAGGAGAGCCAGAGGAGCACAGATAGTGTGTTCAAATGAACACTTTCAGAAGCTAATGGCACTTTTTCCCTCTGTCAGCTGTCTTCTGTACTGGAGGCAGAGATGGAAACATCATGGTTTGGGATACCAGATGCAACAAGAAAGGTAACTGAACATTCAGCTGTGTATCAAGAAAGCTTGATATCTTGTGTAAGAACAGTACTCAGATGTACTTGATGGGCCAATGCTTTTGATTGTGATACAGGCAACACAAGAGGAGGATTGTCAGATAACAGCCTACTGCTTTACTTCAGGAAAAAGATGAGATAGGTATTCTATGTATAAAACATTTTGCCACTTTATAATAGTCTCAGATTACAGAATCATAGAATGGTAAGGTTGGAAGGGACCTCAAGGATCATCTAGTTCCAACCCCCTGCCATAGGCAGGGACACCTCCCACTAGCACAGGTCACTCAAGGCCTCATCCAACCTGGCCTTTAACACCTCCAGGGAGGGAGCAGCCACAACCTCCCTGGGCAACCTGTGCCAGTGCCTCACCACCCTCACTGTAAAGAACTTCCTCCTAACATCCAGTCTAAATCTCCCCTCTGCCAGTTCAAACCCATTGCCCCTTGTCCTGGCATTGCAAGCCCTTGTCAATAGTCCCTCCCCAGCCTTCCTGTAGCCCCCTTCAGATCCTGGAAGGCTACTCTAAGGTCTCCTGGAAGCCTTCTCTTCTCCAGGCTGCAGAGCCCCAACTCTCTCAGCCTGTCCTCACAGCAGAGCTGCTGCAGTCCTCTGATAATCCTCTTGGCCTCCTCTGGACCCACTCCAACACTTCCATGTCCTTCCTGTGCTGGGGGCTCCAGAACTGCACACAGTATTTGCAGTATGACATACATGCTGGCCTGGTAATATCCTAGGTACTGGTATGCAGATAAGGAGGTCAAAATACACCCCCGTGTGAGACAGCACAAAGACACATGGGCTGAGTGAGAGTGCTTAGGCCAGAGCCATCCCAACAGATGAAGCAAAACTTGGAAAGCTTCTGCCAGAGTAGGAAGGCAGACAGGAAGTGCAAGAGCAACAGAGTTTGTGAGTTCTAGGAGCAACTGAAAATGTTGTGAGAATGCCTACTAAATGCAGGGTGAACTCATTCTGCTCTGTCCCTTCTGTTTCCTGGAGCTTTCCCTCCCCTAGTCAGTTCATGCTTTTATGCCTGTTCCCAGTTCCTTACTCTGTCCCAGCAGTTTCTTGGCTTGTGCTGCCAGCACTTGTCTCACTCTTGCATCTGTCCTAAATTCCCTAGCTCTTCAAAGTGGCAGTGGGGGAAAAGGAAGGCTCCACCTGATTGAAGTAGAAGGCATAGGAAAAAACAAGTAGAAAAGTGTTTTTACTCAAGTGAAAGCAATAAGTTTCATAAAGTGAGAAGTAGCAGACATAAGGCTGAATGGAACATTGTAAAACAGAGGAGAAAAGCACTGGAAACACTCCTATGAGTGTTGTTCTGTTCAGGATGAGATGGGATGAATGCTACAGGCCAGGATGCATCATGAAGACCAGATCAAAAGCTACTGGTTTGCAAAGGCAGCCTGCCTAGACCAAAGTCTATGATACATTTACCTCTGTAATTTTTTGCTCCTCTTTCCTACTCACCAGTTTCATATGTAACTAACAATTTTTGTTTTCACAATACATTAGTGATTTTAGAGGTTAGTCTTGGCTACTTTGTAGGACTTATTCCAAACCAATTTTTATGAAGGTGATAGCAAAATGGCTCAGAAATTATTAACTGAGATGTCTTTACTTCTTTCAGATGGATTTTATAGGCAGGTGAATCAAATCAGTGGAGCACACAATGTGGTTGACAAACACACTCCTTCCAAACCAAAGAAGAAGAGGCAAAACCTAAGAGGACTTGCTCCTTTGGTGGTAGGTATCTGGGGTACAAAAGAAATGTAGGCCTCTCTTCTGAGTACAGTGTTACTGACAGAAGCCTTTCTAAGTAATTCTCATAAGAAAGAGAAATAATTGCCTTGAATGTGATAAATTGCTTCCACTTATCTTTGCAGAGGCAAGTTTTTGGTCACTCACTATGGCTCATTTCAGAGATTGCTTAGTTGTCTAACAATCCTTGTGCCAGTAAAGTAATCTTTGTGTAAATACCAGGTGAAAATACATGGCCAGCATTCCTTTTTTTCAGGAGGAAAATAGGAAGGCTTGTAATTTTTCCCCCTTTATTCACACTAGTTTGACCACACAAATTACTGCTTCACTGGGATAAGACTGGGTCTTATTAAACCTTGTAATGAAGGCATCTCTCTGAAAGATATAACCTCAAACTGCTGCCCAAATGCCTACTGCTCAGCAGCATTTTCACTGGTGGGAGTGTTTGAAGGATTGTTGTATCTTAAATGGCCTCTGTTATTTCCAGTTTCTCCTGCCTGGCTAGGAGGAGGTTTTCTTGACATTCACTTGGTGCTGAACTATGCACCATGATCTTGCTGACCTCCAAAGTAATAATTTGTGTTTTGTTTTGTTTTGTTGTGGTTTGGTTTTGGTTTTTTATTCTATCCTATTCTTTTTAAGGATTTCCAGCAGAGTGTAACTGTGGTGCTGCTTCAGGATGAGCATACTCTTATCTCTGCAGGAGCTGTTGATGGGTAAGGAGAGAGGATGCCTGCTTTTTTGTCTCTTCTGTGTATTATTGGCACAAAAAGATGGGGAGATTTTTTTCTTCTAAGATCACCTGATAGTGACCTTCAGTCACCTGATAGTGACCTACAGGAAGGCTGGGGAGGGACTATTTGCAAGGTCTTGCAATGCCAGGACAAGAGGCAATGGGTTTAAACTGGCAGAGGGGAGATTGAAATTGGATGTTAGGAGGAAGTTGTTTGCAGTGAGGGTGGTGAGACACTGGCACAGGTTGCCCAGGGAGGTTGTGGCTGCTCCCTGCCTGGAGGTGTTCAAGGCCAGGTTGGAGGCCTTGAGTGAGCTGTGCTAGTGGGAGGTGTCCCTGCCTATGGCAGGGGGTTGGAACTGGATGATCCTTGAGGTCCCTTCCAGCCTTAACATTCTATGATTCTATGATCACTCAATGGCCCAGAGTTACCATCAGGCTAGAGTTACTATTAGGCAGAACCAGGAGATCTACACAGCCAGCTTGAACTGACAAAGCTGAGTGCCACTTCTCTTCCTTACTGCACATTGCAGCTCTGGGACAAATCATGCATATGTGGTAAATGCTCATTTTAGTGGCCCCAGCTATGTAGCAGAATGAGAGCAGTTCTTACCTCTCTGTTCTCATGGATCTATGGGACCAAACATAAACAGACTATTGTTAATGAGCTGTTTTGGAATTCAGATGTGTGGTTGGTGTCTGGATATGTGTAGGCATGCTTGAGAAAATGTTGCTTTGAGTTCCAAAAGATGTGTTCTTTTGGGTGCCAGATCCATTGCAGCATTTTGGAGCTTGAGCAAACTGCCTCATTGATTAGCATGGAGAATTACACTCTCAGTAGTCAATTCTTTGCAGGCTCCATGTGGCCAGAGCCTTTCTGAGGCAGGTAAGATTGACTTTCCTGCCCATGGCTCATGAGAGAGACTTGCTTCTAGAGAGCAAGATAAAAAAGGACTTCACTTTTTAAGTCAAGAATATCATAGAATCATAGAATGGGAAGGTTGGAAGGGACCTCAAGGATCATCCAGTTCCACCCCCCTGCCATAGGCAGGGACACCTCCCACTAGTACAGGGCACTCAAGGCCTCCTCCAACCTGGCCTTGAACACCTCCAGGGAGGGAGAAGCCACAACCTCCCTGGGCAACCTGTGCCAGTGTCTCACCACCCTCACTGCAAACAACTTCCTCCTAACATCCACTTTCAATCTCCCCTCTGCCAGTTCAAACCCACTGCCCCTTGTCCTGGCATTGCAAGACCTTGTCAATAGTCCCTCCCCAGCCTTCCTGCAGGCCCCCTTCAGATCCTGGAAGGCTACTCTAAGGTCTCCTGGAAGCCTTCCCTTCTCCAGGCTGCAGAGCCCCAACTCTCATAGCCTCTCCTCATCCTTGTATTTTCTTTTAGTGGTTGAAGGGGGTTGACTTGCAGGCTCTTATTTTATCTTGTGTTAGATACAGAGAACAGTGCTGCTCCCTCATCCATACCCTGCAGAGCAATTGTTTTGCTTTCAACACATCTCAGCTCTAGCTCTGCCCAGTTGTGCTCCTTAGCACCAAACACTCCTCAGTACCAATCAGCCTGCCTTCCTGTGCTCCTGGAAAGCTCTACCAGCAGTGCAAAAGAAATCTGGGAGTTGAAGACACTTGTGCTTTTCCATTTCAGTGTGATTAAAGTCTGGGACTTGCGCAAGAACTACGCTGCTTATCGTCAGGACCCGGTGCCTTGCAAGTCTTTCTGCTACCCTGGGACCAGTACCCGCAAACTTGGTAAGTGAGTGGAGGATGCATTTGTACAAGGGCAATACTGGAGGATGCAAAGTGCAGAGGGAATTTAAGAAGTCCTGACAGTACCATCTCTTACACTCTTAGCTAATTGTTCATCAGACTGACAAGCTCAGCAGGGTATTTTGTTTACTGTGAAGGTTTGGGAGTTCCCTGCCCCCCCCCCACTTTGTAAAATGACCCAGACTAGAACTCAGCCAGCTGGAAGTTAAGGACTGAAGCTCTATTTACAGCTCAGCACAGTGTACAAGCAGAGATAGACACAACAAACAGGAGTAGTTACAGACATATACAAGTAAAAGGGAATACAGTATCACAGTGTCACTGTATCGCCAAGGTTGGAAGAGACCTCAAAGCTCATCAAGTCCAACCCATTCCCACAGCCCTCCAGACCAGACCATGGCACCAAGTGCCACGTCCAAACCTGCCTTGAACACCTTCAGGGACGCTGACTCCACCACCTCCCTGGGTAGCCCATTCCAGCAGTCAGTGACTCTCTCAAGCAAGAACTTTCTCCTCACCTCCAGCCTAAACTTCCCCTGGCACAGCTTCACACTGTGGCCTCTTGTTCTGGTGCTGCTTGCCTGAGAGAAGAAAGCAACCTCCTCCTGGCTACAACCACCCTTCAGATAGTTGGAGACAGAAACACAACTCCCCTCCCAGAAATCAGAGTCCCCAGAAGGGTCTCCCAACCACCCTTCTACCTTCTCCCCACCCCTATACCTTACCCCAAGGTTTGCCCCACACACAAGGTGAGCTTGGAGGATGGGCCAGGAGGGTTAGAAAGAACGTGGTTAGTGAGGTTAATTGGCAAAGAGGAGCCAGAAGCTAGACCACCCAACACGCTGTGCCACCAGAGAGAGACAGACTGCAAATGACTTATCTGTGTTTTGGTTATTTTTCCCAAACAATCTCAGGAAGCCTATGAGTGAACTAGACATCATCATTTTCCTTTCACAGCCTATAGTGTAATTTTCTCTATTAAAATATTCAAATTAGCCTCAGACCAGCACAATTACCAATATGTAATTTTACTTGAAGACTGAAAATGTCCTACTTTTGTATCAATGCATTAAATTGATTGCATAAGGTTCAGCAGTGCATTTTCAGAAATGGAGACAAGGGAATGTTGGAGCTCTTGAGGTAGAATTTAGCTCGTCATTTTGATGCATGAGTAGAAATCACAGAATCATAGAATAGTAAGGTTGGAAGGGACCTGGAGGATCATCCAGTTCCCTGCCACAGGCAGGGACACCTCCCACTAGCACAGCTCACTCAAGGCCTCTCCAATCTGGCCTTGAACACCTCCAGGGAGGGAGCAGCCACAACCTCCCTGGGCAACCTGTACCAGTGTCTCACCACCCTCACTGCAAACAACTTCCTCCTAACATAGAATTATAGAATGGTAAGGTTGGAAGGGGCTTCAAGGATCATCTAGTTCCAACCCCCTGCCATAGGCAGGGACACCTCCCACGGGTACAAGTCACTCATGCTGCTTTGTACTTCTTTGTATCTCAGTGCCTTATATTGCAGCACAGTAATTCCTGATGACTTGTCTAATCAACTAATTATATGGTAATGGTCAGTGTCAAGAACATGAGGGAAATCCTGGAGGAGCTGGTTGTGAAATGGTTTGCTTGCAGGGAAAGATTTTTCTTGAAGCCAGATCACTGGTAAATCAGAGGATTGCTTATTCTACCAAAGCATGAAGTTTTCTATTTGTTTTTAGTCTCTGTTTCTACAGTTGTTCCTTCTATCCATTTTGAAACTGTAAATCTCTTGCCTGCTCTGGGTGTTTCTTTCTAAATATCACCTTGAATCCTCATGAGATTCTAGGAATGTTATTCTAGGAATTTTTGTTGTCCTGCACATGCTCTGTCAAAAGAACTTTCCAGTCAGGATCTCATAAGTGACAGGGAAATTTGGAAAGAATCTCTCTCTAGGAATTTCTTTGAGAATGCCAAAATACCTTTGTGCAATTATTTCTCTCTTTATCTGTAGGGTATTCTGGCCTGGTTTTGGATTCCACAAGCACTAATTTATTTGCTAACTGCACTGATGACAGCATCTATATGTTCAGTATGACAAGTTTAAAGACTGCTCCAGGTAAGCACAGTATCTCTGGAAATAGCTGCCAAAAATAGACACTACAGAGCTTGGAGAGGTGAGTTTCTGTGACTCAGAGAGACAGAGACCAATTCATAAGCTTAGGAAACATGTTCTATGCTCTTATAACTAAACCTACTCAGAAGAGAAGGCACCTGTAAGAAGGGCTGTTAACACTTTGTGCTAATTTAGTGGCTTTTTATGATGAAGTCACAGTGACAGTGGACAAGGGAAGGGCAACTGATGGCATCTACCTGGACCTGAGTGAAGCATTTGACTCTGTCCCACATGGCATCCTGGGCACCAAACTGGAAAAACATGGACTGGATGGGTGGAGCACTGCTGGGTAAGGAATTGGCTGGATGGTGGCACACAGAGAGTGGTGATCAAGGGCACAATGTCCACCTGGAGACCAGTGCCAAGTGGTATCCCTCAGGGGTCAGTGCTGGCACCAGTGCTGTTTGACATCTTTGTCAGTGCCATGGACAGAGGAATGGAGTGCACCCTCAGCAAGTGTGCAGATAGCACCAAGGTGTGTGGCACAGTCGACTTGCTAGAGGGCAGGGATCCATCCAGAGGGACCTGGACAGGCTGCAGAGCTGTGCCCAGGCCAACCTCATGAGATTAAACAAGGCCAAGTGTAAGGTCCTGCACCTGGGTAGGCACAATCCCAAGCACAACTCCAGGCTGGGTGGGGAATGGCTGAGAGCAGCCCTGAGGAAAAGGACCTTGGAGTCTGGGTTGATGAAAAGCTCAACATGAGCCTGCAGTGTGCACATGCAGCCCAGACAGCAACCGAGTCCTAGGCTGCATCAAGAGCAGTGTGGCCAGCAGGGCAAGGGAGGGGATTCTGCCCCTTTACTCTGCTCTCGTCAGACCCCACCTGGAGTACTGTGTGCAGTTCTGGAACCCTCAGCACAGGAAGGACATGGAAGTGTTGGAGCGGGTCCAGAGGAGGGCACCAAGATGCTGAGAGGGCTGCAGCAGCTCTGCTGTGAGGACAGGCTGAGAGAGTTGGGGCTGTGCAGCCTGGAGAAGAGGAGGCTACAAGGGGACCTGATAGTAGCCTTCCAGTATCTGAAGGGGGCCTACAGGAAGGCTGGGGAAGGATTATTTACAAGGTCCTGCAACGACAGGACAAGGGACAATGGGTTTGAACTGGAAAAGGGGAGATTTAGACTTGATGTTAGGAGGAAGTTGTTTGCAGTGAGGGTGGTGAGGCACTGGAACAGGTTGCCCAGGGAGGTTGTGGATGCTCCCTCGCTGGAGGTGTTCAAGCCCAGGTTGGATGAGGCCTTGAGTGACCTGTGCTAGTGGGAGGTGTCCCTGCCTATGGCAGGGGATTGGAACTAGATGATCCTTGAGGTCCCTTCCAACCTTCCCATTCTATGATTCTATAAGCCATCCACATTGAAAACAGCACAAAAACTTAGTGCAGTTTCTGGTTCACCCAGACAGAGACTAATGGTAGTTTGCATGTTGATTCTAGACACCTGGTGAGCAGTGGCTGGTGTTTAGCTGCTTCACACCTGAAGCAAGTTTAAATCTTTTGCTTACTGACAGTCACTGATTTTTTTTTCAAACTCAGATATGAATTAATGTAAAGTGATCACTTGATGTGTTGCACTTCAGTGTTTTTTAAGTTTGGATTCTACTGTAAGTTCATGGGAGAAAGCATCCCTAGCATATTGTGGAGATGCTTCAGCTTGAACATCTGTGATCTTTACACTGCCAAGATGACCAACAGCCTGTGGTGCACTAAGCTGCTTCTCAGAAAGTGGCAAAACTTGTTTGATGCATTCCAGACAGACACATGGTTTAGTTCCCATTGCCAAATTTTCTCAGTCTCTCAGTTAATTGAAATGAAATGAACAACCCATCCTTCTGTCTGCATTTCAACAAGGCAGTCTGGTGGGTGGGAACATGTCCAGAGTTGAGAAGTAGCAAATCTTAGTAGGTCAGTTGTTGAGGTTAACGCTGGGTGCCACCGCTGAGCTGTGGAGGTATGCTCACCAACCTGCCTCCCCGGCAGGAGAGGGCACTCTCCACGGCACAGGACAGCCCACCCTCAGCCTCCTCATGGAGCTCTTGTCTTTTGTGTGCAGCTGATAAAACCTGGCAAGTAGCCTGCATTCACCCAGCTGCATGAAACTTGTGCAGCTTCTCGGAGCGCCGCAGCTCCCGCAGAGGGCAGCAGCTACCCGTGTGTCGGTGCATCTCTGCTCGCCAGCTTGCCACGGCTCCTGGGAACTATTGAGGCAGCTTTAGTTTGCAGGGGGGGGTGTGAGGAAATCCTCAGGGTGGACTTGCTAGTAGGTCTGGCTTAGGAAGGGGCTTGCTGCCTGCTACCTGCTGTGCTGACAGAGCTGTGGGTAAAATTTGAGGGATATTTGGGAGTTTGCAACTTTTGAAAGATTGCCAAAGACACAGCCATGTGTCCTCTGGTCTGTGAGGTGCCTCTTTTGCCAACACTGCTATTGAAACGGGGCTGGTAGAGAGGGTGCCAGCTCTGCCTGGTGCATCATCAGGAAATTGGCTCTTTCTGCCCCAACGAGAGGACAGGACATGTGACTGAGTGCTCTAGCTCCACGTTGAGTTCTGGTGCTGGCTGTTGGCTCTTTAGGTCCTTGCAGTAGTGAGGACAGCACCATTCATGGCAATGCTTTCAAGGCTTTAGCAGACACCACTGAGGCTTCACATAGAGGCAGACAGTGAGTGTGGCTGACACAGTGCAGGTTTTGTTGCTGAAATTAAGATGCTGGCAGCAGGAGGATGAAGCAGCAAGTACCTTTGCTGCCAGGGTGGAAGAAGCCCTTCCCTACGACTCCTGTGTGCCTGTCCTTGCTAAGGCAACAGGACTGGTGATGGCAGCTGTGGGAGGAAGAGACAAGGAACCCTAATGAGAGTAGTGGGTCAACCCAGCTGATTTCTTGGCCTACTTATGATACAGGTCAAGGTTAAAGCTCTATGGAAACTGCTACCACTTCCTAATGCTGTGGAGAGAGCTGTTGCTTTGTTTGGGAAGCCTGAAAGTTTCCAGCTGAATCATAAAATCTTTCTGCCACTGGAGCTGGAGCCTCAGAGCAAGGGAGCAGTGCAACCACTTTGTCCAGAGGATATGTGGCTAGGCAGGAAAAGCCTGTAAGATTGGCCCCTCTTGCACAACTGACTTCATAGCTGTACTTCCATTGGGGCTTTTTTTTTTTTCTTTTCACAGTGGCTGTTTTTAGTGGGCACCAGAATTCAACCTTTTACATCAAATCCAGCACCAGCCCAGATGACCAGTTCCTAGTCAGTGGCTCAAGTGACTGCAATGCATACATCTGGAAGGTGAGGTGACTGGGAGACAACCAAGCATGCAACCTGCAGCTGCTTCATTCACTCTTTGATTTAATTTCATTTTCATGTTCACATAGGGCACTTTCTGCCTCCCACTCCTACTCAAAGCAGTGCTAGCCAGGGGTTAGCTCCTGGCATCTTGTGCCCAGAGTCTGTTTGTTGCTTTCAAGGCTAGATGTAACTTTTCTATATTAAACAGAGCTAACCTCCTGCCATCAATATGTCTCTCATCACTGCTGCTTATTGCAAGCTGTTGATCTTAATCAGGCTTTAATGGGCATTAAAATTATCTTACAATCCTGTGGACCCAGCCAGCTATGACAAGTAGACAGACATATTGGTTCATATCTAGCAGTGGAGCACATTAGCAGAAAGACCTAACAATTTAATTGTTTTAAAGGGCACTCTTTCCTCCCACTTTCCCTTTTTCCAGCTCTTACCTCACACACAGCTTTTTCTCATGCCTCGTTTACAGTTGTTAAAATCTTTGTATTACAGCAGAGGCTCAACTAGAGCCTTCCACAAAATTCCACAGCACCACCTGACAGCCAAGAAGCTTCATAACTTGGTGTCTTGCACTGATGTGTGGAAAATGCAAATAACACCTCACAGTAAGGCATGTTTTAAGTTCTGTTCTCCATACTTGACAGCCATATGGGAACAGAGTAAACTTCCTATTGAAGTATTGAACTTCCTATTGAAGTGTGCACATGCAGCCCAGACAGCAACCGAGTCCTGAGCTGCAGCAAGAGCAGCATGGCCAGCAGGGCAAGGGAGGGGATTGTGCCCCTTTACTCTGCTCTTGTCAGACCCCACCTGGAGTCCTGTGTGCAGTTCTGGAGCCCTCAGCACAGGAAGGACATGGAAGTGTTGGAGCGGGTCCAGAGGAGGCCACGAAGATGCTGAGAGGGCTGCAGTAGCTCTGCTGTGAGGACAGGCTGAGAGAGTTGGGGCTCTGCAGCCTAGAGAAGAGAAGGCTGCCAGGAGACCTTTTAGTAGCCTTCCAGTATCTGAAGGGGGCTACAGGAAGGCTGAGGAGGGACTATTGACAAGGGCTTGAAATGCCAGGACAAGGGGCAGTGGGTTTGAACTGGCAGAGGGGAGATTTAGACTGGATGTTAGGAGGAAGTTGTTTGCAGTGAGGGTGGTGAGACACTGGCACAGGTTGCCCAGGGAGGTTGTGGCTGCTCCCTCCCTGGAAGTGTTCAAGGCCAGGTTGGAGGAGGCCTTGAGTGCCCTGTACTAGTGGGAGGTGTCCCTGCCTATGGCAGGGGGTTGGGACTAGATGATCCTTGAGGTCCCTTCCAACCTTACCATTCTAAGTATGGCAGACAGAAACCACAGGTGACTCCCTATTTCAGGTTTGGGCTAACTTGTAGGGAATGCTGAATTCTTTACCCCTTCCACAATGACTTTGAAAGTAAAATACAAACCTTTCAGAGCAGAGAGTCATACTGCTGAGCATGTAGTCTCTTTGATTTGGAGAGGAGGCTCATCAGCCAGATTGCTTACTTAGCAGTAGCCAGAGTGTGTGACAGATCATATTACATATTTATTAAATAAATCATTGAATTAATACTTTTAATCCCATAGTCATGTTACCAAGTGAGACTTAGTGAAAAGCTGTCTCTTTCCAGGTCTCACATCCAGATTTTACTGACTGAAGCCTATGTATCTTTTCCTGGGAAGATGACTTAGTATGCTGTGAAAGGAGCATGGTTAGGTATTGCATGAACAGTTAACAGGTATTGTTGGAAAGATCTTAATGAAGAGAACTATCTTCCCATATATAGAGAGGAATGAAAGGCAGAGGAAGACCTTGTTCATCCTGATTATTTCTTTGAGAAACTTGGCAGCAGTAATAAGTTGTGCTTGGGTCAGCAATGCTCAAGAAACATGGCCAAAAGTTATTGCTGACAATGATGTTGTCTCAATCAGTTTTCATACATAAATCACTTCCAGGCAAGGAGTGCTTGCTTTATTGTGTTGTGCTGGGCTTTTGTAACTACAGTCCATTGGGTAATGACCTGATTGTTGAACAACTTGAGGACTGTAAAAGCCAGAGGATAGAGAGGTTTCTCCTGACAAAGATAGTATCTAGCTGAGATACCTTCTTGGTAATCAAAGAGTATCTTTTATAGACAGATACTTATATTGTCCTTTGAATCTTTTGGTGCAGACTACTCAGAGGTGACCATGTTAAGTCACCCTTTGTTCTGGAATTCCAGTGCTTGTGTGTTGTATGCTGCATCAAACTATACACACCAATTTATGCTGTATCCTGAAGATTAGAATCATAGAATCATAGAATGGTAAGGTTGGAAGGGACCTCAAGGATCATCTAGTCCCAACCCCCTGCCATAGGCAGGGACACCTCCCACTAGTACAGGGCACTCAACGTCTCCTCCAACCTGGCCTGCCTTGAACACCTCCAGGGAGGGAGCAGTCACAACCTCCCTGGGCAACCTGTTCCAGTGTCTCACCACCCTCACTGTAAAGAACTTCCTCCTAACATCTACTCTAAATCTCCCCTCTGCCAGTTCAAAACCATTGCCCCTTGTCCTGTCATTGCAGGACCTTGTCAATAGTCCCTCCCCAGCCTTCCTATAGGCCCCCTTCAGATCCTGGAAGACTACTCTAAGGTCTCCTGGAAACCTTCTCTTCTCCAGGCTGCAGAGCCCCAACTCTCTCAGCCTGTCCTCACAGCAGAGCTGCTCCAGCCCTCTGATNGCTCTTGATGCAGCCCAGCACACAGTTGCTGTCTGGGCTGCACTCTCACTGCAGCCTCATCTTGAGCTTTTCATCACCCCAGACCCCCAGGACCTGTTCCTCAGGGCTACTCTCAGCCATTCCCCACCCAGCCTGGAGTTGTGCTTGGGATTGTGCCTACCCAGGTGCAGGACCTTACACTTGGCCTTGTTGAATGTCATGAGATTGGCCTGGGCACAGCTCTGCAGCCTGTCCAGGTCCCTCTGGATGGATCCCTGCCCTCTATCAAGTCGACTGTGCCACACAGCTTGGTGTCATCTGCACACTTGCTGAGGGTGCACTGATTCCTCTGTCCATGGCACTGACAAAGATGTTAAACAGCACTGGTGCCAGCACTGACCCCTGAGGGATACCACTTGGCACTGGTCTCCAGAAGATTGATACAACAGCTGTTGTACTGAATAAAGTCTCACTTCCTAGGTTTCTTCTTTTAAGCTTTCCACAACAGCTCTAACTTCCCCACCAATATCCTGTCAGATCAGGCAAAAAACATCCCAGGCTGTGCCTAGTCCTGACACAGCATGCACAGACTGACCCTCTGTCTTCAACCAAACACAGTGGGCACAGCTACATCTATGCATCCTCCTCCAGTTCACAATTTAATTTAAGTGTACTCAATTTAATTTACACTAGTATTTCATTTACACTTGTATTTCATTTACACTAGTGTAAAACAAGTGTGCCCCGGTAAGAGCAACACTCTTCCTCTGCTTTCAGCCATCAGTGTCTCCTGAGCCACTGTGTCTCTTACATGTGTATAACAAGGCTGCTATTAAATGTGAATGAAGGTGTTCTCTGCACCAAGATCTCCTATTGTTTATTCCCAAACAGAGATTTTGTTTCCATGGTATTGCACACTTTGGCAGAGAAGGGAATACTCTGACCAAGGCATTTAGTGGATATTTAGTCCAGTTATTGCCTCTGCTGTGCCAGGAAAAGAGAAGTGGCCTGCTAAGATGCTCCTTTTTTTCTGTCAGAACAACTTTAAGGTCTGAAGCTAGATACTCAGCTGCAGTTTTATAGGCTGTTGTAAGAGGTAATCCACAAGAGAGAAACTTGGGTGTAAGTCAGAAGCCTTCCTTGATTTTTTTCATCTTCCTTTGAAATCTATGTGTAATGTCTACTCTTTTTCCCACACAGTAAAGGATCTGCTCATTCACTTACTCATTTATGCAAATCCCCTTGATAAATTCCCCTTAATGTCACATCAATAATGGTGACTCATGACTCCAGAAAGCATTGTCAGCTGAAAGCATGCAAAACTTGCATATAATCTGTGTGTGTTTTCTTCCTTGGGCCACTTAATGCTAGCTTCAGCTGTGCCTATCACTTACATGAGCTGTACTCAAAGATTAATAGTTATACTGTAGAACAGGAGAATGGTTTGGGTTTTTTTTTGAAGGTGTAAGAGAAATGGAGATGAGTTTAATGAGCATGAGTGATTTAGTGAGCTTTTTACTAAACTCTTAAGAGGCTCTCTGGTCCAGGTGGTTGGTACAGGCAACACAACAACTTGGCAGTTGCACAAATGCCAATTCTGAAGTCAGTTGAATGTTCATCTGTAGGATTGTGGTGGTGGTTTGAATTTTTTTTTTATTTTTCTTTTTCTTTTCTTTTTTTTTTTTTTAAATAAACCATTGGCCTGTGATTGGGACTTTTGTAAAACAGCACCAGAATGAATTTGACCTTCCCAAACTTTTAAGCATCTTACCAAGAACAAACAGGTAGAGGTACTTAATCTAGTAAAATGCATCTGTTGTGTTCAGAGCAGACAACTGTAGAGGCAGAATGTCATGTGGCAGGAGCTGAGCAAGTACTTCCAAGCAAGTCAGTACACCTCAGTGCTGACCAGCTGCTTCACCTTGAGAAATGAAACACAAACTGATTCTTAGGGCTCCATCAGTTGTGGTCTCAGGATGACAGGCTGAGAGTATTTGATTTATCTATCTCATACAGGAAAGATGGAAGTGTGCAATTCTGGAACCCTCAGCACAGGAAGGACATGGAAGTGTTGGAGAGGGTCCAGAGGAGGCCACAAAGATGATCAGAGGGCTGCAGCAGCTCTGCTGTGAGGACAGGCTGAGAGAGTTGGGGCTCTGCAGCCTGGAGAAGAGAAGGCTTCCAGGAGACCTTAGAGTAGCCTTCCAGGATCTGAAAGGGGCCTACAGGAAGGCTGGGGAGGGACTATTGACAAGGGCTTGCAATGCCAGGACAAGGGGCAATGGGTTTGAACTGGCAGAGGGGAGATTGAAAGTGGATGTTAGGAGGAAGTTCTTCACAGTGAGGGTGGTGAGACACTGGCACAGGTTGCCCAGGAAGGTTGTAGCTGCTCCCTCCCTGGAGGTGTTCAAGGCCAGGTTGGAGGAGGCCTTGAGTGACCTGTGCTAGTGGGAGGTGTCCCTGCCTATGGCAGGTGGTTAGAACTAGATGATCCTTGAGGTCCCTTCCCACCTTACCCTTCTGTGATTCTATACTCACATGCTTCACAGGTAGGCTTTGGGGATCTTAATGATGTATATGAGGCTGTGAAGCTTTTGATTACATATTTGCTTTTCTATGGCATTTTTAAGGTGTCTGAGCCCAGCCTTCCTCCACGGATACTCCACGGTCACTCTCAAGAAGTTACCTCCATTGCTTGGTGTCCTACAGACTTCACTAAGGTTTGTCTTCTGGAAAATTGTCATTACCATGAAACAGTAGATGTGATGTGGCAACATCTGCTTTTCACAATTGCAGCAGCATTTGTTTATTTGGGAGGAAATTTTTTTAGTCAATTATTTCTAAATTTGTTTCATTTGGGGCAGGCAGTAAACCAAGTTTGTCACATCAGTAAAATGTATCAGAACTCTTTCATTATTTTTGGATAAGTTAGGCTATTTGATAAGACCTAGGAAATTACAAATGACCTCTCCTGATGAGAGCTCATGACAAGAATTGTAGATAAAATTGTGAAGCCATTTAAGCAGGGCTTTGATAAGCCAGAAGTTTGTTTTGTGGTTCCATGTTTATGGCATCTTTAGTTGTCTGAACACTGATTCATCTGCTGCTCTTGTACAGAGCAGCAAGAAGTCTTGAATGCCTTTAAAAAAACCTGTGAACTTTTTTTCATTGTGACCATTTTTCAAAACCTGAGCTGTGTTTATAGCATGGTTTTCTAACAGCCTACAGGAAAATTTGGTCAGTAATTATGCACTGGGTGTCACTAAAAGGAAGAGAATTGCAGTAGAAGGTCTAGCTCAAAATGAGAAATAACCCCAAAAAATTCTAGAGAGTGTCCTAATAATAGCCAGTTTCTTTCACCCCACTGTATTAAGCACGTTGGCCACTTCCCTTTGCTTGCACTATAGTACCAGGTTTTCAGAAAAGCATTGCAGTGTAGGAGGGTGGGAGTCTTGCAGGCAAACAGAAGGCATTATTCTAGTTGTGTTAAGATATAAAAAACATACAAGAATTAGCATTTTAGATTAAATGTCTGATCTAAAAGTAATCCAGCATCCTGATCATGGTGTGTGGAAATGCAGATGAAAGCAGCCTCTCAAGTAATTACCAACCCAAGTAAGAAATATTCAGACATTCTACAGATGCCAAAGCATGAAGAAAAGTGGAAAATGTGGTGCTAAGAGAGGTTGGGAAGCTGCTTGGAGTGATTTGTGAGGCAAAATTGCTCTCTGTAGGGACACTATTGGTGTCACAGAGGTCAGAGCAGAGGCACTTTCCCCTCTAGAATGACTATGAACTTTGGCCACAATATTTCTCTTCTCTTGCTGTTCATTCCCTTATGAGTTACTGGCTAATCTGTGCAGAGAGAGCCATAAAATGTGGGCTAAATGTGGGTTCTGCTCTTTCTTTTGAGTGAGATTCCAATGACCCTTTTGCAGCATGTGATGCTATGATGCAAATCTAGACCAATGTTTCTAGCAGAGTTGGTTTCTCTGCCAGATACTGCTGACATCTGACTGAGCAGACAGTGCTTAAGGGCAGTGCAACAGCTTTCCAATGTCACCTTTTCTGTGTCTTGGAAGTATTTGTACCCAAGCAGAAAAAGTCCTGAGTAATAGAGACAGATCTAGATGCAGGTACAAAAAGCATCATGGCTGCTTCTGTCTACTGAGTGGCTGAAATCTCAAAACATGCTCTGGCCCTTCCTCAGCAGACTACCCTCTGTGACAGAGCTGTGCAAGGCTGCTTGCTGGTGACTGAAATTTCTCTAGCAGAGAAGACGTGAAGGTGGCAACCTTGCGTGTTTTCAAGCCAATGCTGCTGTCCAATGCAGCAACGAAACAGAGTTGGAGTGTTTGCCTTCTTTGATGTGCAAATAGCAGCTCCTCAGCCAGGCTGCACCCTCTTTCACATGGGCATGGCATGTTGGGTGCAGCTGTTCTAGTTCACCTGCCCTCGTTACTCCAGCAAAGTAATTTGTGCTGTAGATTGCCACGTGCTCTGACGACAACACTGTGAGGATCTGGCGCTTGCAACGGCGTCCTGAGGAGGAGAAATCAACACCCAACAAAGCTGACTTGGTGGGCTGGGTCATTCAGAAGGGACCAGAAGAACAACGTGGAGCAGGTAAGGCTTCTGAACTGTGATATAGAATCATAGAACGGTAAAGTTGCAAGGGACCTCAAGGATCATCCAGTTCCAACCCCCTGCCATAGGCAGGGACACCTCCCACTAGCACAGCTCACTCAAGGCCTCCTCCAACCTGGCCTTGAACACCTCCAGGGAGGGAGCAGCCACAACCTCCCTGGGCAACCTGTGCCAGTGTCTCACCACCCTCACTGCAAACAACTTCCTCCTAACATCCAGTTTCAATCTCCCCCCTGCCACTTCAAACCCATTACCCCTTGTCCTGGCATTACAAGACCTTGTCAATAGTCCCTCCTCAGCCTTCCTGTAGCCCCCTTCAGATCCTGGAAGGCTGCNAACATGGCTTCTGAATTTGGGCTGTTTTCTTTATCTAGTGTGATGGTTTGGGAGTTCCCTGCCCCCCACTCTTTGTAAAATGACCCAGACTAAAACTCATCTGGCTGGAAGTTAAGGACTGAAGCTCTGTTTACAGCTCAGCACAATGTACAAGCAGAGATAGACACAACAGACAGGAATAGTTACAGACATAGACAAGTTAAAGGGAATACAGAAACACAACTCCCCTCCCAGAAATCAGAGTCCCCAGGAGGGGCTCCCAACCACCCTTCCACCTTCTCCCCACCCCTGTACCTTACCCCAAGGTTTGCCTTACGTGCAAGGTGAGCTTGGTGGATTGGCCAGGGGGGTTAAAGAAAAGTGGTTAGTGAGGTTAATGGGCAGAGAGAAGCCAGAAGCTAGACCGCCGAGACGCTGTGCCCCAGAGACTCTGTGTTATTTATGTTTTGAGTTCTTTTCTTAAACATCTCAGCAAGCCTATGAGTGAAGTAGACATCACCCTTGTTTCCTTTTCACTGCCCATAATAGAATTTTCTCTATTAAAATATTCCAATTAGCCTCAAACCAGCACACCTAGCTTTTGGCTTGGTTTATTAGTTTTCTATCTTTTTCATACTAGGCAATAATTCCTATAGCCAGAGAAACACTTCTTCTTCTGCCACCAAGAAGAGAAACTGGTTGAAATGCTGTGCCAAAATCTACATGACCAGACAGCAAAGCAAATGCCCATTAATAGAGCTTGTCAGGTAGCCAGATCTTCAGACAGCTCAGTAGTTGAACAGCCAAAGGAGATGTCGTATTTGCATGCACTGTAGCAATAAGCCACACTTGATGTTTTTTCATTTCAAATAGTAACTGAAAGCAGTAAGATCATGTGCTTTGGCCAGTTTGCCAGTTTACCCAGTAAGGGGCTAACAGCCTTGGAACTCTGAAATGTTTCCTCCTGCCTAGTAGTTGAATTGTGCCCAGATTTCTTTGCTGCTGCTATCAATGTTACATCTCTTTCTTCAGCTTCATACAGTGGTACTGACTATATAGACAAATGCATGTGGCAAAAGCACTTCAAAAATGTGTGTGGCCAATCATGATGTGCTCAGAATGTTCCAGAATCACAGTCTCACAGTATCACCAAGGTTGGAAGAGACCTCAAAGCTCATCAAGTCCAACCCATTCCCACAGCCCTCAAGACCAGACCATGGCACCAAGTGCCACGTCCAAACCTGCCTTGAACACCTCCAGGGATGCTGACTCCACCACCTCCCTGGGCAGCCCATTCCAGCAGCCAATGACTCTCTCAGGCAACAACTTTCTCCTCACCTCCAGCCTAAACTTCCCATGGCACAGCTTCACACTGTGGCCTCTTGTTCTGGTGCTGCTTGCCTGAGAAAAGAAGGTAACCTCCCTCTGGCTACAAGCACCTTTCAGGTAGCTGGAGACAGCAAGAAGGTCTCCCCTGAGCCTCCTCTTCTCCAGGCTAACCAATCCCAGCTCCCTCAGCCTCTCTCCATAGGGCTGTGCTCCAGGCCTCTCCCCAGCCTCGTTGCCCTTCTCTGGACACACTCAAGCACCTCAATGTCCTTCTTCAATGGAGGGGCCCAGAACTGGACACAGGACTCAAGGTGTGGCCTAAGCAGTGCAGAGTCCAGGGGGAGAATGAGCTCCCTGCTCCTGCTGGCCACACTCTTGCTGATGCAGGCCAGGATGCCATTGGCCTTCTTGGCCACCTGGGCACACTGCTGGCTCATGTTCAGGTGGGTGTCAATCAGCACCCCCAGATCCCTTTCTGTTTGGCTGCTCTCCAGCCACTCCCACCCCAGCCTGTAGCTCTGCATGGGGTTGTTGTGGCCAAAGTGCAGCACCTGGCACTTGGATTTATTGAGCTCCATCCCCTTGGACTCTGCCCATCTGTGCAGGCGGTCGAGGTCCCGCTGCAGAGCCCTTCTGCCCTCCAAATCAATCAGTAGTGTTCATCTGTTCACATGTTATGAGCTAGGTAAGTTAGGTAAGAATTGCAATACCTTTCCACAAAGCCTAGGCAATAGACGAGCTACACAGCATGCTCTCACAGCTAGCAAGCAGGGCTGGGCTCTGAAGAAAAGCTCCTCAATGAACAGCACCCTGGACCAGAAGAAAGAAACCCTGGATCACAGCACTACTTGACTTGTCTAAAACTTGCAATTTTTTGTAGTAAAGTAGATGAAAGCAGAATGACCTCCCCTAGAATGATTTTCTCTGTAGAGTAGCTCTGAAAGTAAGAATACAATGGCTTACCAGGAGCTGCTGGTGTGACTTCCTGTGTACCACCTAGCTTTTCTAGCCATCTTCCTAATTAATTTCACCTTGGCTGACACAAATAAACACTGAAGGTTCCAAATCCCACTAATGGGATAACATTACCTCTAACCTTTTGCCAGCAAGTAACAGCCTTGCAGGAAGTTTGCAGGACAATAGCAGAGAGAGTGCCAGGTCTGGTCCGCAGCTGCTAAATGGTTTCTGAGTGCACACACTCTGCTTCAGAGAGGGCTCAAAACTTACTTTGTGTTCTAATTTCAGCAAGAGAGAAGTCTACTAGTAAGTAGACTAGTCCAGAAGCCTGGAACCTAAAGTAGCTTGTACACTAAAGCTTTACAAGTAAGCTTTGGCAATGATACTAGAAAAATAGCATATTTCTCCTTGCACTTGCTGTATTAAAGTAGCTTCAGAGGGAAGAGGAAGTACACAGACACTGCAAACACAACAGCAGGCTTCCTGCTGACCTTGGCTCTGGAACACAGAGCATGTGCTGTTAGAATGTAGGAGTTATCTGCAGAGACTGACTCAGAGCTGGCAAGATAAGTACTATTTCAGACCTTTTGGGATGAGGTTTAGGTGGCTCCCCACCCATTTCTGTGGAGCAAATTATGAGACTGAGGTTGTGTGTTGGCCGTTGACCTCTATCATCAAAGGACACTTTCCTTTTCTCTAGAACTTGTCTCTAAGGTTTTCCTAAGCTGTACTACATTCCCTATGCTTTTGTGTGTCTAACCAAATTCCTAGAGCAGGCTTGTGGATGGACCATTTGTGACTCCTAAATCTGTAGACTGATAATGTAACTAGCAGATTTGTGGGAGAGCAGGTAGGAAGTATCTGAAATATCCTACTTTAGTGTTCAGCAACTTGACTGCAAGTATTTACAGTATTGTACTACCTGCAGTGCCAGCATAAATGGAAACAGCTCACAAGTGGGGCTGATGTCGCTGGGTTGGAGGGCAGAAGGGCTCTGCAGCAGGACTTCGACCGCCTGGACAGATGGGCAGAGTCCAGGGGCATGGAGCTCAACAAATCCAAGTGCCAGGTGCTGCACTTTGGCCACAACAACCCCATGCAGAGCTACAGGCTGGGGTGGGAGTGGCTGGAGAGCAGCCAAACAGAAAGGGATCTGGGGGTGCTGATTGACACCCACCTGAACATGAGCCAGCAGTGTGCCCAGGTGGCCAAGAAGGCCAATGGCATCCTGGCCTGCATCAGCAAGAGTGTGGCCAGCAGGAGCAGGGAGCTCATTCTCCCCCTGGACTCTGTACTGCTTAGGCCACACCTTGAGTCCTGTGTCCAGTTCTGGGCCCCTCAATTGAAGAAGGACATTGAGGTGCTTGAGTGTGTCCAGAGAAGGGCAATGAGGCTGGGGAGAGGCCTGGAGCACAGCCCTATGGAGAGAGGCTGAGGGAGCTGGGATTGGTTAGCCTGGAGAAGAGGAGGCTCAGGGGAGACCTTCTTGCTGTCTACAGCTACCTGAAGGGTGGTTGTAGCCAGAGGGAGGTTACCTTCTTTTCTCAGGCAAGCAGCACCAGAACAAGAGGCCACAGTGTGAAGCTGTGCCAGGGGAAGTTTAGGCTGGAGGTGAGGAGAAAGTTGTTGCCTGAGAGAGTCATTGACTGCTGGAATGGGCTGCCCAGGGAGGTGGTGGAGTCAGCGTCCCTGGAGGTGTTCAAGGCAGGTTTGGACGTGGCACTTGGTGCCATGGTCTGGTCTTGAGGGCTGTGGTAATGGGTTGGACTTGATGATCTTTGAGGTCTCTTTTAACCTTGGTGATACTGTGAGACTGTGATAGTAGAAGCCTGAATGCATTCGTACAAAACCACTTGATCATCGTGTTCTTTACCTCAAGTTTAGGGATTGTTTCTTCTGTTTGGGTTTGCTTCTTGCTGTGACACCCATCTAGCTCTCAGGATGGTTGAGTTTCTTCCTTTTCCAGTATCTCCATGGTATAACTTTCAGGCAGTTTGGAATTGAGAGTACTCATCATGTAATATTTCTGCCATTTGAATGCATATGTGCTGGTTTGAAGCTAATTGGAATATTTTTATGAAAAGAATTTGATTATAGGATGTGAAAAGAAAACAATGATGATGTCTACTTCACTCATAGGCTTGCTGAGATGTATAAGAACAAGGACACAAATATAGATAAGACAGAGTCTCACTCTCTCTGGGAGCTGCTGTGTCTTCTGGCTTTCTGCTGTGTAACCTAACTAACCACTCTGCTTCTAATCCCCCTTGCCAATCCTCCAAACTCACCTTGCACATAAGGCAGATCCTGGGGTAAGGTAGAGGGGTGGAAAGAAGGTGGAAGGGTGGTTGAGAGCCCCTGCTGGGGACTCTGATTCCTGGGAGGGGAATTGTATTTCTGTATTACCTTTAACTTGTCTGTGTCTGTAACTATTCCTGCCTGTTGTGTCTATCTCTACTTGTACATTGTGCTGAGCTGTAAATAGAGCTTCAGTCTTTAACTTCCAGCTGGCTGAGTCTAGTCTGGATGATTTTCATAGTGTGGGGCTGCAGGGAACTCCCAAACCATCACAGCATAGATGATCATTAGGAATCAAGAGTTGCTGGGCTTGCTACTTCTCTTCTACATCTAGGAGTTTAGACTTTTAATTCCTCAACTGAGATACTGCTGCCTTGTAAATGCTCATAAAAGTAAAAATGAGGAGTCTTGGCAGTTACTTTCTCTTAGTCTAGGATGAAGTTATGAAGCAGCATGTTTTATCAGGAAAGGAGCCATTAACTCTATTTTGTGTCAGAGTGATTTGTAGTGGGATCCATTAATACAGGATCCTATTTGCTTTTGCTCTGACATCTCAGTACTTGGATTCTGGATACTAGATAATACAATACAAGGAAGGACCAGAAGAGGCTTAGTATGGTGTATAATCAGTCATGTAGGTGCTCACTTGACATGTTACTTGTGAGACAGCCCAGCATCCTAAAGAAAATGGCAGGTTTTTCACACTAGACTTCTCATTGTTCTAATGAAATGCTTTGTTGCAGAGTGCTAACACTGAAAATTAGCAGTTCAGATCTGGTATACAGAAAATGCTTAGAGTTCTTGTGCTCAGCAATTGGAATGTGCTCAGCCAACCGAGTCCTGAGCTGCAGCAAGAGCAGTGTGAGCAGCAGGGCAAGGGAAGGGATTCTGCCCCTCAGACCCCTCAGGGACTCTGCTCTCCTCAGACCCCATCTGGAGTCCTGTGTACAGTTCTGGAGCCCCCAGCACAGGAAGGACATGGAAGTGTTGGAGCAGGTCCAGAGGAGGCCATCAAGATGCTCAGTGGACTGCAGCAGCTCTGCTGTGAGGACAGGCTGAGAGAGCTGGGGCTCTGCAGCCTGGAGAAGNGGTGGTGAGACACTGGCACAGGTTGCCCAGGGAGGTTGTGGCTGCTCCCTCCCTGAAGGTGTTCAAGGCCAGGCTGGAGGAGGCCTTGAGTGCCCTGTACTAGTGGGAGGTGTCCCTGCCTATGGCAGGGGGTTGGAACTAGATGATCCTTGAGGTCCCTTCCAACCTTACCATTCTGTGATTCTATGAAAGTATGGAGTGATTCAAGTGCTGTCCTATCTAATTGCATCATCAGAAGTTAGATGTATGAGAACAAACCTGCTACTGTGTTCTCTGTTGGAGTGTGCCAGAAATAATTTAAATGAATAAACAAACCTCTCTAATATTGCTGCAGATCAACAGCTTTGCTATATATGTTTTCCATTGTTGCTAGTGGAGGCCTTATTGGCCCAATTTATGACTACTGTTTCAGGAATCTCTTTTTTAAAAGCAGCAGGCTTTGTATCTGGGCCAGTGAGCTCTAAAGCATTGCAAAACATCTCTTTGGGAATCATTTGTTTCAGAGAAATAACTTCTGCAGTGACAGGTGGTATTTTCTTCAGAAGGTGAAGAATTTCTCACATTTCCCTGGGTCTGATAAATAACCACCATCTTCATACTAACATGGCACTGCAGATAATTCTCCATCAAAAAGAAAAGAGAATGAAAGTATGTCCTTTCTTGTGCTCTTCAAAAAGTCTTTTAGAAATCTTTAAAATATGCAACTATTAAACACCTAAGTAGGAGCATTATTCATATGTTAGTGTGAAGCTTCCTTGGTATTGTAACTAGCTGTGGGACCTCCTTACAGTACCTTTGTCTCTCGACTCAGTTTTGCAACCCTATAGGTG
This sequence comes from Eubucco bourcierii, assembly GCA_013396675.1. Taxonomy (NCBI): domain Eukaryota; kingdom Metazoa; phylum Chordata; class Aves; order Piciformes; family Ramphastidae; genus Eubucco; species Eubucco bourcierii. The sequence continues at coordinate 38,562 of VWZE01018803.1, forward strand.
GAACCAGCCTTCCTCTCAGGCAACACCTCAGCAGAGAGCTGCCTGGACTGAGCCACTGCAAGGTTTTCAGCAAGGCTAGGAAAGCTTAGAAGATTTGAGATCTCTTTTGTTTGTCCATCAGTCACTTGGCACTGTGAGAGTGCTCATTCCACACGGAATAGATGTCAGGCATTAAATGCATTGTATTATCAACGTGACACAGAATTTTACATAGTACTTAAACCAGTTAAACCAAAATTAGAGGGAATTGTGTAATCTCTTAATTCAGAAGGGCACATCTGAGAAACGGGGTCGGTGCTGCATTCATCTCCCAGTTGAAAGGGATGTTTATAAAAGAGCTGTCCTTAATCTGCTGTTCTGTGTTCCTCATCAGACTGCTTATTTCTCTCCTATCAGGACCACCAGCCAGTCCACACAGTACTCCTGCCAAGGCCTTCACAGCAGGCAGCCTCTGCATTTCCTCGCCACAGCTGGCTGCCTGTGCCCCCATTCATTCTGGAGACCTTCCCCTGTCTACAAACACTCCAACGGGCACTCTCAAAACCGAGACAGCCACAGCCTGCACCCCAGCCAAACAGAGCAAAGCTAGTCCCTGTGCTTCTCCCAGACTCATCCCTTCCTCCAAAATGTCCATTAAACGTTGGGTTACAAGGACTCCATGCTCTTCTCCTCCAGAAATGAGTAAAAAGGCTCCTTCTCCTAGAAAAGCCCTGGTAGAAGTTACCCAAGGTCTCCTGGAACCTTCTTCTCCTCCTAAAACCCAACACTCACAGTTGGAAAAGCGTGCCAAGAGAAGGCTTGACTGCAGCAAGGAGGACAACGCAGCACAAAAGTGTCTGCAGGCCTGTAGCTGTGTGACTGAACTGGACCACGTGGTTAAAAAATCTAACCTGAATTTATGTCACTTGGCCGCAGACCACAAAGCTTGTGATGAAGGCTCAGTCAGCCTGGCTGACTTGGATAACAACTGTGAAAGCTCCAGCTGCAGCCCAAAAGAGCCTTCTTTGCCTGGAAGCTCTGTTCAAACTCCTCCCCATCTTTTCAGATCTCCAAGTGGGAAAGACACTAAGGTAGTAGATAAAGAGAATAGTTCACCTGAAAGAAAAAATTGGCTGTCTGCTCTGGGGGAGAAGCTACGGACTGGCAGAGCTGGTAGTCAGAGCGCATCAAACAGCCCCCCGGCGTCTTGCGGTCCTGGTGCTAAACGACAAGAGGCTGTGGCAGCAGCCACTTCACCCAAAACTGTAAGTAGGAGGACCAGTGACTGTGGTCTTGAGAGAAGTTATCCCTATCTGCTGCTCTCCCTTTGTTCTTTCTTGCTCAGGCACTGAAAGAATTACCCGATCCCTTTGATTATTATGGACAAAAGTGATTATTTCTAGCCTAATAAGCCAGATACGTTAATTCTGTTATCTACTAATCCCCTCTGTGCAGCAACAGAATTTTTAAAATGGTGGTTTCACTCATTTTATAAAAGGACTTAGAGCACACAGCTCAGACATCCTTACAGGCCCCAGCTGGATGTTCAAAGGATCTAGCTGTCACCACAAATACAGCTCTACTCTGAAAAGCACAATAATGACACCACCTTTCCTGGCAGATCTACTGTTTTTGTGTTCACTGTCACAGATGCCTGTTTATGTTACTGGAAAGCCATTTTAGCATTGGAAGAAAGAGCTGAATTCTATTTTAGCCCAGGTAGTTAAAGAATTTTTTACCCATGTTAAAACTGGGGGGCTAAATAATGCCTTCAGTTCCTTCAGTTGAAAACTAGCAGAAAACAAAGGAACTGTAAAAGTCAGAGGACAGGATTTGACCTACTTAATCCTGCTTTTGATGTACAGGAAGCCTGGCACAGAGCTCATCCTAGGATCTGAAAGTTAAGCTGATAAAGCAGCTAAAGAAGTTGGCATGAGAGTTTAACATGCAAACTAGGAAATGATAATTACATTTTTAAAAACAAACTAAACTTGCCTCATCTCTGAAACTGGACTCCAAGTCCTACAGTGTCTTTGACGGAGATTTCAGTAAATGTTAAATACATTTTCCATCGTCACATTTTAGTTGTACTCTGCTGAATATCTGATGCTAAAAGTCGTTTGCCACCATTAAGGCTTGTTTTAGTATCTCATTTCTTACCCAATTTCACCTTTTCCTGCATTTCTATCAGCTGTGAAGTGGGCAAACCAATGCTCCTTAAGATATGCATAGAGGCTGAATGCTTTGTAGCATGGTTGAACCAAAAAAACACTTGGTTATAGGAAACCTGCAGTTACTTGTGCTTTACATTCTACGTTTTAAACACAAGACAGGAAGATTTGCCCTGGGGAGAGATTACTGTGGAACAGTTACCTTTCCTGCCTAGTATGCCCTAGCTGAGATTTTAGGATGCTCCTCTGTGCTCAAAGTCTAAGGAGGTGACTGGAATACCAGCAGCATTCACTGATCTGCTGTATAGATCTGCTTGGAAATCTGCAACTCTTATCTGCTGTAGGGAAGCTGAAACTGCAGCTGGAGTACTTTTCTTGTGGCAGTAAGACAACCCTAGGCTTTAGCCAGTGTTTCCTGTAGGTGGTAAGCTTCTTATCCATGAGACAAACAGATTATAGTAAAGAACCTTTCCTTTACTATCTTAGTTGGGAAGCTGAACAAACTGCAGCAATGATGGAGGGGAGAATTTAAGAATCTTGCAGCATATGAACTGTTAACCAAGAAAAGTTTCTTGTTTGACTTTGGGTTTATTTCTTCCTAGACTGCAACCACTTCAGTTTCCATGAGGAAGATCTGCACATACTTCCACAGAAAGCCACAGAATGACTGAAGTAGCATGCGGCTGTTGCACCTGATGGATGTTAATGCTCTGATATCAAGACCAGATTTAGCAATGCCGGCGATGATGTGCCACAATTTCACTTTGTTGCCAGTCATTCATAAACTTGAGGGGTTATGAGTGTGGAATATCTACACAATACTGACTAATAGTCTCTTAGTGATTTCAGAAGATGGATTCTTATTTTTTTTTTAATAAAGAAAACCAGAGTATTTTATACATGGCAGCTGTTACAGTCCATAGACAGCAACAGCTCTGCTGCATTGTTGACAGGCACATGAAGCTTGTCAGTTACTAATATTACTAATCTGCTGTTGAAATTTCCTCTACTTCAGCATAATGTGTAAATCATTACACCCTCCTGAAAAGCAAGTGTTGGAATGTCTGCAGAGAGACTTACTGGAGAGAGATCTGAGCTTTTTCATGCTGAAGGACATTTCTACAGTTATTCCTCTAGTGCCTCCATGACTACCTGCTTCTAGCTAGGAAGTTATGAATGTATCAAGTAAATATAAAAAATTTGAACACCCCTTGTCCATCCAATGATGATTATAATCTAATACAAAGTATACTTTGTACTTTGTCTTGGTTACAAAGCACAATCGGGTGCTTAACACCTGTCCTCCTTGCCATCTCCTTTCTTCTGCCACTCTGAAAAGAATTCTGTTTACTGACTTAGCTGACTTTTGAACCATCAGTACTACAGCTGTTGAGGCCAGCAGATTTTGAAACAAAATACTGGCAAGGTGCATTAGAAAAATTATTTTGATGTACTCCAAATAGCAGCCGGTCGCTTGGTTGCTCTTACGGATTCAGCCAGTAGCAAAAGCATCAGCAGCTGCTTATAACTTCATAACACTTTTATAATACAGTATCTATAAACTAATAGTTTGTGAATTGGGGGAGGGCAGTTGACATTCTAGAAAGCACTTGACAGATTTACATATTAATATTAAATGCTTTGCCATTGTGAGTTGTCACTGATGCTGATAGAACAAGGCCACAGAAATGAGATCACTGCCCTGCTTGCTACTGATACTAATTCCTCAGTCTCCCCAGAGGCAACTAGTAGAAGATCTTTATTTTAGGCTGGAGCTGAAGCATAATAGTTCCTACAAACTTCAACAAAAAAAAAAAAAAAATCTCAGAATCCCTATTAAGCTTTTCTACTGCAAATTGATGTATTTGAAGGGGATAGGAGCCAACTAATTAATGTTTTTCATCTGAAATTTTCACACCTACTTTATAGTAGCATTGAATAGTACAGCAGCTGAAAGGGATTAGAGGAAAACATGCTGGTCTGTATTTTATTATAGATTGCATTTTGCAAGGAAATAAATTACTTGAGAGAAACTGGCTTTTGTGAAAGGTCTCTTGCCTCTACAAAGCAAAGGTAAATGTGTGGTGTACTTCCTGAAAAAAACCCAAAAGTAGTCACCATAAAGTTGCATCTTTTTGGAGGAGCACTCAGGCATATGCCATAGAATCATAGAATGGTAAGGTTGGAAGGGACCTCAAAGATCATCTAGTTACAACTCCCTGCCATAGGCAGGGACACCTCCCACTAGTACAGGGCACTCAAGGCCTCCTCCAGCCTGGCCTTGAACACCTCCAGGGAGGGAGCAGCCACAACCTCCCTGGGCAACCTGTGCCAGTGTCTCACCACCCTCACTGTGAAGAACTTCCTCCTCAACATCCAGTCTAAATCTCCCCTCTTCCAGTTTAAACCAATAAAACTATATAGGGGCCAGAAGAATTTTCTCATGTTAACTGAATTACAGGGTTTGAGGAGATAGAATTGGGAAAGTGGGAAAGGTAATATAATGCTTTAGGCAATTTTTAGAGTTCTTGTTTTAAAAAAAAACATTTTAAGTGGGTAATTATCAGAACAGAGTTAGTATCCTGAGCAAAACAAGACTACTAAAAAAAAATCTATTTGTTTAATTTTAACCTACTTCTGGATATTGAAGTAGTAGAAACATAACCTAAAAATAAATAGGTTTGGGATTGAATTCTGTCTTAGTTTTAATCATTAGAGCAGCTGTGTAGGGTACAACCTGCCTGGCATTCAGCCTTTTTTTCATGGAGGATTTTTCCATGCAGTATAGTTTGTAATTACCAGGTTGTAGAATAAGGAGATGTGGACCCTACTGAAGTACATGAGAGTTAGCAGGCGTTTGAAAAACATGGACTTGATGGGTGGACCACTCGCTGGGTAAGGAATTGGCTGGATGGTCGAACCCAGAGAGTGGTGATCAAGGGCACAATGTCCACCTGGAGACCAGTGACAAGTGGTGTCCCTCAGGGGTCAGTGCTGGGACCAGTGCTGTTTGACATCTTTGTCAGTGCCATGGACAGAGGAATCAGTGCACCCTCAGCAAGTGTGCAGATGGCACCAAGCTGTGTGGCACAGTCGACTTGCTAGAGGGCAGGGATCCATCCAGATGGACCTAGACAGGCTGCAGAGCTGTGCCCAGGCCAACCTCATGACATTCCACAAGGCCAAGTGTAAGGTCTTGCACCTGGGTAGGCACGATGCCAAGCACAACTCCAGGCTGGGTGGGGAATGGCTGAGAGCAGCCCTGAGGAAAAGGACCTTGGAGTCTGGGTTGATGAAAAGCTCAACATGAGCCTGCAGTGTGCA